>VZTY01020231.1:0-40204 GCA_013400935.1 Turnix velox
AACCTAAACTATTCTATGATTATCTTTTCATTAGGTTTTGGAGGTTTTCATAGTTTTCTTGATGAGATTCTCCACCAATCTAAGTAAGAAAAATGACTGCTGCCTTTCAGACAACCCCTTTAATAACGATAACCCGATGGGATTGTGAAAATTCACTGAGAAAAGTCTTGATTGACCTACCAAAAATACATTTAGATACACTTTAAATTGATATCTACAGCAGCAATAAAATCTGTGAACAGCATTTTTATGGTATTTGACAGAATTTTGTAGGAATTCCTTTCTTAATGTTGTATCTCCTTATAAATATTAAACTAGGTGATTATAACAAGCCAAAACCACAACCGAAACAGAAATGAAGTAGGTGAGAGAGTCTCACAATATCTGTTGTCAATCACTTCTCTGTATCTGTGACCATCTGGGAGATCAGCCACAGAAGATCAAGTTGTTACTGACAGGTGGAAAACACTGTCTTGTGGGAACTCTGTGTAGTGGCAATTCTAGCAGAAAATGACATCAACATACAAACCTTCAGAGGCAAAACTCCAGCTGACTATCAGAAGTTGTTTACTTGCCTGAAGAAAGAAGAAACTAAACTGATCCAAGTGCCCTACCATATGGTATGAGACACTCCTGAGACAAAAGCAAAGAACTGCCTGTTTATATGCATGCTAGGGTTAAAGAACAGCTCTGATTACAAACAGCACCACTGAAGATAGCATTAGAGAGAGTTAAATGCATGTTAGTTTACTAAGTTTTGAATATTAATGAGCAACAAACACACTAAATGTGGCTTGCAGGCCTTCTGTGACCCCAGGAAAATTTTTTTGGGCCCACAGCAGCAAGCAACAGATCCATTGACAACCAAGAATGGTTATTACTTCCTCAGCTAAGACACTTCTTCACTCATTACATGGTCAGCTCTGAAACCTTTGGAGTCATTTAAGATGTCATGCAACTGTATATATGGAGTTCTGTTCCAGAAATAGATGACAAATTAAAATTACATGCCTAAATGATCTAAAGTATGCTCTAGTCAAAGAAAGTAAACTTCTTTTACTGATATAATAGAAGTATTTTAATGTATAATGTCTTCCAACAATCCCTTATCACTCCTAGACAGATTTGTATATTTTATCCTCCAGAAGGATTTGCCTTCTTGGGCCACAGGACTTGTCAGACCATTGGCTCAGTTACTGCTGCCTGGGCTACAAAGCAACAAATAATCATTTTTTTGCCTTCAGAAGTGTGTATAAAAAATCCACTTTCACAGTAGTAGACAAGTTATCTGTACAACTGAATACATATTTATATTAGCTCAATGTCTGTAAACCTCTCTTAAGTTTGTAAACTTCCTTCTAAGTGAGCTTTACTATGTACACACATACATAAACACTATAGATACATTTCCTTAATTTTTTTCCCAGGCTAAGCTGTCTCAAACTTCTTATTTCTCAGACAACATCCTAATTTAATAAACATGCTGTATTTACTGGTGGCTTTTTAACTTCCTCATGCAGACAAATGATAAGGTAAGGATGAATTTACATGTGCTCTGTGTCAACTCCTCAATCAGATGTTTCTAGTGTGTATTAACTACCCCTTTTAGTTTGCATTTCTAAAAATTCACAGAAAACACTCAAATTGTTACTTCAAAAGATCCCAGTACACACAACTGGATGTATTTTTCAAGCATCCAATCTGTTTCCACAAATTGAAACATACCAAAGCAAACAGATTCCTTTAGAAACACTAAAACCTTCATATCACAAGGACATTTATGGGTTGAGCTTATGCAGTAACTAATAGTTACTGATTTACTGAGATTTAGACATTGGCTAACATTTTCAGGCAGCTGAACTTAGATATAGAATTACTCCAGATTTCTTGCCTGCCTGTCTTTTTTTTGTTAAGAATCTTGAAGGAAATGTTGAATAAAATCTGTGCATTACAACGAAAAGGCAATCATTAACTTTTTGTCTCAAGATTTTTCAACTCGGACAAGCACATGTTTATTGATAATTGTTCTTAGAGACCAAACCCTACAATTCATTTACAGCTTTGTTAAGTGATCACACACAATCAGTATCTATCACAATTCATTTCCTACTATAGTAATTTTCCCATCCTCTTAATTTCCTTTTTACTTAAGATGGATGATTAATGCAGACACATCTGTCCCATGTACACAGTACCTGAGCTTCTGGAGAGAGCTGTTTTTCTCTTTCCTGTAAGGACATTTTACAGTAAGACTGTAATGCCAAGTAATTCTTCCGCTTCCATTTTCTGTCTAATCTGTCCGCATGCTGTTTACAATAAGCAAAAAAAGGGTCAGCTATATCCTGTTTCAGAGAAAACAGAGGGGAAGGAATGAAAATAAATTAAGACATACAAGGCCAAAAGGCTCTGAAGAGCACAAACATCTGGCAATCAGTTCACATGTGCAAACAGGTATGTTTTCTGTATTTTTCTAAATCAATTTTGTCACATTGCAATTGATGTCATTTACCATATTATTTTTCCATTGTTTTCACCACATACCCTTAAAAATTATAAATATTTTAGCTATTCAACTCTCTGCTGCTCAATCACTGTCCTATTTTCTTGTTCCCAGAAAAAAAACATCATAAGAAGTTCCTAAGTACAAATATATGTACATAAAACATGCATTATTACCTTCCTGTTGTTTCACTGTGCTTTTTGCATTATATTCTACAAGGGATTCTTAATAAAACAAAAGGCAATATATTTGGTTTTTATCAAATGATTTTCTGATGTTTTCAGTGGCTGTAACTCTCATGTGATTTATCATCTCTTGGATAATATTTTTTCCCATTTTTCATTATTTGTTCCATCTGATCTGCACATTATCATGGCTCTAAGTTTATTTTAACTTTCAGCACTTGCACACAGGCTACAAATACCTAAGCCATGGGGAGATACGGCTTGAGAAGTAAATTTCAGCGCCAATCTATTTTCAAAGGTGTAGGAATATAATCATAAACTGACACAACAAGAAGAAAATTCTTCTTTAATAAAGTAATGAGTCACACACCTATGCTGTGATTTGAAGAAAATACTGGAAAACATGCATGACAAGCAAGCATTAGAAATGTAGTTGGTTTCTCAAGACAGTCCTATATGGCATGAAGCAGAGATTACTACACTACCCAAAAAGCTAGGTAAGTATGTCAACCTAGATGAAGATCAAAATATTGACTGATAGTCTACTCAGTCAACTTTTGTGTTAACTTTCTCTACCTCTTTTCCAGACCATTTCAAAATATGCTCAGAGTTGGACAATTTGGTGAACAAAGAACACTACCTGGTCAGTATTTTCACTCAGTCTATGAATTTCTACTGATTTACAAAAACTTTTCTCAGAGCAAAAAAGGCACAATTTTCAGATCATCTCACAAAGCTTCTGATGCAACTCTTATTCTATCCTTTCCATAGCTACCTCTTCTGCTGCAGCTTCTGAAAGCAGGCCTTCCTTCTGAGCACAGGTCACATGGAAATAAGCTCTGCACATCCCAGCATCACAGCTGATGCATACACCAGTTCTGGCAAAACGAGGATCTTCACAGAAACTGCATTCCTTTATAAAGCAGAGTGGAAAATGCTACAGTGAGTATTTCAGGTGTGCTTTGTCCAATATTTGATAATTTACATCTTACATACAAAACTAAAGAGAATAAACTTATGTTTATGTACTTAAAACTTTACCCCTTCTCAAGCCCATCTATTGATTTCATTTGCAACTACCCTTAGAAAAATGTTTCAACAATCTAAACAGCATGTTTGATGAATTTTATTCAACTTCCATGTCTCAAATTCATCTTCAGAACAACAACTAAATACCATCTACTCAATTCTTCTGCAATACACATATCATTGAAAAATCACTACAGCTCAGCAAAGGTCCAATTGTTCAACAAGTTCTGAAGATAAACAAACAAACAAAAAAGACAAGTGCTTTGGAAGATTGAAAATCATATTTGCAAAGATGTCCTTTGATAATCAGCAAACAAGAAGCAAATGTGTAAGAGTGGACAGCAGTGGTAAGAAAATTAGAAAAAAGAGGAAGGGAAGACCAAGGGTTTGACAATGATGAACAAACCTCATCTCATTTTTAGTCAAGAACTTTATTGCATTTGCTAAAAAAGTTGGGAAGATATTCTGTTGTAGGTATCTGAAATTTGTCAGTATAGCCCTTCTAAATTTACCTTAGCACCGTACTTTGAGTAATTCATTTCTGTCAGTGTTACTGGACGCAGTTTATCAATATCTCCAAATGCCACTCCTGGAACATAGAGGGCACAAACGATGTGGACCCACCTAAAAGAGCAGATAAAACTATGTTACAGTTATCAACATTTTAATCCTATATTATACTCACCATTTTCAGATTTCCAAGTGCTTTGTAGATGTTACAGGTGCCGCAAGAAATGTGTTTGAAGGAAAGTACAACAGAAGCAGGGAGAGAAAACACATTGGGAATTTGGCAGCTCATATACTGAACCACAGAGTAAGGCTTTTCACTGGGAGTGCTCTGCCTGGCTTGATCAAGAGCTGGGCTGCTGTCAGCCAACCAAATCCTGGGTTGCATCAAGAGGAGTGTGACCAGCATGTCCAGAGAGGTGATTTTGCCCCTCGGCACTGGTGAGACTCCACCTGGAGTTTCTGTGTCCAGTTCTGGAGCCCTCAACACAGGAAGGACATTGAGCTGTTGGAGCAGGTCCAGAGGAGGACCATAAAGATGGTCAAAGGGTTGGAGCAACTGCCCTATGAAGAAAGGCTGAAGCAGTTGGGGTTGTTCAGCCTGGAGAAGAGAAGGCTCAGGGGGGACCTCAGAGTAACTTATCAGTACCTGAGGGGGTCCTACAGAAAGGCAGGGGAAGGACTTTTTAAAATGATATCGGATGGGAGGACCAGAAACAATGAATGTAAATTGGAAGGGGGTAGATTTAGACTTGACATAAGAAAGAAATTCTTTACAGTGAGGGTGGTGAAACACTGCAACAGGTTGCCCAGAGAGGTTGTGGATGTCCCCTCTCTGGAGGGGTTCAAGACCAGGCTGGACAAGGCACTGAGCAGCCTGGTCTAGTGGGAGGTGTCCATGCCTATGGCAGGGGGGTTGGAACTCGATGATCTTTAAGGTCCCTTCCAACCCAAAATATTCTATGATTCTATGATTCTGTTCTGATGGCTCTCCACATGAAGCATGAAATGTATGTGATGATTTTTATATTGGCAATAAATTAAGGTGGACAGTTTCAAGATGGGGCAAGAGGCCAGAGGGGGAGGAACAAAATTATACAGGGAGTCACAGTAACACCAAGCTCCATGCACAGAGCTACAGAGCACCTACAACACAGCAGTCAGACTTTGCATAGCTGTCATTACACCTGGTAGTATCACCACAACTTGTTTTAAGCGATACAGGTAGGAGAAAACGTATGTGAGTTGTACTACAGAAATGCCTGCAAAACCCAAATGAACAGACTTAGTCATAGTCATCTAGGATGGAAGGGACCTTTCAGATCATCTAGTCCAACCATCAGCCCAACTCTGACAAGCCTCATACCTGGACGGGGACTCGAACCCCTGACCCTCAGAATAGGAGTGTGATGCTCTCCCAACTGAGCTATACATCCAGGTCACTGTTACACTTTGTTGTATTCCATTGGCCATAAACAAACTGGAGGAAAAAAAAGGTTAAAACCTTTATCCCTGAGAGGCATAAAATGAGACAGCAGGAATGTGGACAACAGAGCCAGGCATTAAACATAATGCAATGGTTATATCTTCAGCCTCAAGTCTGCCTTTGGCAGGCATGTTCTTCATTTTCTGAAGCAATCAGTTACCAAAATGACAGCCTTGCAGCAAAAGATACATTTCTTTCTTCTTACTCATACTAGATTCTTCTCAATGCTACATGAAAAGTGCATCATCTGTCTGCACAAGATATTCCTGCAGTGGTGGAATGGAGTACCTGGCACCATCTCCACCAGTGACTTCATACTGTATCCACAACTGGCAATACTTCAGGCTAAGTCATTATCATACCTACATGAAATACTCTTCTACAAAAAAGCATATGTGTATGCTTAAACATGTATTTTGATAAATACCATGTACTTACTAAAACACCTAAACTCATATAAATGAGCATACTGTACTTGCTTTCAAGAGGAATATTTTAAAAGACCTATAATCTTGAAACAGAGGCTGCTTGTTTGTAAATAAGAATCATCTGAATCCTGTCAGGCTTCTTTTTTATACTTTTCCATTGATTTAAGATGTCCTATGTAAAACAAATTTGTACAAACGAAAGTTACACATCTCCACAATTACTATTCTTAATAAATATCAGAGGTTCTGGTTGGAGATTTTTGATAGCAAATTTTAATACCCCCTCCTAAATGTACCCACCAAAGTTCAGTATAAAGATACATATCTTCTACGAGCAGCTGCTTCTCAATTTAATTTGCACAGCTTTTTCATGCTCCACTGGTGTATTAAATGCTGCTGCACTCTGTAGGAGTTTATCTATGATAAACCAAACAGCTGCCTGCTTGCTTCATACTGACCTTCTCAAAACATTTGAGTAGATGCCACCCAAGTATTACAGTATTGTAGATTTAAACTGCCACTTGGTGTGATTGGCACACAAGTGTCTCATTTCTTTAACTACCTACATATGAACTTAGACCTGAATCTGTATTAAAAAACACACACTCAAGTCAGTTGAGTTCACAGCTGAAGCTATTTCAGCTGCTTTTAATACCAGTTCTAAATATTTTCCTGCTCATTTGTTTAGCTGCACATGTTTTAGAAGCTTGTAATTAAGACAAATTGGGTAATCAAAGAAGAATAATCTTCCTTGTTACTTTACCATCCATTTAGCTCAGAGCAATGATGACAGATGTTGATTAGCGAAGAAGAAAAACTCCATCCCGAAACAAGGACAGAATTCATATTCTTGGATAATAGCATTTTGATAAATAAAATTTCATAAATTCACATTTAGGCTTGTGAAACTGAGAGGTTAATGTGAAGAGGCTTCTGCTGAGAAATTAAACACCTCATTATTCTAATGATTCTCCTTTTACATACAAAGGTGAAAATTACTCCAACTTGATTACAAAGAGAAACTGAACAGGTTTGGTCTGAATTTATTTTAAAAAGGTGGCAAGAGAATGGAGAGCAACAGTGAGCTAGAGGGTTGTGACTTGGTAGTCTCTCTCTGCTAGTATTTCAAGGAAAGGACTGAATCTGGTTACAGTTTACTGAGTGAAACAAGTAGTTCATATTTTTTTCCTATTATATAAGCTCTATTCATCTGAGAAAATAAACTTACTCAGAATAGCTACACATTATCCATCAGGTAAAAACACAATACTAATTAAATTAATCACCAAAGCATGCATGTGCTTCTGTGCAGAAAATCATCTCACAGAGAAAACACATTCACTTTAAACAAAAGCAATTTTTAAGATATTCACCATGGTCTCTACTTTGGTTATATGAGAAAATACACATGTTGTGCTTAAACTGCTGTGTACAATACATGTATAAAAAGGCTGAAATAAAATGTGTCACATGATATTGATTCTCATGTTTTCTGTCACACAATTTACTTTAGTCTTTAAAATACTTTTTTTCCATATAGCAGTAATGTAATTCTTTTTTTGACAGAAAACAGATTTGAGAGGTACAACTTGCTTCTGTTGCTAAGGAGGACACAAAGACACTGCTGAATCTAAAGCAGAGCAGAATATGAGGATCTGAATCCCAAAAATATATAAAAAACCACAGTTGATTCTATGGGGTGAAAAATCACTAACTACAAAACTTGGCTAAATTTTTGTTTAGTTCAACAGCAGGGTATTTTCTTCTGTATCCATTGTTTCCCCTTTATAAAATGCACGTAGATTACGTGAAGGGAAAACAGGATTCCTTTCACATGCTGCATGTATATCTTTAAAAGGCATCTCAGCTACAAATGGAGAAGCTGAGCTCAATGAATATTCAGTGCGGAAAGGCAGATGTCTCCAAAGGTTATTGCTTGCATATGCATTCCCTGGTCAAAGTTCAGAGTTATGAATACCTTCATTATCTCTTATTCCCAACCCAAACTGAAATGTTTTTTGATGTCAGGAAAAAAACACAAACTAAAGGTGAAATACAAGGGCATGTACAACCTAATGCACAAAACTTGTATCAACCTATGACATTTTAATACTGTATTTACTTTTATGAAGACAGCATGTCAAAACAGGCTTTCCAAAACAGCATCCTGAGCTCTTATAATGATGTCAGGACCAAACTGTTACAGTAAAACACTTGTAAGATTGGAAAGTATGAAAAAAAATATAGCAAGCAACTGTGGAAAAAATAAGGGAAAAGGATATGAATATTCTCATGCACATATTAATGAATTACATGACAATATACATAGAAGCTTTTTTAACACAGATTATAAGATTAAACTTTTACTTCATTTTAACTCACTTCCTAGCATTTGCACAGGTCTCAGTACAGAACTGTTCACAATGAGTAAGGAAAACCACGAAGACCACTGCTATAAAAACCAGAGGGTGAAGAAATAGCATGAATATTGTTATATTTTGCTATCTGCTAGTACAAAAAATGATTTTCCAAAATATACAGCTATGTGTAAATGGCATTATGTACATGAACACAAAAGGTTTTACAGCAAAATATGTTGGAATTTCTGAATTTAAGGGTACTTAAAGTATTTGTATTAATCCTGAAGATTTAACTGGATTCTTCCCAACGCAC
This sequence comes from Turnix velox, assembly GCA_013400935.1. NCBI lineage: Eukaryota > Metazoa > Chordata > Aves > Charadriiformes > Turnicidae > Turnix > Turnix velox. The sequence continues at coordinate 8,809 of VZTY01020231.1, forward strand.
CTATCCTCAGTAAACTACATCTTCACACTTCTATGTTCTAAATCACAGCTACATTGAAACAGGATTAAGAAAGCTGCTCTTTCCTCTGAACAACCTTACCAACAAATTATTGCCTGCTTCTGTTGACATAACCAGTAAAAAGCTCATGGCAGGCCCATGAGGTCTGTATATTACCACACACATGCAATTTATCTAACTATAAAATGTAGGCAGAAAGAACTTAATTGTAATGGTTTAAAAAAAAAAAACAAAACCACAAAAAAATACAAATCAAAACCCAAATGTACTCTCAAACCAACTCAGCAGAACTCATTCCATTCCCTTGAAGATGCCTGAATGCTGAGTAAGACTTCTTTGGATACCAAACTCCTTCACACAGGAAACACTTTCTGTTTAAATATGAACTGCATTCACGACACACACAAAAATAAGTCCTTTTTTCAAGACTCCCATCACCTTTACTACCATGTCATTTGTTACAGATGATGTTATCAGACAAGCAGTTTAAAGGAACAAAGAAAAGTCAAGGATTATAGTATAAGCAGTGAGACATCTATACACAATTCATGGTGACTTCAAGCTGAAGAACAAGATTTATGAGTCACTGAAGTAAATGGTGGTCTTTGTCTCACCTGTGCCTCAATACTGGCCCATTGGTTTCTAAATCTTGAAACTCACCTTAAGACATGGAGAATATTAGGAGCACACAAAAAATGAGGTGATTGACACCTAACCCAAACAGCACACAACTCAAAAGTGAGGTGAGAAAGACATCGACAAGCAAGTTTTAATTTTGGACATTGACTCATAAAGGAAGAGACTAGGGCAAACCTCAACCTTTTAAATGTGAGATGACATCAAATTCAAAACACCAATTCTTCATTCTCACCTGCCTGCATCAGTCTCCTTGAAGATTCCATCCTGGTTAGGGCATAATTCACAACTAGGTGTGACTCCACATTTGCAAGCATCACAAAACCAAGGTTCTGTGGAATTTTCAGAAGCTGAGCTCATGATAGAATCACTCTCTCCATCAACACCATAGCAGCCTAGACACATAGAAAATGGAAGACCAATATAAGAAAAGCAGGCAGTTGCCAATTACAATTTCAGCAGGAGACATGAAAATATTTTTAGTGCAAAATATACACTGTAAAAGACACTAATTCTAAGAAGTAATCTATTTTATGCTTCAGATTACAACTGAAAAATAAGAAAAAACTTGTTTACTTAATTCCTTTAGCAACATGCTTTGTTCTTCCAGACTACCTATTCAGAAGAAAAGCTAGAAAACAGTCCTTAAAGTAATCAAAAAAGACTGAGAAAAATTCAGAGCACTTTTTCAAACCAAGAAATATACTGCTCAATTATACACATGCTTTTGTTCAGCTACTTGTCTTCCCCTGCAACCTGTAAAGTCTGCTTCCAGTCTAACTCAAAACATAACATGGTTTCTTAAATACTATCACCAAGTGAAGAATCAATGTTTAACATGGATGAGATTGCAGACCTATGACCACCTACAATATTCCTGTCTCCTTCTCCCTACTCTGGAAATTAATATTATTTTTGGAGCTTGAGTTTTTGCTGTTGGATTTTTGCTTCGTTTTGTTGTGATTTTTTTTTTTTCAGGGACTGATTATGTATGCAGTCAATAAATAGGCACTCCACTTTTCCACCTTCCATTCAGCATCCAAATAAACTACAAAAGAATATACAGATGAAATAAAAAAAAAATCACTATTTGCATACTTTCAAGGGCTGCAGGATTGATCTTCAAAGACATCCCCTGACTTCAAAACTGGAGAATAGTTTGCAGAGCAAAGACTGATAGTTCTGAGACATCAGATTGCTTTAAGAAAAAAAATACTTCATCAATCATAATTCTCATTTTTATTCAGTTTTAAATTATGGCTAAACTCAGTCATTCAGTTTCATCATTCTTTGGTAAATTCACTGTATTCATTATGATTATTGTCTATGCATACTTAATCACCACAAATGTATTTTTAAAGTGATTTAGAAGCTTGTTATTTAAATTTTGCACAGGAATGACAAAAAGTAAGATCTTAACACCTATCACCACAAAACTGTATTTCTGCACATGCCACATTTTTAACATTTATCTGTTATTCAGTAAGAGAAAAATATGATTTCATTGCCAACACTTAAAACACAGTAGGGACTTTACTAAAAGACTAAATTCAGCTATACATCAAAAACAGTGATCAAGTCAACATTTGTGGTTGCAGAGCAGTGAAATTATTGAATTTTGCAATTAAATAGCAACATGATTTGTTCCTTTGGTTCATTACCCACTGACTGTAATAAAATGGCAACAGTGCTTTAACTCCCCTTGTGACAGAAAGAGAGCTCTGCATAATGGACTAAAATTACATTCAGGAAATAAGCAATAACAGTGTAGGAACCGTTTAAGAAACATAGTCTTCCATTACAGAATGAGCTTCATCAATAAGAATTAAAATAAGCAGCCAGAATGTTTATTTTCATTATAAAAGTATTCCACTTGTTCTAAAGCATAAGTAATGAGCTGAAGTGAGTTTCATTAGGTATGTGAAATATCATGTAGCTCACACATACAGTAACTCTATTTTCTTTAGTACCAGCTTTAGACAGTATTCCAGAAAGTTCTAATAATGCATTCTTGAATAAATGCTAAAGAAGCTATTTTTAAACAATTACATTATAGTCTACTATTAAATACCTAAATTAGTGAGCAAGTAAAAGTTCTCCAGTTCAACTTTCTTGCATGAATTTTTGGGAATTGCTGGAACAGAAAGAAATATAAAAGCTCCCTACAGGTACATCTCCCAGGAGATAATATTTCAGTTTGTTGTAAAACTACTACAGTTATGTAGATGGAAAGGACAACAGAGAAAAGCATACACGTCTTATAAATGATACATTTGGTTTCAGTTAGCATTGCTGCATCTGTGAACTAGTCAGCATTAAGTCAACCACTCACCCCTTTGGAAAATATGTAGAAGAAAACAAACTTTTAAAGACTTTGTTTAAAATGCATGGTGCTTTTCTTAAATATCCACAAAAATTATGAATTTTATGATTTTTAGAATACCTGAAAGCCCCTTCTCAACTGAAGTTGATAAAAGTCCAATGTTTATATATTCTTAGAATAATGTACCATGATTCCATGTCTGCTACCTCTTTGAGTACTGATACTAAATGTTAGAACTGGTCTAGCAGATTAATTTAAACACATGTAAGCTGGGAAGTTAAAATTCTCACATTTACTGTTCCACAAATTGCATCTACATATTATAATTACAGCAGTCTATCAAATGTATGTAATTTTGTACTGCTTTATTCCCTGATTTTATAGTCATCGTACTCATTCAGTAGCTCATTATATATGAGATTGTCATTAAAATGAAACTGCAAATGCTTTAAAATGGTAACATTAGAACAATTGCTCAGAATTTTATACCACTGAAGGAAATGGGAAGAGAAACTGGGGCTGCATCTCTTCGCACACCCTTCTGTGAGGATAATTTTTTTGGCCAGTCAAACAGAGCATATGCACCTAACTACATCAACACATACCCTGAAACACTACATCTACATATACTCTGAAACACAGGCTTATTATAAAGACCATGAAAATGTGAACTTCAAGGTAAACTGTTGGTTTTTTAAAAGTAAATGCTGTGAGATTTAAAATATGCTGCATTCAATCCTTAATTGGACTAATCATTTATTCTAGAATAATGATGATAATAAATTAATGCATAATAAATTCAGATCTGTATCTTAATTCAGTAAATGGAAAGTACTGAAATATGTGATTTCACAAAATGATTTCTTATACCAGGGTAAGGGGCAAAATTAAAACATAAAAACATTTTAATGCACTGCACAGCAAGTGTAGCTTTCAGCAAAGAGAAATTTTATTCCCTGCCTCACACATGACAGTAAAGTAAGAAGCAAACAGAGTGGATGGAAAAGAAACAGCTGTTAAAATGCAGAACTTCTCTCATTTAATTCACCCAAGGGCAATGACTGGCAAGTGCACTACCTACAGTTAAGGCACAGGCTATGATACACACCAGACATTTTCTTCAGACATGCTACAATCAGGATGTCAAAAAAACTGACACAGCAGTTGGGAGTGCCCTGCTATTACAAGATCTTACCACAAAAGCATTTATCCAAAATGACAGATAAGTGCCTAAAGAAGATTTTTATAAAGAGAAATGAGAATTATCTCCACAGAGAAGTAAACACTCTGAAAAGCAACAGCACTACTACAAATTCAATATATTTTTCTTTTCCCTTTAGCACTGTAAACATTTTACCTATTCTCTTTTGGGAAAAAAAAATAGCTTGATAAGTCAAATAAGAATAAATTTTTAACTGAAAGACTTATCAATTAGTTAACAGGCCATTATGACATAAAAGATGAATGCAGAGTTTAGCTTGTTGCCAGGGAAGCTTATACTTCTATCATGGTCAACTTTCATCTACTCAGCCTCCATATTCTTTTAAGACTTCACCTATTCCAATAGAACTTCACAACTGCTTTACATACATAAATGCTTTATGTTTAAGGACTTATGATTGAAATAAATTGTAAAAAGCTAAATTTTCAATTGTAAGTGTGAAAAATTAAAACCCTTTCAATTAGCTTGTGCAGATCACATAAACTATCTATTTAAATCTTCTGTATTATTCTATTTGATTTTGTTGAAATAACAAAAGAAATATGCACACATTGTATTCTCTACATCGGGGGACTACAACTTATAAAGAAGAAAGGCAGCAATCACTTTTGGACAGATTTTGAACTATTGAAACTACTTTCTTATGGAGGAAAGCCAGCTAAAATCTTGCATTATGTAGGGACAAAGGTTTAATAAACTAAACAAGGGAATGACCTTTTGGGGATCTTGAAGACACTCCTCCAGAATCAAAAAACAAATCTGCCATAATTTTATTCTAATTCTATTGCAATAATTTTGCACTTTGTACAATCATGAAACAAATCTTCCAGAAGACTTTTCAGCGATTTCCACAGCTTCAGGGTTTAGATGTAGAGTGCTTGGGGTGTTCTCAAATAGGCATTCACAACAATTAGCAAAAGACACATTCTGGTTTTCTCCTGAGTCTTACTGGACTGTGCTGGGGGAGCACAAGGGAATGTCATTCTATCAAGATTCTATAAAACCAGCTTTTAGTAGCTTAATCCATCTCAAATCAAATACATTCTGCAAACTACTTTCCAAAAACTCCACAGACACAGAGAAAGGAATTCTGCAAGTCTCAGTTCAGGAATCTAACACTTACTATAGTCAATGAAGGCCTGACCTGTGTCCTCAAAGGCACGTAGAGTGTGATAGGGTGCATCACAAATTAGGCCAACTAAATTGCTCTCTAAGCTCCACTGACAGTACTGATTAGCTCTTCAAAAGATGGCAACAGTAGTTCAACAGTTGGAGTACTTGTTGACACTTAACATAAAGCACCTGAACCTGAAGACAGAAATTCCATCCTCAGTTTAATAACTGATGTTAAGCAAAGAATTGAGTTACAGCTCAGTGAATGAAAAACTTGCTTTTGAAACAATTTTCTATCTAATATTATAAAATAAAATGAGTGTAGGAGATTAAGGAAAGTATTTCCTAGCTGAAAAGGCATGCTAAACAGCTCTTAACATTTTTACAGTTATGGGAGTTACTTATATTAAGCACATTATTCTTATGCCTCTGAAGAATGAAGGCTTATCTTCTTTAATTTGAAGGACAAAAGCATCCTATCTCTTCCTGCACAATTGTAAATTAAAAAAGAAGTCCTAAGAAGATATAAGACATCATAAATGCTATAAAAAGAAATGAACTTTATTAATGAAAAAACCCTCAGTTTTTGTTTTTCAAGAAAATAGGTAGTATGGCTGTCTTTTAGTACCTATCCTTCCTTCCATCTCAAGAGAAAGAGCAGCAACACACAATTCAACCTCAGCTTCCATGTAATGCTGTTAAGATTCCATACACTCACCTCATAATTATTCTAGCAGTGCTCCTTTAAAATCAGACCTTCTACATTTGTAACACATACAGAACCCATTTCAAAGCAAAGCAAGGGTTAAGAGAATGTCTTAGTTTAAAATTTCCCCATTTCAAATTTTCTGTGGAAATTCCAAGGAAGTTCAAAGAACTTTACAAGGAAATTACTTTCACTTAGAACTAAATGTCATGAATGCTTCCTTTCTCTCACCTTTTTGGTACTGAAAAAACGTATGTTTCCTTTGAGAAAACCTGTTATGATGATCTGTTATCCTAGATATATAAACAAACTTGTGTACTGAAATAGCCAGACAAAAATACAATATCCTAAAGCTCTGATAATATATAATATACAGCTCCAACATTTGGAAACTCTCATTCATTATATAAATATCTGTAGTCTACATCCTGTCCCACAGTTGCTTCTATTTGTTACACTGAAGATGTTTTATCACTAAAAAGGATCCATGCAGCATTACAACAAATTGCCTCCCAGCATTTAAAAGCTACATCTTTGAAGACAGCAAATCAGCATTTTGCTAAAAGCAAAGAATAGGCCTTCTCTTGCAATGAGAATGAAGGGTTGTATTACCTTCATGCACTGTTATTCCACAGTTGTCACACTGGATTATTTCATCAGCATCTTCACTGTTATCTCCCAGACAAACGCAACAAATCAAAATATGGTCCATTTTCTGGGAACTCCAATTCTGAGACTTCTCAAGGATCAAGGAGTCCTAATATTGAAAAATGAAGAGACATGGATTATACCAGGATCTTCAATTTTATTTAAAATGAACAAAAAAATCTGTTATTTGCTTAATTTTGAACAAAACCCCAAAAAGACAGAATGTTATTTTCACAAGAGTAAAGTTTCTTCATCCACAACTATAAGAGCTAGGAGAAAGGAAAGGAACAATCTGATTTCAATATACCTAGAGATCTATTAAGATACAAAGGTCAGGTGTGTCTTATTTCCTCAGAGGGAAATATGTCTTTAAACCATTTATGTTCTACAAAAAGAAACAAATACACCTCCTTAAGAAACCACTTAAAAGGAAAAAAAAAAAACAAAACCAACCACTAAGGCCAAAGGTGACCTTCAAAGGTCTAAATATTCTGAAAAATTACTTCATTCTTTTTTAATTTGTGAGGTAACTCACACAGAACTTAAAAATGTAAAAACAAACACTTAAGCCTGGCAGCTCTTCACTTACATAAAACATAAAAATCAATAAACCCAGTTCTGTTTTGTTGTAATAGATACTGATATCTCTGTATGCAAAATCATATGATTTATTAAAGCTGTAACAACTTATTTTCTTTTGCTTATATATAGGAGTAAGGATTTTCAGAATAAGGACATTGCTCTGCTATGGCAATCTTCCATGTGAACTACACCAGTTAAAAAGAATGGGGCCTTTTCTCTAAGGAAAAAAATGGAGAAATGCTTCAAAAATACATCAAACAGGAGTATATGTGAATTTAAATTTACTCATTAGGCACCATCTAGGCATCTAATTATTTTCATTGGGAGGTACAGCAACATTTCATGGTTTTCATTTTTATACTACAAGCAAACATTGAGCTTGAACTACCTTCAGAGGTGATATGAAGGCATGTAGGGAAGTGTAAAGATAGGCACATTAATGACAATTATATAATCATTGCAGGATAAACCAATATAAATGTATCCATTTAAAACATATGAGATCTGAAAATGTTCCAAATCTACTATGGTATCCTGCCAGAAAAGAAAAAATTAACTAAGATGAAACTAAGGCAGAAGATGTCCTCTTGAACACCATTTTATCATTCCAAACTCCCATTTATGATACAAAACATACAAATAATGTGCTTCTGCAGCCTAAGCAGTTAAAAATCATCATAAATGCTACCTGAAGTAAGCATTCTTTCTGAATAACCTTAAATTTTCACACTAATCTTTGCAATTATTCCATAACTTCTCAATCTGTTAGAGTAAGTCTCTGCACAAAATTATCAGTGAATCTTTAATGAAACCTCTTTGTACTTCAGGTTTATCTGAGTAGGTATTCAAAGATGAAGTGGGGGAATCTAGTTTGACTTTAAAGCAATATAGAGGAGTACAAACACCTCACCACCTAAAGCTATACTCAAATAGTTCACCTCAAGTAATAGAGGTGATTTGTTATGTTTCTGATCTAGCAAAAGACAAACACATACTTCCATCAATTTAGAAAAACTTCTGGATTGCCCATTCATTTTCACTAAGAAACCTAACAAAATACAACCTACAGAAAAAAACCCAGAATTTATCTAGAGGTAAAAATGACAGATTATGCAGCCATTCACACAGTCATGCTTGCTCACAGGAAGGCAACTAATTGTGAAAAACACAAGATTCTGCCATGGAGTTCAGACTTAATAGAGCATTTCTCCCAACATCCTCCTTGCAAGACAAAGCTGCAAAACATTTTGAGGAAAGCAAGAAACTCCTATGGTTTTTTTCAAAAATATTGAAAATGCCTGTGTTTAGCTTACTATTCACATTACAGATAGAAAAATGCAGTAGATACTCCCTACTTTGGCAGATTAATTATGCAGTGAGACAGGCTTCTTAGACACATCTTGCAACTCTATAGAAATCAGCTTCTTCTGACAGTACCTTCCACTTAAACCTTTCCTCGGCTTCATTCAAAGAAGTTTAAAAGAAATTTACCATCTTTACTGTTATAGAAGCCCAAGGTCTGGTATTTGTAAAAAGAAAGAAAAAAAAAACCCAACAAAACTATTACTTTAAATAATAAAAAAACAGAATTGCACTGTAAAGACCTCACTGAAATAACAGTAACTGTTCAGGATGTGGGAATATATAGATTGGAAAAAATCCAAAAAAACAAAACAAGCAATGACAGAACAGTAAATTTGGATGGAATGTTAGGACTCTCATCCATTATGGGTTACCTTATGTGAAGACAGCCAACAGGTAAAACAGAGCAGCAGAATGACAATTTTCTGTGCAGACAAGGAGAGTGATGTGGAATGTCTGCTGCTCTCCCTTGCTTAAGTCCATGTTAGCACCAGGAAAACCCCATCCCAGAAGCTGACACTAGTTGTCTAAAGCACAGGAGCTTTTACACAGAGATGGTAATTCCTGACAATTCCAGAACAAGTCATGTTCCCTACCCAGGCAAGAGAAATTATTGCAGATGAATCATTATGTAATTCCCATTTATCGGGTGTTAATGGAGAAAGTGAGCATCTCTAGCTACACGTAGATATACTTCTAACTTTAAAGGAGACTGTTAAAAAAAAACCAACAAAACCAATAGCCACCTCACTATGAATAGAACAATCCCATAAAGAGGTAGCAATTATAAAAACAAAAAAAGCACCATTTATCTACTAATGACGCTTAAACCCTTGAAAGAAAGTTTTTCTTTTGTGCTTTATATGGTAGAAAAGCACATAGTATTTCATTGCAGCATAGTGTACAGCCAGACCTCAAAGTATTTTTCATAAAATGTAGAAAAATAAACTAAAAAGCACACAGAAACAAAACCCAAACAAGCTACCCCCAATACCCTTCACAAGCACCCCCAAAAGGAAATAAAGGAAAAGAAGAATAAATAGTGACTACATATTCAAAGTTAATTACCTGAACATTCTTTCACAAATGAATTATGCATTCATCTGTCTGTTTTCTAAGAACATAGCACTTGCAATGTGAAGAGATTTTGCCAGACTTGTCTGCTAGGTAGGTTTTATTTTTATTTTGCCACTTAAAATACTGTAATAACGAAGAGGATACTGTTGTAATACAGTATCAATCTAAAAATTACAGTCTATAATCCAGTCTACAGATACTCACTGCTGCAAATTTCTTGTTAAAGACTTGTTAATAAACACTACTTTTACATGCAGTAATCAGTTACAAAACTGTAATAGAACTTCAAATTTTCAAGCTTTTAGTTTATCTTTAGATCAAGGCAGGATCAGACTCTGAAGTTCATGCATATTAAGAAGTGTCACAAAAGATACATCCAAGACAGCTCTAGGTTTCTGGGTGAGACCTAATTGTTTGAGTCAATGGAAATTATGGACATATTCAAGAACAAATCTTTAAGAATGTTGACTCACATCTCCATTTCAACACAGGTAAAGAAATCTGAAAGTAAGTTGACTATTTCTACTTAAAGTTCTGATCATCTATATTGTTAGAGCACTTTCAGCTTCTGACCAAGAGGGGATGAGAAACAGAACTAGAATTACAGAACTAGACAATGAAAGAAGTTGTGCATACCAAAGGAAAAAAAAAAAAAGAAAAGCCCCATAATTATGCTTATTATGCTTTTTTTTCAACCACTATTAATTCTAGTAACTCAAACAGCTTGTTCACAACCATATATATATAAAAAACATAGATCAAAGTATATCTGAAAGAGACAACCGGTTCTTCTAAATACTCTGTGCAGTTCCCTCTCATTTTACACATTAAAATAAAGATTAAATTGAGCAGAACTTTAAATAGTGCCATAGCACTATCACTCATCAAATGTCATGTGTTCACACTGCAGTTAATTCCTGAAAACTGAATGCAGATTTTACAGCAACTCTTTTTACTTTTGTTCAAAATTTTGCTACTGTAGGACAAGAAGTCAGCCATCCTGATAACCTAATATCCTAAAGTTTTCACAAGCACAACCTTTAGGCGACTGTAACTGTTAACAGGACAAAAGGCTGCACTATTAGACACTTAGTATGTAATTTTCATGTTCTGCAATTAGGAGATATTTAATACAACAATAAGAGTTCACAAATTATTTCATTTGTGAGTACTATAAGTAAACTGAACATAAATTGCCATGATTATTTTAAACCCAGCATACATATTACTTCACTGAGCACTCTTCTATCAATGAACTCAGTGTTCAGTCTTAGATGCTTGCCAAAAATGGCTAAAAATAACCTATTATTTCATTATCTGATGAATATATTACATAGGCTTTAAATTTTGAGAACACAACAGATACACAACTTCTATGCTAAAACTGAACTAAAAGTCTTGTTAATAGATCTTGATTTGGATATTGGACCTTGTACTTGTTTTAGAGCTAATCCAACTCCCCCTAAAGCCAAGAGAAGTCTCTCTGTTGACTTTAGGGGCATCAGATCAGCCAAGTGGTCCAAGCAAGCTTATTTTAATAAGCAGTGTCTGGTAAGCACACTGTTGTTGCATTGCTTATTCCTGTAAACACAATTCCAGTCAATCAGGTTAACTTTTCAAATTAACAGGATAGCTACCGGGGAGTTGTTGCCATTTGTCAACAGATAGATTATAGAAAGTTGGTTGCACTACCTCATTACTCTTGCTTTGTGAAAGAGCCAGGCTATCATTTGTCAATTCCTCATCATCTGCATTATTTCTGTTAAGAACTTTACTTTTCTTCTTCTTGGATCCTCCATCACTAGCCGTGCTGCTATTATCCTCTTCGTTACCTTCTTCATCATTGTCATCCTCATCACTTCCACTCCCATCATCTTCATCATCCTCATTATCTCCATCACTGCCCTCTTTCCTCAGTGCATTTTTTCCTTTTCTTTTCTCAGCAGTAGGTCGCCAGTCATTGTCATCTTCACTGTCATAGTCATCCATATCATTCAGTTCTTCCATTGATACAAAATCCAGCAAAGGTCGGTTCCTGCGCAAGTTCCACTTTTTGGGTTCACTTGTTTGCTCATCAGCCACAACATCAGGTTCAGGTGCCTTCTCTTTCTTCTTTTTTGGCTTTTCTTCCTCATCTTCTTGTTCTTTCTTTTCACTTTTAATTACCTCTTTGTCTGCTGTTGGTACCTCCTCTTCAGTGGAATTTTTGGGCTGTGGCTCCTCTACTTTGTCTTGTGACAGTTCCTCCTCCAAGATATTTTCTTCTGATTCAGTACCGGAACCATCACCACTGTCCTTTGATGCATCTTCACTCCCATGACCACTTCCTTCAGAATCTGTTGAGCACATGAAAATTTAACAAAAGTTCCGACACAAATGTACCCCCAAAAATAAAATCTGTTGAAGCCAGTTGTTAAACAAAAGAATGATGCATGTTCCTCCCTCATAAGGTTCTCCACCTATTTTTTCAGCTGGTGTCCAAATACTGCTATTTCAAGTGGTATGTTGAGAATCTTTTAAACATGAGTGCACTTTAAGATGGCAGAGAAAAGATGACAGAATTTACTAAATGGAAGTTAAATGCTCCTTTGAACTGCAGCTGATATTATCACTAAGTAGTATGGAATAATTTCCATGTGAAGTCACATCTTAAAGGGCATTCCAGTTTTTTGATTTCTGGAGGTGTTTTCTAAATCTTCAAATTAAAATAGATACCCAACAGAAGAGATTAAAAATTACAAAATGAAGAGTTCATGTAATAAGTACTAACAATAGTATGGATACTCCCACATCTTCAATTTTAGTGCAGGTTAGTTTTTCTGGGTTTGGGTGTTCTTTTAACTTCCAATGGTATTTCAGTGAGTAACCCAACATAAGCTATTTCTCATTCAGTGTTCCAGCTGCACAACAAAGCATAAATTCTAATCTTATACCACTCACAGGAGATTGTTCTGTGTGTAGTCATTATTTCTACTAATTAACACAGGCCAATCTGCACAATACAAAAGAAGAGAATCTGTATTTTAAAAAAAAATCACAAAAATAAGTCATTTGCACTATAAAGTACATGCAAAACTACTGAAAAAGATGTGAACTTGTTAAATTTTATAAACATCCTCCACCTTGACTATGTCTCGTCCTAAATTGATCTACTACTTTTTAATTCACTGTATTATTTTTAATGAAAGAAAAATCTATGAAAAAACTATTTTGAATTAGCAAGAAAATATGAAATTGCAGGGATCCACTAGGCAGTGGCTACAATTTTGGGTTTGCTCAGAGTCATCACCAAGTTCCTGATGCACTGTCACTCACATGCAAAAAAGGAAACACGCTGATGCTTGCAAACTTAATCACTTTAGTTGCCACAAAAAAAACCCCACCACTCAGTATCACCTTATACAGAGAATTTCTGTGCACACCCCTCTCTGCATAAAGCCAAATAAACAACCAGTGGGGCCACTTAATGCAGCATGTATTTTCATAACACAGAACACTGTCAATAGCTAGCCAATATCACTGTTTCTATGTACACCTACCTGTATGTGGAAGTATTTAATGAAGAGATTATGTAATTATCAACAACAACAAGAACAAAATCCATTAGCACTCCAACTACTGAACAGGACATTAATGTTAAAAGACCAATTAGAAGTGAACAGAAAATAAAAATCTTCTAGCTTTTGGAGAGGCAGAAAAAAAAAAAAAAAAAAGAATGCAGTAACACAAATCACTGTACAGTCTTCTGAGAAACAAGTAATTAGTTCATTTCCCTACACCTACTAGCCCTGATGGGAGTACGGGAAGTAGAACATAATTAAGATCTGAAATAGCAGAACACTTGTCAGGCATGTCCAAGAAATATTAAAAAAAATGTCAATGTGCAAGTTTACAATAATATTTTAATTACAAGAGCCTGGTTTGGTTATATATTCATAGGCCTGTTGGAGTGGTTCCAGAGAAGGACCATGATATACTTCTCCTATGAAGACAGGCTGGGAGTTGGGTATCTCAATTCTGGAGAAAAGACAGCTCCAGGGAGACCTTACTGTGACTTTTCAATATGTAACTGGGACTTAGAAGACAGAAAGACTTCTTATGGAAAGGAAAAGTGGGAGAGTTTCAAACTGAAAGATGGTAGAGTTTAGATTGGAAGAAACTTTTCCCAATAAGTGTGGTTAGGCACTGGAAGAGGTTGTCCAGAGAAGTTCTGTGGGTGCCCCATCTCTGGAAGCATTCAAGCTGGACCAGGCTAGACTGTTCTTTGAAGAGCCTGATCTAGTGGGAGGTGTCCTCAATGATCTTTAAAGGCTCCTTCCAAACCAAACTCTTCTATGTTTGACAAGTCTCACACTTTTCCCTCATACTAGACATTTATATTACAGATTAAACGCCACATGTATGTATAAAAGTGAAATGACTTTTGTATCTCATTTCACAAGTTCTGAGTGTCAAAGTGCACTATTTGTCTCACAGTAAATAGGCAAGTGTAGAGTTGTAACTACATTTTTAAGTGATCTGGTATTACTTTCTTCTATTTAACTTCTCCATCACAATAATATGTTTGGACTTTTTAATAATGCTGCTACATTTCTACATGTGATTAGATTTCTAGTGAATTTCAGCTTCCACTTAATTTTCGGGGGGGATCTTAGCCTCAGCATAGCTTGGTCTTTAACAGGACCTTAAATTACCAACAGTGATTCTTGTGTATCAATAGTACAAAACTGAGGAAGCCCTCTAGCTTCTCTATGCCATGCAAACAATACAAAGCAGAGGAAGAAAAAAAGTTTCATTCACTTCCCTCTTTCAAATGCTCTTTGCCTCCTTCCTGCACATTGTGCTTTGTGCTCTCCTTTCTGCTTGCATGTACACGTCACAGATACCTATACTGAAGGATGTCCCTCTTCTGTCTGAATGCATCCACTGTGATAGGCACTATTCATGAAAGAGCTATTCTGTGATAACAGCTATTTTTGCAGGTCTTCTGTCAGATGCACTTTCAGTTAGGAATAGGCTGCAATATACAATTTTCTCCATGAAAGAAATTCTTAAAGAATGGCTCTTTCAAATTGGCTACCATATCATGTCATTCCCCACGGGAGAAAAGTCAAGTTACTCTCAGTGAAATACAGGGCCAGATACACTGTCAAATAGTGAAAAATACAGAGTTCCACTGAGAACAAATATGAGAGAGAACAGTTGTAAGAAAGGCATCATTTATTTCTGTACACCTTGTAACTTTTGCTCTACCGAGCACAACAGCAGGTGGCAGTCAAATCTAAAGAGGGCAATTCAGAGGAAAATTCTCCAGGACAGAACATCATGCTCCAGAATTAATGTAACAAAAGCCATAATAATGATTAAAGCAAGTTACTAGTAATCTCTGCATCAGCTGTGCAATGTTTCATAATATCTATTATGTAAAAAACTTCGGGGGAAAACTACTGAAACATTACAGCGGTTGAAAACATCCTCCCAGGGTTTTTCAGGACCATTTCACAAATAACTTTCAACATGGTATCCCAACTTCTTTTTTATTTTTGCATTCTCACAAAATCCATGTGTACAGAGAGTAAGTGCTGCACTACATAAGTATATGGCCATTGGCTCACAAAAAAAAGGCTGACTCTTCAACAAACAGCTCTGTAAAAAACAGTTTTATTGCTTGTTTTTGAGTGAAGTCTGAAGGATAAGCTAGTAAAAAGAGGTCACAAATTTGATTTCAAGCTTGTCTCCTCCACAAACAAAGCCTTACCAACTCCAGACAGCAGAAGAGAAGCATATTTGGAAACATTTTTTCCATTATTTTGGAAAGCTTTTTTTTTTCTTTTTTTTTGGTACAGAGTTCTGTCTTACCCATGTGCTCAAAGCTATGAAAAAGAACAGAACCCCAGATGCTGTAACATTGAAAAGAACGGAAAAACCTGGAGTACTGAGCATGCAATACAGCAAACAGCTACTGTGTCTGAAGTTATTCCTACTAAATAATAATAATGTTCAATGAACAGTTATAGGCATCATGTGAGAAGTCATTCAACCCACAGTGCACTTCACAATATCCTTTTTTGAGGTCTGTAACAAAAAAAAAAACACAAAAAAAACCCCCAAACCAGGCTACAGAAGATGGTAATTCCTTTGGATCACTACTGCCCTTAGCCTCTTTCTCCAAATAACAAGATGGACATCTTTGACATAATGATGTGAAATTACTTATGTACCTGTGCTAAATCACCACATTACACACCCCACAGAAGCTCTTGCTCAGACTGCCTGCATCCTGACAAACAAGGCAAGTGGGAAGCACTGCAAAAACCATTTGTCAACAACATATAAGAGTTTCACATCTTAACAAGGGAAGTGGCATCTGGGAGACAGCTGAACATGTGTCTGAGACATGCTAAGTCTCTGAGGCATTCTAACATGTGTATGCTCAAAAACACTTGAAACATCCCATCCTTGCTGAGCATGCCTAAACTCCCAGAAGTCTCCAGGCTACAGACCATCCCACTAACAGAAAATGCAGAAGAGGTGGAAATACAAATACAGGAAAAAAAAAAAAAGAAAAAAAAAAAAAAGAACAGGATATCCAAAAGAAAGTGGAGCAGTAAAGTAGGAGACCATGAAAATCCTGCTCAAGACTGACTGCACAAACACGAAGACACCAAAGTAACAAGCAGAGGTTCCATAAGGGACAGACAAGACAGGAAAGATGAGACACAACAAGTCACCACAGGGAGAAAACAAAAATTAAGTCCCCACACCACTACATGCACTCTGTCCAGACTCTGAATTGAAGATCTAGATTTCTGTTACATTACTCCTCTACTGTCAGTAAACGTGCAGAAGAGCAGAAAGCTCAGTATTCACAAAGAGAATGTTAAGCTCAAAATGCCCATTGGTTCCTTCAAAGTGTTTCTTCAAGTAGCAGACAGGTGTGTGGGGAAGAGCTCTCACTTGGGATGAAGATAACCTGAAAGAACATAATGCACTTATTTTCCATTTTCACAATGGGAAAAGGCTCTTGTGAATTCCATTCTGAGGGACTACATGTTGCAGTTGCAAAGTCAAGCCATGAATGACTGTAACAATTAAGGTGCCCAACTGTGATAATTCGCTAATGATTACCTGTTTAATATTTTCTCTTACATTTCTACTGAAACACCCTGCAACTCTTATGCCATGTATAATTAGAGTTTATTCTCAAAAACAAACATATTAATTTCTTCATCAGTACTTCAGCACTGTTTATCCCTGCAGCATGGTGCTTCACATCCATTTTTTACATTGCAATATCCTGCACAGGAAAGCAAAAGTGGAATCTCCATTGTGCTAAGAGGAAGCAAATTACAGCAAGATCAAGATATTTGCAACTTTTTATTTCTAGATCAAGTCACAGGTCTTTCAGAGTATCTAATATATGCATTTTTATAGATCATTACACATGTTAAACAGAGATCCTACTGGTATCAACTGCAATGATAGTACATAATATTTACGGAAGTCAGGCTCCACACTCAGTATCAAAACAACAAACACAAATGCCTCAAATTCACACATCAATCTGGTTCAGAGACCACACTACATTTCTCTGCATCATTTTAGTTTCAGTGCATGAGATGCCAAAACTGACCAGCTCCACTGATGAGAGAGAAGGACAGTGGTAGACCATTGGTTTGGAATCCTGCTGGGAATTAGTCTACAACTACACACTGATTTCTGACATCAGTATATCTCCAGGCACTTCCATTAAATAAAAAAATAATTTTTTTTTAATAAACAAAGTATACTCTAGCTAACCTAAAAGGAAAACTTCAAACAACTGATCTCTAGTGTGAAAATTACTAAAAAGTTGGCTATATTACAGTACCATCATTTCAAGTCCCACATTTGTATGCTCTGACTTCAAAGGGACAGCGTTTTTGATTAATCCCACATGAAAATATACAATATTCTTACTTAAGAACAAAATTTTTCAAGATGTTTATAAAAAAAAAAGAAAAGTAAAACAGAGAGCTTTACAATACGATGCAGAAAAAGAGAAACCATTCAAAATTACTTCATAGTAATGTAATAAAAAGCCCATGGGCCTAAAATCTGTTTACATTAAGCAAGCATAAAAGAACATAACAGTTCTAAAATCAGTTTCCCTAAGGAGATGCCAGCATGATGAGATCTTTAAAGTGGAAAAGGTAGCAAATGCTTAGTGGTGTGACCTGAATTCAAAAGAAAGTAAATCAGCTACACTAAAGTAAAGGCCGTATCTTCTGTGGGTTTTTCTTTAGTGGAAATAGAGGTCAGGTGACTAGAAATATTGTCTGTCATGAAAAATAACCAAGGCATCAGGACTCTGAATATAAAAATTCAGAAATGCTGATTCCTTCCTGGAAGTACTAACAGCAACTTCTCAAATCCTTACCCCATCTCCTATTCCCACAAATCAGATGAAACAATGAGCATCTGCAAAAGCTTAAGTGTTCAGGGCTCAGTCTTCCTACACTTGCACAATATGATCTACTGACACATATCACTTAATGTCCTACAGCTCATACATGATGCAACATGATCAACAGGCAGTAAACAACTTCAGAACTCTTTTAAGTCATACTAAAAAGTCCATTAACTTTCAAATCTGGTTGCTTTTATATTACTTTTTTGAAACACATGCATATATGTATATATATATATGAATATGCCAATCAAAGAATACGCACTGCAGAATTACAGGATTCTTCTGAGTGCCTGAGTAGAACTTGTGGTCATTTTCAATCAACAATCTAGAAACATTGTTTCTTCCTTCTGTTACATTTATTTCCCTTTGTAAACAAATTAAGCAATGAAATTCTAAATCTAAACAAAGTCCAAATGCTGATTTGCATCAGACTGCGCATTGAGAGATCCCTATGGTCATCAGAAGAAAAACAGGAACAGCCCTGACTGCACTGAAAAAATGAACATTATGCTGTGAAAGCTGAATCTACAAGAGGAAAAAGGAAAATCTGTTTTCTATTAGCAACAGATCAGAATTTGTCTAAAGGAGTTACTGGTGTGTGTACACACTTTATATTTATATACATAACTTTGAAATTACCAATTTTAGTTGTGCCTGAGTAAAAAAGTGCCTTGATTTTAGCACTTCTGTCTTAATCTAAACAGACTCAGAACAATCAAACTTGAGGCAAGATAATGCCATCTTCACTTTAAATCAGCACAGATGCTCTGTTTCAAATATCCTGGAACTATTAATTATATTATATTATATTATAAGAAACATTACTTTCTTCTTTAAACTTAAGAGGTTATATGTTTACCAACTTTCTAATCCTTAGTTTCTCCAAACCCTTACAACTCTTCCTTCCACACTGAAGAAATCCTTGAATAAAGTGTAAAATGCCAAACAAACTCTGCTGCTGTTTTGGTGTTTCTACTAAAATTTAGATTTTATCAAACAGAACATTTATTTCTACTAAAAGTGACGTATACAGGGTTTTGAAGTCTTAAAAGAAAGCTACACTAAATATACGTAAATAGAATAGTAATTAGAAAACTATTTATAAGGAGAACATGGGTTTTTATGATATGCTACTTTCAACTTAGTGTTGCTTTAAGGGAGAACTCATCCAGCTTCTTAAAAATGAAACTGATACTGAAATACTTGAGGATAAACACTGACCCCCGCCATGCATAGATACTATAATCCTAAAAGTCAAAGAGGATACCAACTACAAATTAGTTACAGTTGAAACAGGAAGCTTTATTCATTATTTTTAATTAATTATCAATTGACTTTTAAGCTAACACATTGCTCTGATTTACGTGTCCATCGCCCACACTCTATTTCAAATTCTTCTTTTCCTTTAAATTCTGCCTACGCCAATGTTCCAGAATAGGGAGTTCTGCAGAAATTACAAATCATCTCTACTTATGGCAAACTGTTTTTTACAAAAGGCAGTGCCCTTCCTCCAAAAAAAATTTTTAAATTCCCAAAACAAGATCTGAAAAGTAAATCAGAAAAGTTCCCAAACAGCTTTTACATGAAATTGTTAAGACAACATCAGTTTTACTCTCTCAAATCCCTGAGACCTGCTTCTGCCAGATCAACCAAGGGAAGTCTAAACTCTGGGAAAAAAGCAAGAAACATTATGGCATGTGTTAAAATTGGCACTGGAAAAAATATTATTAAACATTTTTAAGTTCATTAATAAGGAGAACTTGCCAGATGTTAAAAAACAAGCCATTAAATGGAGATGAGTAGTATTCTTGCAAGATACTTTCATACGAAACCATAGATCAGGATTCCCAATGCAGAAATAACGCAAGTGAAGTTATTTCACAAACCATTATAAAGGCTTCCTTTAGAACTTACACATCCTGCATCTCTTTGCTTCTCTCCTTGAGCATACACTACAGAACATCCAATGTACAGTTCAATCAGAACACAGTCTGCTCCTTCTTTTCCCTCCTATATATTTGAATTCATTCATTTAGTTTTGGCATCTTGTTTACTTTCAGTTTCTGTGGATGTTCACAGCAAATACAGGAATCTGCACTCTGCTGAGCAAAACATTCTGAAGCAAGAACCTCCTCCTAGCATGAAAAGTGTACACCTTACTGTGTAGCAACCAGCATAGACACTTTATGATTGTCTGTCATAAAAAACAATAAAACTCTCAACAAATTCCCTTCCTGCTCACTATTTTCATTGAGTAGAATTAACCTTGAGAAACAGGCAAATTCGGAAGTAGACAACAAACTATGAGCTAGACTGATTCAAAACAAAATTACTTTAGAACATTATCTCAATCCTGAATGCACCTAATATTTCAAAAATTCTTTCTACACGGAAGAGAATAAAAAGTAATAGAACTAGTGACAGTAGTTAGAACAGAATCTACTCAAATGCTTCTGCCAAAACGTATTTGATAATCATGAGCTTTGTGATGAGGAAAAAAAATAACTGTTGATTGAAGTATTGCATGTTTTGTTTAATCAGTTGCTTCTTATCCAAAGCATAAGAACTTCCAGCTATCCAATCACTGAACTTCAAGTGGCTCCAAGTCCCAACATCTCACTACTACCATTCTGACTCCCATATACTAAATGAGCAACAATAAAATAAAGATGAGATAATTCTGAATCGAGGAGATGAGGAAGCATATTTACCTGAAGCATCTCCAACTTTAAAATCACTGTCATCAGAGCTATCATAATCTAAAGCTTCCAGCAGCGAAGCTGCCAAAGGCTTCACTTGTCTCCTCTTCGAACTGCGGTCCACTGCAGGAAAAAAAAAAAGAGCACGGTATTGTTACTAGGTGGCATAATGAGAATTAAGCATCGTTAAAGACGTTTTAATTTGGAGGAGAAGCAGAAGGGCCGTAACATGCAGCGGTAGCCTCGGCCACTCCACCCGAGCAGCAGCCGGATCGGGGTCGGTCCCGGAGACACTGACACCCGGAGAGGGAGGAGGAGGGCGGCAGAGAGGAGGGAGAAGAGTGGAAAGGAGGGAGAGAGGGAAGAAGGGCGAGAGGGAAGAAGAGAGGGCAGCAGCGGGATAGGCTCGCCTCTCCCAGCACACCCCAGCGGGGCAGCGCCGGGGAACAAGGCGACACCGGCCCCAGCCCCGGCAGAACCCGCGGGAGCATCTCGGGGGACGCCGCCGATCGCCTGAGGCCCCCGAAGCCACCAGCGCCCGCAGCACCATGGCGTGATCCAGCAGCGCCAGAGGCACAGCGAAAGGGCAGCCGGGGCTACCTGAGGGACGGCGACGTGCCCGCACGGGAAGGGGAAGGCTCCGCGGACCGGCCGGCATCCAGCCGGGGCAGGGACGGGAAGGGCCGATGAGAATCACTTACTAAAGGCTGCGCGGGTGAGCAGAAAGCGGACGAGCGGGGGCCCTCGCGTGCAGCGCCGCGGAGCCGCCGAGCCCCGGGCCCCTTACCCAGACAATGGGGACGGCGGCGACCCGGATACACACCCGCGCCCGCCCGCGGCGGCCCGTCCCGGCTCTGCGCATGTGCAGTGGGCAGCGGAGCCGCTGGGAGGCGGCGGTGCCCGGCTTCCGCCCGGCGCTGGCGGGGGCACCGACAGTCTTCATGGCTCTGCATGCCCCGTGGGTTGAGACGCGCTGGTGCTGGGTACCGGTAGCACAGAGTCTCACTGCGGGCCCGCTCCTACTCAGGATGAATCTGTGTCTGAGACAGGAACCCCCGGGCTGCAGCTCGGGATTCAGCGTTTTGCTGAGAATTCTGTGTAAAGCAGAGACCGGCAGAGTTGGGCCCCTCAACGGCAGCAAAGACTGAGGCTGAGGTGCCACGGGTCCCGAGCTTAAGTCTTAAGAGGAACAACGGAAGGAGCTGCCATTGTTCAGCCTGGAGGAAAGGAGACGGAGGGGACATCTTATCACTCCTACATCTACCTAAAGGAGGGTGTAGTGAAGGGGGACTTGGCCTTTTTGCACAACTAACAAGCTACAGGACGAGAAGAAGGAGCCAGGGGAGGTTCAGACTGAAAATTAGGAAAAATTTCTGCCTTGAGAGAGTTTAAGTGTTGGTACTTAAAGAAGTGATGGAAACACGATCCCCGGAGGTATTTAAAAGACACGTCAATGTGGTACTTGGGGACATGGTTTAGCAGTAACTTGGTTGTGCTGAGTTCACAGCCAACAGTGATGATCTTAAAGGTCTCTTCTAACCAGAATTTTATGATCATGTCTATAAGGAAAAACAGCCTAGAAACCATTCTGGTGCTTCCTCTGATTTGCCCCAAGCGGAAACAAAGCATTATAAAACTGTTTCTATTTAACTCCTCCTCTTAGAGTTCCTTGTGGATTTCATTGCACTGTTGAGCTCATTCTTGCACTCTTGACAGCAAGCTATTGTGTTTGGAAAAACAAATCTTAAAAAAAAAAACCCAGGTATTTTTGTTTGTATCACAGTAGCCCAGCACAATACCCAGTGGTGAGAAATGGGACAGCAAAGAAGAGATGCTGTTGGCTTTTGTGCAGCGATCCCATCACTGCCTCACTTGTGGGAGACACCCCCAGCCCCTTTACATGTCTGGGATGGCAAATCCTCTGCCAAAAAGCCAGTCATAAATTTTATGAGGTGCTGAAAAAAAAGGAATACTCCATTTTTTTTCTTTTTGGTTAAAGAAATGAGGTATTAGTGGCACACTGCTGGGAGCTGGGCACTCTACTGACATTGCCATATCCTTGAAATAGATGGCAGGTTTTGTCAGTTTAGCACCTTTATGTACTACCCTTAAATGCACATAAAAAAATTAACTTCAAAGGTCATTTTTAGAGGAAAATGATGAAGAGGTGAAATAATTAATCTAATATGAAAATACCAATGCAGCTCCATCACTAATATTATACCTAAAAAAACACCATGAAATATTTCAGTGTATCAGGTCATGTCAAGCATGTCAGGTCTTTCAATTATCACAGCATTCCAGTGGTTCTCTTCAGGGCAAGCCTTCAGCCTATTGCGAGAGTAGATACTTGTGTCTCAATTTCAGTGCTGCTCTTCAGCTACCAGAGAAAGAGAATAGGATCATCTGACTGTACTTTTGCCCTGTGAAAAAAAGTAATCTTTGTTGTCATCCTGTTAAGACCATTTTAGAAGGAGTTGCACAATAGCAAGTCGGCAGAGAATGCAGTTGCACTCACATAAATTACCTTAAAAATATCATTCTTCATTTAATGAAAGTCCCGAGTTTCCAAAGAAAGAAATACAGTAATACCACATTTCCTCACTTAGGAAATAAACTCGAGTATGTTTTTAACTCATCCATCAACTATGAATGGAGAAAAAAATAGTATAAAATCTTGTACCTTTTTTTTTTCTGAGCAGACAGTCAAAACTGTGACCCACCTGTCTGAATTCAAACAGCAAACTTTTTTTTGTCCATCAAAACATCACCATCTGTAGCAGGGAGACTGACCTCTTCAAAAATCTTTACAAAGAGAATTGTTCCAGCTTTCACTCCTTCACTGTGCCATTATAGCAAGCACCTCTCTCAGTGATCTCTGCTCTTCTGTCTAGTATTGTATGGTAAAATATAAAGAGAGAAAGACTGAATCAGATGTCCTTGCTGCTTTAAATTACAAAAGAGAGGCAATTCAGTATCTACAGTCTGTGAACAGTGAGACTTTGAAGTAATAAACTTCAGACTGCTACAAGGTCTTCTGCAGTCAAATGCTGCCAGGAATGTTCCCATTAGATACTGAGATATTTCTTGCTCCTTGCTCAGCCTCAGTCCATTATTTATGGGCTTTTTTTGATTACACAGTATACATGTTGTAAAACAGTCCAGGAGCAATAAAAAACAACAATATGCATCTTCAATAGAAGAACTTTCTGAATTTTAGATATATATTGAGATTGCAATGTTGAAATAATAGAAATAATTAGAATTAGCTCCTTGTTCACCTTCCCTTATGGAGCAACTCCCTCTTGCAGCTCCCTGATACATCATTCAGATGAATTTCCAACTAAGCATTCCCTTTATTTTGAACCTATTCTCAATTCATGCCGAATGTATTCTTTTCCAAAGTATTACCCAACCAAGGTAGTAAAAAATCTGCCTATTTCTTCCCATTGTCCCAAAGAAGGCAGAAACTGTTCTACAAAATACTATCATAAAAACTTAAGCCTTCAGCTTGTTTGCTCATATGTTCTTCCTTTTGTCAATACTATGGGTCCTCCACAACCAGTTACCCCTTCCCAGCACTTCTTAGGAGCCTGTTCAGACTCCCCAAGGGGACTTGCCACCCAGTGTCACTGTGGAAGCCTGCAATTCTCTTGGGGTCACAAACCCAGACATCTATATGTGCAATGACAGATTCTTCCACCAATGCAGCCTTTCTCTTCCTTATTGATGGAAAAAAAAAAATTGTGCCATACAAGAAGCAAATGTAATTTCATTTCTCAGTAATGATCAAGACTCACTCCCTCTTAACAAGATATGAAAAATGTGAAAGTGAGCCAGTGATTCCCACTGATTTCAGTGGGCTCTGGTTCAGGTTTTTAATGACTGATACACTTCTTTACAGACACAGCCTTTCATCCATCAAACCATTCAGATGTTCTGGAAAAATCTGGGATGTGAAAAACATCTGCCACAATGAACATAAAAAGCACAGACCTGCTGCCACTAATGGGAGGTATTCTAAGGGCTTGGTTTTTAAAAAGAGAAGTTAATTAATTTTACAAGAATAATTATGTTGAATGTGAGTGTCAATGACCCTTCTCATATAAAGCTTTTCCAGTATAATCTTCTTTTGGTCTCAGTGAAAACAAAAGATGCTTCAGCTATACCAACAAGAATCTTTGTGAATTGCTACAAAATAAATTTTACTGCAGAAGTTTCTAGAGCTTCCTTTTAAATTCTATTTAGTTATTATCTGTAAATAAAAGAAGCTTGGATTTCTATTTAAAATTATAATGAAATAATTTTAAAAAAGTAATAAAGGAAATTACTGCTTTTAGTGCTGTTAAAGATAATTGTGACATTTAGGAATCAATTTTTTTCTTTTTTTAATAGTCATTATGTCACTGATTAGCACAATGTCTAGTAAAGATATCTAGAGAAGATATCTTTTAACATCAAAGATTTTATAGAAAGTAATCTGTTTATAATCTGGTTTTGCCAAACTATGCAAGTTTTTCTTGAAAAACTGTATTTTAAGAACCTAAACTGATTTAAGACCCAATTTATTGGAAAAGAAAAGGAATTCAGTTAATTTAGAGTTGCTCTTCATCAAGGAGCATTTAACAGAGTTTTCTTTGTTTTTTAAAAAAGAAAAACAATCGCTAAGTCATGTCTTTGTTAAGGTACCCTGCTGGCAGCATCTGGCAAAGATACTGGCACCTTGCCTGGAAAGTGCAGTGAGAACTGATAGATCTGCTCTCCTTCTGTGGCTGGGGAGAAAACAGACCACAGCAAAGGCTGGTCTTATGGCCTGTGACCATCAATTTCTTGGCAAGAAGTTCCTGAAAACAGATGTGGGAAGGTGAACTGATTCTGCAAGTCAGGGAAAGAGATTTTACCTTCCTAAGTGATGGGAGAGCTCCCAGCACAATCCCCATTAGAGCTGGACCTTCAGAAGTCTCTGTGGAGTTGTATTTCACGTGCTACTGTGAAACAAATACCTCAGGGTATAAATGTTTATGACATGTTGATTCAATATTTTACAGGTCAATCTCAATTTCAAGTATTTCTTGAGAACTGGGAGCTAATTCTGAAAAAGAACCAAATTTTCTTCCTCACTGTCAGATCCTAAAGAGATTTGAACACCTCTAATTAGCAGTGAAATATCCTGAGCATATAGGTCAATTTACACTGAATTTAGTTCCCCAATGAATTGGAACATCTCTAAATCGAGTAGTCTCTCCTTCCTATTTTTCTCCAGTTAAAGTATTTAAGTTCAAAGTGACTATGTCTCCATTGATTTCTTGTTATTAATCGGTTGTGTCAAACCTTAAGAGTGCAATTCTTCAAATAACCCCTGATCTTATTATGCCCTCATGTTCCTATTCTTCAGGAAATTAGACATAATTATATCTGTGTCTAAAATTGATTGCTTTTAATATAAAAATATTAAGCACACCATAACTGATGTGAAACTGAGTAGATATCTGGGGATATATGATGAGGTGAAGGGAAACAGGAAGACCACTTAGTATGAAAACAAAGCATTTGGAGCAGGAGAAAAGTTCCTGAAACTGAAAGCTCAAAAGAGCCTAAGGATGGGAACAAGCCATGGTAACAATCAAAAGGACAAATGAAAGGTGGAAGGCATGACATGTGAGGCTCTACAGAGAATAAAAGAGGAAAAAATAAATGATAAAACACTGGAATGACCTGAGGATTTAGTTTTCAATAGTTCTAAGTACTACTGCAAATCTAGGCCCTTAGTTCTTAATGGACCAGCTCATCACAAAACCTTGCCAAAATATCCGAAGGATTTATGGATCCACTTATTTTAAAAGCAGAAACCTACACAAAAATAACTTCACACAGAATAAAAGAAGTGACTGGTCTATCTAAAGCATCATAAATTTAATTGTCAGGTGTGAACACAAAGCCATCAAACTTAAAGAGGAAATAAATGTGTTTACTTTCAGCTTGAGTAGCTGAGCGACAGATAAAAGTGTGGTAAAAATCTCTACTTTTATCTACTGTTCACTCTCTGTAAGGGAATGGATGGATTCTTGATAACTAACAGAAAATTGCTACCCTTGGAATATGGCAAATACATTGACAGCATAACTATAAGTTAACACATATAAATTATGTAAATACGGCATCATTCAAGCATGGCAGCAAAGTAGGTATTTCTATAAAATCATGGATCCACCATCAGGATGCCACGAGGTGGCTTGAATTTATATTCACAATTTTGCCAAACCAAGAATTCAGAGACTGCATTTGAGTGATGCTTGCACAGGGTGTGCTTTAATATTAACTCATGATTCCTGAAATTCTGTGCTTCTTTTTACATCTTCTTTGCCTGTGCAATTCATTAGCATACACAAAAGTCCAACATAGTAAGAGCTGCATATGAATAAGAATAACATATGTATTTGATTAATGAACCAAGCCATCCTTCTAGGCAGTAAAAGCTGATGTACACAATCGTTAAAATTTATGAAAGCCCATAAAATCAACAACAAATTTTGCAAATTAATCAGGTACTATGCCACTGTTTAAATTCATAAAAGCACAAGAAGCCAGCATAGTATAAATCTAGGGGGGAAATAATAAAGAGAGAAGCATATAAAATACATGAGGTATTTCCTAAAAATAGGTGCTCAAGATATGCCTAGTGGAAATAATGTATCCCTCAGTAGCATAGAGACAGGCTTCTCTAAATCTCTCACTTAGCTTTTTATCTGCTGTGTAGAAGAGTGTTTCAGTCTGAGCCTGAGTTTTGTTCAGCATCTTCTCATGGTCACTGGCTGTACATCTATCTTTTGGTCTCTCACTGGTTATCCCATGACTGTTTTGGCTAGTGATGATCCAAATACAAGGTGTAAAGTTCTACTACTGTACCAGAAGGTGAGCAGTGTAGCCTTCCAAGTTACTTTTCTTGGAGGGTTAAGGTATTCTTCTTATATAAAAGAAGGAGCAGTAAAACCGTTCTTTTCAAAACTTGGGCAAATTGCCCATTTGGACATTTGGAGAAAAATATTGTCCCCACTACATGACATAGACTGAAAGACTCTTGGAGAACATCAAGAGTGTTCCCTTTCTGTTTATCTGAGACAAGAAGTAATAGCATTGCTCCAAAGAAAACATTGTAATAATTTTTCTAGTGTCATCCAATTACTTGTCAAGTATATATGCACAAGTTATGGCCAACTACCAGCATTTTTGTTTTCTCACAGGTTATCTGTAAGCCAGATTATCCTGAAAAACTGAAAAATGTCACATTGTGGGATGTGGGTTGAGGGAATATGCCTTTAAAAAAAAAAATTGTGACAGGGACAACTTGAGTCAATTCTGGAAATTAAGATGCCAGTCTGTGGAAATGATGAAATAAAAACCATCCATTCGCTTAAATATACTTATTCTCTCCTATTTATTTTTTATTCAAAAATTTTACTTTGATATACACTCACACCATTCATTAGCATTCATGTAGTTATTCTGCTTGTAACCCATGAAAGGGACTCCTTTTTTTTTTTCCTTAGGTTAGTAGCATGCTGGTATTTCCTCTGTTTAAAATTTAATTTTTAAATAACTGGGTGTCAACTTAGATTAGGGTTTACATTCTGTGAAAGTAACCATGCATCAAAGCAGCTGACGTCCTTAATACAGGCATCAGGTTCCCAATTCTGTACAAATTCAGATACACAACACTGTCGACCAAACCTGGGACATGCTCAGCATTGCTAGTTAGCCCTGCTAACTAGCCCTGCTAGTTAGAAGTACCGAACAAGAAAAAACAGAAGATCCAACCCAACCTTGGCAAACTATGTAAGACTTCATTAGAAACTTCTCTGCCCAAGACAGTTTTTTCCACTGTGCAGGTAAAATTTCAAAACCAAAGGTCTCCCTGCACGAGCACAGAATCACAGAATGGTTTGGGTTGGAAGGGACCTTAAAGATCATCTAGTTCCAACCCCTTCCACGGGCAGTGACACCTCCCACTAGACCTGGTTCCTCAGCGCTTCATCATGGAATTTTAGAAGAAGACATCACTGTTCATGGTTCCTCACTCTGGCAGAGCTCCTCTGCTGCTCCTGCACCATGGCCTTGCCCTCAGCTGTAGCACACAGCCATCACACAAGGATCGGACCTCTGCTCTGCTTCTCCCACAGACCTCCTTGGGCAAAGCCTCTCACTTGCTCTTCCCCATTTCCCTTCTCCCTCACGCAAGGGTCCAGCCCAAGGCTGTTTGCTGCCTGTTGGGATTTCAGAGCATGAAGATCCAATGAAGATCCCGAGAAGGTGATGGATGGACTAACATTATCCTCCCTCAGCCAAACCTGCGAGCACCCAACCAGCAAAATAATTCACTGGGCGGATTTTTGATGAATTTTGCTCTTCCATCCTTTCCAAGACAAGGATACCCTAACTCCCTTGCCTCACCGTTCAACTGACCCTTCAACTTTTGCCCCCGGTGAGGAGGGGGCGCAGCTTCCCCTGGTCAAGGAGGAGAAGGCGAAGGAGGGGAGTGGGCTATGCGCCATCACAGCGGCCCCGAGGATGGAGGGCAGGCGCCCACCCGGAAGGCAGCGACGGTTCCCGATGCTGACGTGAAAGGCGAGCGGCACGGGGGGAACCCACCGCGACCAGCCCGTCGCGTCTCAGCGCGCACAGCGCTCCCGGCGGCGGCTGGGGCGGAGCGGGCTGTGCTCGGGTGGACCCGGGCTGCCCGGCCGCTGCCTGCTCCCGCGGCGGCTCTGCCGAAGGACGGACGGGACGGCTCGTCAGGACTCAGTCAGACAGGCTGGGGCGCCCGGCGGTGTCGGGGCGGGGCGTCGGTGGCGGCGGAGGACGAACAGGCAAACGGCGGAGCAGCTACATCCGGGCGCCGGCGACGGGCACCTGCTGCGTCGGGGGCCTTGGGTGACATTGGGCCTCGGCAACCGAAGAGGGAGGACGGGATTCTGGAGACCTGAAAAGAAATCGAGAGTGCCCTTCGCCTGAGACCGCTGCTGCCATGTTTCGTGTCATCGTCTCCCACGCCAAGAAGCACCCCAGTGTGAGTACCCGCCGGCGGCATCGGCGGTCCGGGAATGGCGGCGACTCGGCCCTCACAGGCCGCCTCCCAACCCGCATCCTTTCTGTGGCCTTCCTCTGCCATCGGGAGCTTCTGCCGCTCGGCGGCTGCCTTGCTCTGACATCTCCTTGCCCTGTGGATGTCTGGCCCTTTCGCCTGGCCGTGGCCCGTGGGTGGCTCGGGGCTGGTCACTTCCCCTTTGTCCTCTAGTTTCCGGACTTTTCTCAAGGCCAAGGTGGCTCTGCCGTTTTTCTTCTCTCTTCCCCTACGTGTCCCTCATGCCCATTTTCTTACCATATGGATCCGGATGGCCAAGGGCTCTTCTGGGCAGGGGAGGGACTGTTGCTTGTTTCTCAGAGACAGGATATTTGTTCTGCTATGTAGGAGTAATTTTTCCTGTCTGACCCTCTGTACCAGCTAGTTCCTCTCTGACCCCAGTGGTGTCCTGCATACAGGAGCTTATCTCAGGCTCTTATAGAGCCATGCATTATGGCTTAAAGAGCATGAGCTTGTTCTTTAGTTTGTCATTGCTCTAGTCAAATGCTGGCTAGTTTTGTTATATACTGGAATGGTTTGCTTATTTTTATTTTTTTTTTTTTACTATTCTAGTTGATCCCTCTGTTTTTGATCATCGGATCCGGAGGTGTTGGTGCAGGCCTGTATCTCATGCGTTTGGCCGTGTTCAATCCTGAGGTCAGGTACGTATTATGTAACTCACATGACCCTCTTCTCTTGCTTAATTTTATTTCGGTGATGTTTACATTTTTAGAGGCCTTAATGTCCTGCTCCTTCATCATTGGCACTAAGTGTGCAAATATTTCATTGATGAGAGACTGCTTATAAAGGACTGTGTTTTCTTCCGTGGAACCTTACTTGGATGAGGGGCTCTTCTTTGTCTAATTGGCAAAATACTCTTAGAAGTTTTATTTATTTTTAAGGTGGCATGATTCTCTTAATATATTCTTGTGTCTTGCATTTCTCTCAATAGCTGGGACAAGAAAAATAATCCAGAACCCTGGAACAAACTGTCTCCCAGTGACCAGTACAAGGTAAAATGAAAAATACAGATTTTTTAAAGAAATGTAATATTGACAGCGTAGCCTACTGGTTTAGGAAATTTGAGTATTTTGGAAAGCAGATGAACAAGTGATGTATTTCTACTGCTGTGCATCATTTGTCCCTAGAACTCGAAGCACCAAGAGCTGAGTTTGCATAAACTCTTCTATAGTTCGTTCATTGTGGGGTGAAAGGTTCCTATATGGAAGCATTTGTATATATTGCAGTAAGAAAAAGACAAATTACATGCAAGAAGAAATCATAATACTCAGAAATAAACTACAGGGTGAAATACAGAGCCTCATAAGTTCTAAACTTTTGAGCTTTATTTACGAGAAGCAAAGCAGGAGAGTTTGAGTGTTTAACATAAACTAATTCTAACTTGATTGTTTGGAAGCAAAACAATGGTAAGTAGTGGGA
>VZTY01020258.1:0-55241 GCA_013400935.1 Turnix velox
ATTCTATGATTCTATAAGTGAAACTCATTTTATGAAATGGGTTTATTCTTTTTAAAAAAATCTAAGAGGATTAAGGTAATGCTAAGTTCTTGATTATCCTTTATCTCTCATAGCAATATTTTTTATTTCTCAATACACAGAAGCATCCTCCCTTTTCCTTACTCCATCACCTTCCCTCGGGTATCTCATTTAATTCTACCTTCATCCCAGTGTAAAATTCCCATTTTCTTTGTCAGCAACTGTTCATGTCATATATCTTTTCTTCCTCTCCCACACAACAAAACTCCTCAAAATATTTATTACCTGCGCTATGTCAGCTCTTTGGTATAACACATCATGGTTTTAAAGAAGACAGTTATAAAATGAAAAGATCTGAAAATCAAACTGAAATGGGAACTCTAGTGTAAACTTGACTATATTACTCCTGACCACAGAAGAAGGTTCTGCAAACTGAAATGGTGGATAACCTTTTGTTAATGTAAGTGAAAATGAGATCAGACACATAATTGACCAAACTAAAAAAATTGCATGAATTTTACTCAGAAAAGTAAAAAACTTTGTACCTTTAGATCCATCTAGTCATCCAGTCTAAGAATCCTCATGCTCAGACCACATTCATACATATGTTTTTTCTAGACTTGCAAAGCAAGGACCACTTCAATGAAATTAAATTAAAACAAACATATCCTGGATTTTTTAGAGAATATTTTAAGCAAGTGGCTGTCACACATTACAATTGACAAGATCCAAAGAATTAGTAAAATCTCAGAATGGGGTAAGTTAATTTTCACAATAGGCTGTACATCAGGGCATCCTAATGATTTTTGAGAGTTTGTCCCTAAAAACTCTTCATGCCTCTTCTTAAATTCTTCTTTCCCCAACTCTTTCATATACAGTATGAAAGCCAACAGGAATAGCTAACACACTGTAACAGGTGAGTATACAACTTATACTGAACAAATCAGTTTTTATCTTTCTGGAGGTTTAATATCAGATATGATTAAGTAACAGTGACCATTCCAGGATAGCCAGCTGTATGTCAAGGTGGAGAACATCCTAGAATTTGATGTCATCTTCCTAAAAGGACCTAATAAATGGGGAAAAAAAAGATGAAGGGAGCAAACTTGTAGTTAAATAAAAAAGAAGCTTAACATTGAACTGTGACCCAGCAAATAAACGCATTAATTCAGTCATGCATTTTTCCTATGAATTTGATGTTTCTTCATGCAATAGAGTGAACTTTCAGGTAGTGAGAATTGAATCTCTGAAGATCCCATTGAAATCAATCACACAATATCCATCAAAAAACCCCAGTTGTCTTTCCATGTCCCATTCATCTGAGAGCCGTCAGGTAGATCCTCCAAAATGTAAAACCTCATATTTCAGGTATCACACAACCTTTGCTATTTAAGACATGTCCAGAACCATGGAGCTGAAGTGAGAGAGTGGAAGAATCATGTAATTGCCCTGCTATTTGTTGATTCACTGAGTCTGGAGTGGCTCTAGAAGGCAGCAGATGTTACAAACACTTGCCAAGGGAAAGTTTGATGCAAAGAATGGTGACAGAATCTAGAATCTGTATATGCTGTCCCTATAAATGCTCATGATCAGTTTGTGATGAGTTTGTGATGAATAATCTCTTCCACTGTTAAATGCTATCAGGCCACAAATTCTCATTCAGCAGGGAATAAGTAAGTTCACATGTTCAGTATGAATATACTTCTTAGCTGACACTAGGGCATTCAGAGCATGAGATGTTTATTCCAGATAGATAGCAGTGGTATTTCCAGTTATTTCTAAGAAGCAGATTTGACGTTGTCACATAGATTCTATAATTTAGAAGAAACTGTGAGCAGTAAGCTGCGGGATCTGCTCTGCTTTTGTTAAAAAGAAATGCTAGGTACTTGTAAGGCAGAACTGCAGAGATTTTGCTATCAAGAAGTGCAATAACCTACCTTTAAATGGTAAATATTGCTTTCACCACTGAGATACTGAAAAAACTTAACTGCATCTTGTCATGGTGTGGTGGGCTGTGAAATAATAGCTTACCCTTATAAAGCAGCTGCTTTGCTGATAACTAATTTTGAAGCAAGAGCCCAAAGTTTTGGTCAAGTTGCCTCTTGTTAGTGAGGGATTATTGTTCATTCCTGAACACAGTGAGCATGTGTCCTTCCTCCATACTGCCCTTCTGAAATGCTAATGGCAAATGATTGTCTTTGGAGTTTTTCCACACAAAATGCATTTAGTGCTAACTTTCAAAATGCCTACTTTTTCTCACTTGTGATGGTTTTTGATGGCTGCAGTCAAGTGAGGAATATCAGCACACAACAAACCCAAAGGAAGCAAACAAGGAATTACAAGGAGTGACAAGGCTTATCTCTCAAGGACCAGCAGATATTCATCTTACCATTTAATCAAGTATGCATAAGGAATTTCTCATACTAAATATGCATCAACTAGATGCATTTTCTTAGAGGAGTAGTCAGTATTTGTCATGAGCATTTTTTTTCTCTACCTGGAATAAAAAAACCTTCAGAGTTTCTGGACAGAGCATCTAGAATTGCCAGTTCTATGGCAGTATTTGGTCTTGTTAGAAAGTTCATTGGACCTGCTATTCCTGAAGGGAACACTGCTGCAGGTCTTGTGGCACTTAGCACCTGACTGACTAGACCTCTGAAGATAGTAGTGGTGGAACTGGATCTGCCTAAGGCCTGCCAGCCTAGTGTACTACCTGCAAAGATGGTCAGTATGTATAATTAATTTTATACCCTCTTGTTATTATATCAGAAAGCAAATCAGCCACAATTCCCTGTTTTCCTCATTACTCATCTCTTTGTAAGAAGGTGGTCTTTGTGGGGTGAGTTCTGAGATGTTAGCTCTGCTGCATTCCTCTCTTGTCCAGAATTTTCTGCTTGGAGTATTCTGTACATGATGAGAGAAGCATCTTATCTGCCTCCACTTTTTCCTCACAGCTACTTCTTAATTTCACATACTCAGAGAAGACAATATTTCTAACCAGACAGCAGCAGATCAAGTATCATGGGAAGAGGAAAGAAGACAGGAGGCAAGACAACAGCAAACCTCAGAAAGCATGCCAGAAATGGCAAAATCTTTGCACAGATTCTCTCTTACTGACTTTTCATAAGGCAAAGGGAAAATGAAGGAACTGCAGCAGCTCCTTTTTGCTAACCCACACCCACAGATCTGGAACAAGGCACTGAAAAGGCATCAGAGTTTACCAGCTCCTGACATAGATTCTCTCTGCTAATGGGTACCAGGTCATCTCCGTCAGGAAAACATGAGTGTCCACATGGATTCATCTTGAGGTCTGCACTGCACAAGGACCAATGAATTAAAGAAGGATGTGGATTAAGTCCTATCTCTGAATGCATTTTCTGTCTTTCTGGCAGTTGCCATCGGCCAGAGCAGAAAGGAGCCTTTCACTGCAGAACCTGCTAGGTCTACATTAACCTACTACCATGCCAAAGCAAACATGGTTCCCACAGGCACCTCCACAGTATGTGAGGAGTACAGTTTCAAACCTCCCCTGCTCCAACCACTTTGGGCACCAAATGTGAGACTGCAGGTCAGCTTCTCAGCTATTTCAGGATGGCTCAGAGCTTCAAAATCAGTAGAGCTCCACTGGCACTACTAATTGGGGATTTGCCCAATATCCAGCCTCCACATCTTTAAAAGGGCAAGATGGAGATGTGTTTACCCAATGCAGATGATCCTTTTTTTCCCCTTTTCTTCTACTCCATTTTCCTCTCCCTCCTGCCTTGTCCCCTCATCTATTGAGCTTGTAATAGAGGTAATTGTTAGTTATGCTTTACAATGGGTGGAAAACTCTAAATCATGGGTTAGGAAAATAAAGTTCTTGCCCTGCAGCAATCAGAGGAAAGCAATATCCTTCAGCACTGAAACAAAGTGCAACAGTGCATTTTAGCTGGATTCCAGGGCGCAGAACTATTTGCAGCTCTCAATCCTAAATTATGCTCACATCCAATATCTTGGATTTTCATATTATTCAAACATAAAACTGTCACCATGTACATTTGGGGCTTAAATTATGTGAGACAATATTTTATTGCACAGAATTTGTTTGCATCTCTGTGGAAATCTGACAATTTGAGAAAAATCTGAGAAACAGACCAAGAAAACAAACTACATATTCTTCATTATCTAATTGCCTTTTTTTTAAGCAAAAAAAATCATGGAAGAAAGCATGATTAAATTACAACTGACATTGAGTAACTTGAAAGATAGACCAAGAAACAGCATAGGATATCTTCACAGAAATTGACCTTCACCTTCATTAGGATCCTATTTGGGGCAGACCTAACTCATGTACAGGATTACATAAGCTACCCATAACTGATAGTGCTTCAGCCTGAGGGAAAACAACTAGTTGCTCCTGGGGAGCTATGGTGTGGGTAAGACAGGCAGGCATGGTGGCCTGGGCTTTTGGTGAGCAGGAAAGGGCTGCAGAAGCTGTGGTAGCTGCAGAGGTGTGTGCACCTGGATGTGCAGCCGTAATGTCTCCTTGATCCACTTAGGTTGGAAGGAGCCATGCTGAGGGAGAAGGTGAGATGTAAGGAGGTGGGATCAGGCCATTTCTAACAGTAGCCCCCAGAAAAGGACATAAGCTCAAACACCTTTCCTTGGCATAAGTCACAGTTAGGGAATAAATAGCAACCCCCATATGTGACCCCACATGACACATTGTCCCGAACCATCCAGGAGGCAAATCTCCTGGCTGTGTCTGGGAGCTGTGAGCCAGACCAACACTACTATGTTTTATCTCAGTTGGCATATCATGCCCAGTGTGAAATCTGATGGGAAATGACTCAGTATGGAGGGTCTTGTTTTTTCTCTACTTGGGTATGTGTGTATCTTAAATTCTGAGAGGTGGAAACAATTAAATCATGTGTTAAACAAACAGGATTTTTTTTATGATTGGACTTTGATAAAGTAAAAATTTAGAAAATGAGACAACATATAAATATCTATCAAAATTTCCTCCAGAGCAACAGAAATTTTGTTAGCCAATGTTAATTTTCTTGCTTCTGTGGGAGAAGTGAAAAAGGCATGCTGAAAGTGATATTTATGAGACGCCACTAATAAAAATGCAGCATAAAAGTAGCACTTTAATTCTGTTTTCCTGTGGCTCTGTTTTTTCCTGTCTCTGCAATCTGTGCACACATGCATCACCAAATCTGCACTCTGAATTTATGAGGCTAGCACAGCTATCTCTGATTGAGACAAATTAATTTCCCAAACTATACTTCATACAACCAAGCTGCTCTAGCAAGGATCCAGCTGCTTTTTCTTGCCCTCACTTTTAGTTTTTGATGAACCCTACCACAGATAAGGACCAACAGGATATCAAATAGGCCAGATGGCCTCAATTGTGCCTGGTCTGAGGCACCTTATGACTGGAGCACCTGGTAGTATTCACTGAAAAAGGTTAAGTGAATGGAAGCCCATTCTTCTCCCATTATTCTCCTGTCCCATGCATTAGGGAGAAACTATTTAAACAGGGCACTGTCCATGTCTTGCATGGTGTAAGTTCCTATTTTTGCACATGTTATGCCTGGAAGAGGATAGTTAAAGAAAGCATGCCCTAGGCATCTACAGTAAAGTGCAGGGAACACAGCCTCCAAATGCATGCCTCCAAAATGCAGATGCTGTATTTTGAGTGTGTGGAGCTTACTGTACCTGCTCCATATGCACTGCACAATTAGTTCTTTCCAAGGGCTACTGCAGGCATTTCTCCTGTTATTGGGTGTCTGTGCTTCTACATTCAGTGTCCTTAAATGCCACCTTTCTGAAGAACTTCTCTTTCTCCTCCCACTAACTTCCCACCCTCCCAAGCATTCCCAAGCTCAGTGTGTCCTTGCTCCCCACTATTTCTATTTTGAGGGTGGAAGGCTCCTGCTCACCTCCCTTCCACCCCCCTCTCCCAACCACTTCCCATCATGAAGATGGGATTTCAAGGAGACAGGAAAGTGCCTGGGCTTCCCTCTGTTTCTGCTGCATACTGCAGAACCAGTACTGGGCACAACAGATCTACCTGACTCACTGGTACTATCCCGCACCTTCTTCTCTGTGGAACATACTGTTCCCATTGTAAAACAGGAGTGTTTCCACGTCTGCTGCTCTGAGTATCCCTTGCTTCTCCCCACAATAAGTGTAAACGTGGAGGAGTGAAATACAGTGAAAGCACTCCTGTCCATGCAGGCACTTGGTGCTTTTGTTATATAAAATTTGAGAAGTGGATCCAGCACTTGTCACATCTACACAGGTGGAAAGACTTCTGGAAGAAGAGCTCAGGGTCAAGCTTATATCAGTGTAAGAGAGGAAGGGGGGAAGGAATACATGTTTACATCTGTATTATCTTCCACTAATTTTTAGAATCATAGAATAGTTCGTGTTGGAAGGGACCTTAAAAGATTATCAAGTTCCAACCCACCTGCCATAGGCAGAAACACCTCCCACTAAACCAGGCTGCTCAATGTCTTGTCCAGCCTGGCCTTAAACACCTCCAGAGAGGGGGACATCCACAACCTCTCTGAACAACCTGTTCCAGTGTTTCACTACCCTCACCATAAAGAATTTGTGAAGTGTAAAACCCCAGTAAAGGAATGGCCTCAGAACGATGCCTGTGTCTAGATGCCTGTTTATTTTTTTAAACAGAGTACTTAGCTATAAAACTCTCCGTCCAATTTTTTATTACTATTTTGTTAGACTGGATGTGCATTTTCTTGCAGAATGAGCTAAAAAAGCTAAGAAAACTGATGACACTGGTACTTGGACAACTATCAAAGAAAAACAATAAATTATTAGTGTAGGGAGAGAATTGAAACATTTCCAGAACTTCATTAACAGAATGAGAAGTGGTTTCAGAGAAGATGAGCTTCTATATTAGGAAAGCTTTACTTATTTCCTTGGAGATTCGGCCAGTCCCATGGGAGAGAGAAAAGGCAGAGGAGGGGGTAGGAAAAGAAGAGCAGCAAAGAGGTGGGAATTATTGTTGAGAAAAATACTTTGCCTGTTTTATCCTGTTTATGCAGGATAAAAAGGATAAAAAGGGGGATTTTGTCTGATCATGAGAAAAGCTTTCTCTAAGTGGCAGCTGCCACATGGTTCTCCTGCAGCCTCCCAGGATCAGGACCAGATGTGAGACAATTTTTCTTGACCCTGGTGTCAGCAGTGCAGCCTGAGTATGGAGGGATCATGCCACCCACCTACACACACCCACACCACCATGCAAGCACCTCAGTGGGAATGGGGAACAGCAGAGAAAGTACACACAGAAGTAACACACACACTCACACACTCCCCAAGAGGCAGGGCAGAACAGCAGAGCAATGGAAAAATGTCCTTTTAATGACTAGCAGCAGGAGCTGCTAGAAGCTAAAGTGACAGCAGCAATTAAGGACAGGAGAAGCCAACATCTGTTGGAAAGATGTACTGCTGCTAGTGAGATATGTTTACAATAGCTGAGGGAGATTAGAAAAAATTTCTACTCCTCCCCTATCACTCATTATGTTTGACAAAACTCTCTATATTATTATTTTCAGAATCTTCACTCTTTAGTTACTCAGTTGCTCCCGTTTGAGCAAGTCCTGTTCATGACAGTGTGTAAAAGAAAACAGAATTTATGAAGACAGGGAAATATAATTGTAACTCCCTCCCCCCAAAATGGCAATGTAATTTCCAGTTGATGTTTTTGTGTGTGGAAGGGGATCCATGGCAAAGAAACACATCTTATGAAAATACAAGAACTACTGAGGTAGAGGTAGAAATGTGCAGCATTAGGTCCTGTAAGCTGCCTCCAGTCTCATTAACTTCTTTCATCTGTCTTGGTTACCCATGTTTATCAATGCGTTCATCAGACATGGATAAATTCACGTCAGCATGGTTTTCTGGGATTTTATGCCATTTACACGGGTGCAAGCCACCAGTTAAGTTTCAATGACAGCTTTTTAATCAGTACATCAGTGGATAGGGCAGGGGCAAGAAAGATGTGAGATGCAATCAAAATATGATGTGAACTGTAGCAGCTCAGCACACCAAAAGTCTTCCCTTATGCTT
This sequence comes from Turnix velox, assembly GCA_013400935.1. NCBI lineage: Eukaryota > Metazoa > Chordata > Aves > Charadriiformes > Turnicidae > Turnix > Turnix velox. Next base: position 8,098 of record VZTY01020258.1, read on the forward strand.
CAAAACAGCGCAGACTCCTGAAAACTCCTGAAGTCCCTCTGTGATCACCATGAGGGAGCAGTCATCCAGTGGGGAACTGCTTCAGCAGAGGGAACAGAAGGAACCAAGGATGAAATGATTGTTGCACAAAATCTATGAGTTTTCAGGCCTCTGATGAAGCATTGCCCATCCAATCCCTACAATAACACCTCATCTGCACACTCGTAATGTCCCTGTTTTTCAGCAACATGTTTCTACCCCCCAATAATAAGAATATTAATTAATTAACTCTCCTACCAGCCTGCAAAATAGAACAAAATAGAACAAAGAGAAAAAGAGTACTGTGAATGAATGCAAACACAATAATATAAAAATCAATGCATGAAAGGTGGAATTTAATATGCGGAGTTAAGTCTCTCCTTGTTAAAGGTGGATGAGGAGAAATTTACTGGTACAGAAGTGCAACAGAGCCCATCAGAGTAAAAGCAGAACTGCACATCAGCCAGAGCTATAAAAGGGTAATATTGACTGAGTTTTTGGTGGAATGGCTACTTGAATACAGTGCACTCTTTTCAGTTCTACTTCAGTACAGGGGGACTTGATTTGACATCTTCTGGAAAGAACCCATGTATCTTCCTCAATGATGTAACTCCTGGGTGACCATGACATGGTCTGATGCGGCCTCTTCGTTGCTCATCACTATATATCCTCATAATTTGTGAAATCCTTTATAGATGTCAACAAATTTAATGACTTCCAGCAATCAGTGAGTTGCCCCAGGCTGAGAGGCTTCATTCTCCACCCAAGTCCAGAGCTCAACAACATAATGTTTAACACAAGAACTGGAAGAGTCCCAGCTTTCCCAGTCTCATTTACAGTTCAGTCACAGACTACCTGGAGAAAACTAAAGAAGGGATATAGAATCATAGAATCAGAGAATAGTTCGGGTTGGAAGGGACCTTAAAGATCATCGAGTTCCAACCCCGCTGCCATGGGCAGGGACACCTTCCACTAGATCAGGCTGCTCAGTGCCTTGTCCAGCCTGGCTTTAAACACCTTCAGAGAGCGAGCATCCACAGCCTCTCTGGGCAACCCGTTCCAATGTTACTAGAGAACGAGAAAAATTACCTGTTCCTAAGCCAGGCAAACAAAGCAGGAAATTTACAGGACCTTTCTAAAAGCTGTATCTTTTCATATTTCAAGTTAATTTTTTTAACCAGAGAAGTTTGGATGCTCAGACTTTATTAATGAAACCAATCCTTCAGAGATTTCTCTGTGTTTGCTCTGCACATAGAATGCCAGCCTGACATCAACTGTTTCCCCGCTTTTGGGAATTTACATAAGTGAATGGTATTTTTTTAAATTAAGTTATTGCTCCTAAAAACTCCTCTGTGGTGCCTATATAAAAATTATGAGGATATGAAAAACAGTTTCTCTTTTTGTGTGATGATTAGTTCTCAGACATTGCAAATTTTAAATATTTGTGTCATGCTGTGGTTAAATTCTCAAACAACCTAGTTAGTAATCTAGAGTCTGTGGCATATTCTAAGAACTTCCCACTAAAACTCTTTATATGGCAGGACATTCCCTTTTCCATTGTATCTGCTGTAGAACTCTTCCTAATCCCTCCTCATTATATTTTTTGTAAGAGAACAGACTTTTCCCCGTTTCTTTATAAGATTTAGAAGAGGAAAAAAACCTGCAGGTTTTTTTGCACAATGCATAGGAGAAAACAGGGACAGGATATTCTGTTTCCAAACGGACATAATCATAGAGGTTTTTGTTCAACAGCTATTTATTTTTATCATTAGATTAAAATTATCTTAACAGAGTCTGTATACAAAACCCATCATCCAGCAGAGACACTAATCATAGCTAGGAAAATTTCCTACTCTGTGTTACCAAAAGGCATCTCAGGCCTACCTGAGCAGAATATGATACAAAAACTCTGAGCATAAAAACTTACTAGTCCCTCAAGACAGCTAAGTTAATTTTTTTATTCCTGGTAACAAAGATTTGTATGAGACGATATTCTCTCCACTGGGTCATATGATTTTGTCAGTAGGATAATTGAGGGTAAATGCAAGGCAGTGGAAGGATAATCAAGGCAAAACAAATAGGTGAGTTTTGAGCCCTTAGTTTACTGTTACACAACTGAACGCTACATGCACCTACAAGAAACTTTAGTACTCAGCTCAAATAATAAACCCCTATGCTTCTTGTATTCTGCTTGTTAAAGCTAGTGATCCAACCTTAAAGAAAGCATTCAGGGAATTTTCCTTCACTTTTAGTGGAAGAAAGGCCAGTCTCCCTGTAATTTACAGAAACAAAGCTAAGCTCCCTAATGTTCAAGCACAATTTCTGACCACATTTCCCTAGGCAGCTCTCTGACAGATAGGGAGCAATGTACCCCTATGTTCCTCAAGCTTCCTTGCATTCCCGTGTTTAGCAGTTCAATATCACATGGTGCAGAAGGTCCACTGGGAACTAAAGTGCAAGCAACATTTAGGTGAGCCCTGTCCTATGATGTAAGCAAGGTGGTAATGAATCACACATTTATGACCTAGTAAAACCCGCACACAGTCTACTTCTTTTTAAAGCTTGGTTTGGAGGCATATATGCTTAGGATTGTACTTTACGAGGAGTAAAAATTGATTGCTCTTTTTTACTAGCCTTGTAAAGCTGCTCTGATGTCAGGTTCCAGCACAGGGATGGACTGAGTAGCACTCAGCATAGTCAGGAGGCAGTGACAGATGAATAACTTCAAAGCCTGTTTCCATTTCCATCTTGGGACCATTTCACAGAGGTCTTCAACTGTACTTACGCAAGAAATTACCAACAACAATGAATGGTGGGTTTCAGATCTGTGGATATTGCCAGGATACAGGCAAATTTTGTGCCACCTCAAACACAGAGAACATGAAAAATGAGCTAAATCATCACCATGCACAGTTATCTTGTTGATCTCCAGCCTTCTTAAAAGAAATTGATCAGGTCTAACTTTTAATTTTTAGTTGCAATACATGCATCTATAGTGGCACATGCAAGAGGTCATGCAAAGTTGTCAGAAAAGGATTAGCAAGACAAAATATCCCGTTGATTTGCAATCTAAGTATTTTTACACTTCTTTGTACACAGATGACTGGAGATGTGGGGGAGAAGAGCTGGAATGACAGAGATGCAAGCCAACAGAAATGTGGATCAGTTTCTGAACTGTGATCTGAAAGACATATTTTTGTTTCAGCAGCACTAAATGGTCACAAATAGGTTTCTCTGCTTATTCAAACCACTAGATGTTTTATTAAATATTCTCAGGGCTTCTTCAGTATAATTTAACTGGGGTTTTTTTAAGCTCATTTTGAACTTCAGGAGAGAAACCATTTTTCAGAATGGATAGTAATATACAGTGAGAAAATGAAATTTTGAAACAGTTCATTTAAGAAGGAGCGTTTAAATGTTTTTTTGTTCTGAATACATTGCTTTACAACACGCATACAGCTCATGGAGATGAAATTATGAGTACAAAATCATCTCCATTGAATTCAATTGAATTAGACATCCTGCTTGTTGTATTCCTGTGCTTAAACATTTACAGGTTTTAACTGTTGCCTAGGGAACTGGTCTCATTAGGCAACTGTATCATATGTAACTGTGACTACAAACTTATTTATACAAACCATGACTGGCTATTCTTCTGTATCACTGAACAAGAGAAATTCTACTTGGGCAATTTTTTATTTAACTTTGGTGTTAGAACATTGGATGGGCAATAGAGGAATTGCAACTGTTATCAATTATAAGAAGTTAAACATTTCATATTTCACAGAGGAAAGCACTTCAGTCTAGAAATGCTAGCATTATATGAGTCTCTATCTCAGATAGCATATTTAATTCAGTGTAAGTGCCTCTGAGCAAATCAGGACATCTAAATAAAAGCACTACTTAACACCAGCAGATGTATGTATATATGTGTGTGTGTATATAAATATGGTTTTATACATCCACACATCTATATATCAATCATATATTTTTATTTTGCAATTATTTTAAATGCCTTGAGATATTTTAATTCCTTTTAAAATACCAAAAGAAAACACAAACCTTCATCTGAATCCAAGACTGAAAATTGTACAAAAATCCAACTTCTATCTGTCAGATCCTGGATAGAATTAGTTTTTGCAGAGTGTTTATGCTTGCATACATGCAACATTTTATATAAACACATATTTTTCAAAGGAATCTATTCAATCTAGGCTGAACGAAATCGCTCATAAACCAAATGACGTTTTTTGAAATCAATGTTTTATAGAAAAGTCATAGAATCATAGAATAGTTTGTGTTGGAAGGGACCTTAAAGATCATCTAGTTCCAAGCTCCCTGCCATAGGCAGGCTGCATCCCACTACATCAGGCTGCTTAGTGCCTTGTCCACCCTTGCCTTAAACACCTCCAGAGAGAGGGCAACCACAGCCTCTCTGGGCAACATCTTCAAGTGTCTCACCACCCTCATCGTGAAGAATTTCTTTCTTATGTCTAGCTGAATCTACCCCCTTCAAATCTGCATTCATTATTTCTAGTTCTCCCATTACATATCTTATTAAAAAGTCCTACCCCTGCCTTTCTGTAGGCCCCCTCCTGGTATTGAAAAGCTACTCTGAGATCCCCCCTGAACCTTCTATTCACCAAGCTGAAGAATCCCAACTCCTTCAGCCTGTCTTCATAAGGCAGTTGCTCCAGCATTTTGATCATCTTTATGCCCCTCCTCTGGACCCACTCCAACAGCTCGATGTCCTTATGTTGAGGACTTCAGTACTAGACACAATACTCCAGTCCTTAAGATGTGTCAAATGTAGGAAGAATAGATTTTAGATGTATTCATCTGATAGTGTTAGCAGAGAGGTCTTCAGCATTGCTATCAGTTTAAAGCTCCACTTGGTCAGTATGTCTAAATTTTGGAAGGGGTAAGTCTCAAACTTAGCTGTCTTCTGCCTTGCCACCAATCAGAGAAATCGGGTCTTATACATTTGTGAACTTAGTCTAGTATGCATGCATAGATAAATAAGGATAACTACCACCTTACTAGTTGGCCCTTACATCAACCAAAAACATGTGCACCTGTCACATCAAAGTGGTCAGATGTACAATTTCAATGTACAATTACCAGCTGCCAATGTCATTGCCAACTGCTGCATGGAAAATTTGGTTAATGAAAACAGTACTAATACATGAATACTATGCATACACACCCATAATACAAATACCACAATACTGACAGCTACGTAGACCTGCAGATGAACATGAAGAGATTTCTCTGTCAGCATTACTAAACAAGATAGCTGAATGCAAGACTGCTATACATAGGTTTCATTTTGCCAGCTGTTCTCCAGCATGTTCCAGCCTGATCTAGTGAGAGGCATCCCTGTCTATGGCAGGGGGGTTGGAACTTGATCATCTTTAAAGGTCCCTTCCAACCCAAACCATTCTATGATTCAATGTGTGTCTGGGGTTGAATAGCTCAAGTACAATATTTTGGGAAGTGGCTCCTTGGTAGCACAGTGCAATATGCAACTTTTAGGGTGAGATATGAATTTGTATATTTGTGATTCTTTCTGAGAGCATAGGAGTTTTGACAAACCAGCTGCAGAGATAAAGGACTTTCTCCTGCAGGACATCTGCTTAGGGGTAATCAACCTGTGGCTTTCTCTCCTCTATGCACAGACATAGTGTGGCCAACTGAGGGATGCGCTTCTCCTGGTGGTTTGCTCTGCTGTGCCCAAAATCCTGCATCTTTACTCTTCTTGATACTTACCAAGACCTGCCTTCCTCTAGATGCCTGCCATACATGACAGAAGGGCTTTCCCCGTACCCATGTAGGAAATCACAGATCAGATTTTTCTTTACCATATTCTTTCACCAATTGTCTTCTGCTGGAGGAAAGCAAGGTGTGATGGTAAAGCCTTTCCTTTTGGGAAGAGAGCTGTGATGTGGGCTTTGTGCCCTCTGCTTAATTTCTCATGCATGTCTTAACCACTTTCTAGATCCACCTTCTGCATAGGGGAACTGATTTCCCTTCTCTCTAAGCTAATCTAATCTATTGCACTGTGGCAATAGTACAAAAGAGATGTCTGAGGCCTGCTGAGGGACTGGAAAGATTTTTTCCATAGAGAAACATCACATGAAAATGTAGAAATGCTTGTGTAGCACCTGGAAAGAGTAAGGAGAGCTGGGTGGATGGGTGTTTTGCAATAGCTTTGGGAACAAGCAGTCAAGGGGGCAGCCAGCAAATGGCTCAGGGGAGATGGTAGAAAAATGCCAAGCCAATTTAAAAAAGGAGAAGAGGGGAGACCCATAAAAGCTGTATAGAAAGACTTTGTAATGGTACTAGAGAAAGAGAAGCAGGAAGATAAAGCAGGCTTTTGACCAGTCACCTCTTCAGCCAGAAGAGTAGCAAGTGCAGGCGTTGCAAGGATGCCCTGCTACTTCCAGAACAAAAACAAGCTTGGCACTTGGTTTAAAGCTTCTGTGCATATTTATCTCTAGTGTGTGTGTGTAGATATAAACGTGTAAATATATACACACACGCACACTTTTTGTTCTCTTTCTTTTCAGAGTTGCAGCAAAAGTAATCAATAGTATAGCCAGCTACCTCTCAGCTTATTGCCTTCTCAAAAATATGCACTGGTGGTTCTGTGGCACATCCACAAGTATAGAAAATACATGCAGTAGAAATCAATATAAATAAAATTAAAATATAGGAAGGACTCATCTCCTCTGACCTGTAATTCTTAGGTTTAATATAAAATCAAACTTCAGTTCTTGAATAAAAATATTTGCATCAGAACTTCTCAAAAATAATTTAAGACTATTAATTGTTTCATAATGGACAAGTATAAACATATTTCTGCCTACAGTCAAAAAACGCGGTGAGAGAAGGGGAATTTTCCACTGTCTGATGCCTTAGAGAGTCATTGTGGAAGTGACGGAGAGTTGAGTTGAGAATGTCTCTTGGTATGACAACCAATTACAACCCAATCCAAACAGAGTGGCAAGCAGTCTGAATCTCCTGTATGAATTAAGTATTTTCAAATACATACATCAGTCACACACAGATTGATGGAAAGAACCCTGGCTTCTATGAATGAGTTAATCTTGCTCCCTGTGAAGGAAAGGGATTTTTTCCCACTGCTTTGTTTGGAAGGAGAAATCTCCACCCTTACAGCTGCAGCAGAGTTTTCATACCTGACCAAGTATTATTTAGAAAATGAATCACTGATCTGTACATGCATCCTTAGATGTTCTCATTGAATTTTCAGCTTTCAGCATGCTGAGCTTAATTGTCCATTGAAATCACCCAAACCAAGGAGCGCTCTGGTAAGAGAGTCACCATATGCCAATAAAAAAACTGTGCTAAGTGACTGGAAAATCAAGCCTACACTGTTTTACTTTACATTACTATGCATTACTCTCATTTGAGGGAGAAATAGTTGCAAATGTTTTAACTGTGAAAGAATAAGGAGTCATAAAACCTTCAATCATTTTTAATATGCAGTCACACTCTCATAAATAGGAACTGGAATAAAGACATCATTTTAAATTGTCATTTATCATTCAGTTGATTCCTTAAGAAGAACACACTTTTAATTATTGCCTTAGATTTTAGATTCAATTACTACATTAGATGCTCTCCCATACTAATTCAACCTGATGCAAGCAAATGCATTCACTACTGCACAGTTATACACCCATATAGGAGCTCAATGTTGGAACAAATTTTTTCTGCCTTCTCATGAGCTTTTGTACAGTGAATGGAAAAATTTGCAAAACACAAGCACAAAACACACTTTGGCTTGAACTAGATGTTTTAGTATAAGCATAAGAAATTTGCTCAACTCACAGGTCTTGGTTTAGCTAAGAGTGTTATGCTGTGCTTAATGAAGATGCAGCGCATTTTTAGGCTCTGAGATGCCAGTATAGACATCTCTGAAATACCAACACACACAATATAGGACATAATTTTGTGATTTCATCATTTCAAGTCTTTTTTCAGTTCTCTCATACTTTGACAGCCAGCTAGATTTAAAGACATCAGGTGGTTTAGCTTTGACTATGTTCTTCAGTAAGTTGCACCAGTAATTAATTACACTCACTGTTAAATACTTAGAGAAATCAGCATCCTCATGCCATTGGCTAGAAGGCAAAGTCTTCCCAACCTTTCTTCTTGCCCTGTTCTGACTTTTTCCAACTTTTCAGTGCCCTTGTGTAAATCCTTGGTCTTTCAGTTGCAGCCTTTGCATTGCTGTAGGCTGTTGCTGGGAGTGAGACGCAGACCAATGTGAAGTAAATGTGAAGCCATTTACTTTTCCAAACTTAAATCATTATCTAGTTTTCTTAGAAAGACAACATTCTTCATGGTAGACAATCATTGGTTAGCATAGCAGGTGTGCTAATATGATTTGTTAGAGTGATAAAGTGTTGAAAATACTGAAAATAACTGATTAGAAAACAGAGCATTGTAGATACATAATTGGTTAAACATAACATCACTTAAATTGTTGGTTAACTGCACTCTTGTACACTGATGTTCCAGGCACAGTATTAGTTCATATCTTGAGCATGTGACTTCTCCAGCTGTGTTGTTTTTGCTAGAATCAGAGCTGTTTTTCTTTTCTTTCGATCACATCCCTGCATCCAGACCTCACATCTTAACTGCATCACTAAACCTTACACAGTTGACATGTCCATAATTTTCTAGAAATTCTCCCACAGGCAGCCATGGGAGTCTCTCTCTCTTGCTCCAGCTCATCGTCCCTCAGCTCAATCATCCACTGAAGGACCCTCAGGTGCCTTCTTAACAATATAGCACTGTGCTTGGTGACCTGCTCTGGTCTTTGTTCATGCTGATGAGCTTCTGAATGCTGCCTCCATATGATTTATTTGCCTGCTGTCCTGGTTCTGGAGGTGATAGGATTATCTCTGGCAAATTCAGGTATCCATTCCCACCTATATTGCCAGGGAAGGGGGGGCAGGAAGTGGCCAGGAGTGGGGGGGCTGAAGGGAGAGGAACCTGGTAGTGGCAGCGTGCTTGTGACTGGAACAGTTGTGGATGGTACTGTACTGCATCTGTAAATTTTCACACTTGTGTTATTGTTGTTCTTCTACTTGTTGCCGTTATTGGTTTTTTAAGCCCATGTTTCTGCAGTCAACTAGTGTTGTTTTGTTTCTTTTCTCCCCTCATAAATCTGTCCCCCCAGACAAAGGGGGCAGCTGGAGCAAGTGATGTGGTTCTTTCCTCTTGATGGAGTCTAACCAAGACACCTGCTTTATTCCTGGGATATACAGGAGTAATCCCTTGGCAATGGGAGCCTGCCTTTCCTGGTGAGGAGCCTGCCACAGAGGCAAGGCTAAGGTAGTCCCCAGTTTGCCAGGACAACAAATACAACATGGCCACAGCATGCATCAAATCCACAGGCATTGGTCATTAAGCCCCTACAGGGAAATCTTTATCCAGCTCAAATGGGGAGAAAAAATAAGGCAAAGAAAGGAAGAATACAGAAGTGACCCTAATTTGGGCTGGTCCAAGAGGCAGGCAAGGGGAAGAGAAACTATTCGAGATGGAGGAGGATGATCTGAACATGCTGGTATCGCTCAATAAAACTTGCTCCCCAAGGAGCACTTCAATTCAAGATGCTGACCATTGATCTCTCTTGCACTGGGGCCCTACTTCACTTCTTACTGTGGCAGAGATTGGAGGCCTTTCACTTCTAGTTCCTACTTTCCCACACCCCATGGAAAGCACCATTCTGACCCCCAAGAAGCGACAGCACACAATGAGGAGAACCCAAGGCATTTTGCTTGCCTGGAATCTGCCTGATGGAATGATTGCAAATATTTTCCTGTCCATTTACTGCTGCTCTGAAGGTTTTCAAGTATCCCTAGGCTTTAGGTGTGATGAACCATACATCCTGGGAACGCTTCTGCAGGGGACAGTTTTTACCCTGGTGATTACAATGTGTCAGGAAGGAAAGGAATGTGAGTCTTGATGGCTCCTACAAGGTGTCAGAGGCATGCTGGCAATTACCCCTCCACACACAACATCAAATACTGGTGTTCATCACAGTTTCTCCTGTCCTCTCAAATGCAGTGAAAAGTCCAGGCAAATGAAAATCCCAGTCTTCCCCAAACTGATAATCTGTATTATGACTTCCCCTAGCATTTGCCCATTGGGTGGAATGACCTGAAAATCAGGAAGAACAATGCGCCCTAGGATCCCAGTCAGTGGTGGCACTCTTAATTGCTGCCCTGCACAATGGGCTGCTGTGTTACCCCGCCTAGGGACTACCCTGGGAACACTGTTGTTCTCTGAGTAATCATCTCAGTCTTTTAAAGACATCTTAAATAACTAAAAAGCATGACTTAAGCCTTTGCTCAATCACCTGACAATTTCCTACATTTACACAGACTGACATGTTGCAGAGATAATATCTGGTTCTTTAAAACAGGGCTGTAACTTACTTCATTGGACACATAGTTTTAAAATAATAGTAAGGTTTAGGGCACTAATTAAAAAATTATTGTCTAAAACATTAAAAACAATTATCTATTGGATGTGGTTCTATAAATGAACATACCATATAGGACAATTCTTTATGAAAATGGGTATGAGCCCTGAGTATAAGCAACATAATATTTGATGATTTTTTAAAATAACTAATAAACAGTTAGCAATTTCATAACAAACTCATCCTTATTTCAAAACACAGTCTACTTTAATGGAGGTTTATAAGCAATAGAATACAAGGGACCACAATTTTAGATGAATAGATGAAAATTAATGTCTCTTAAGGAATTCTGAAAGACCTGTTCTCTTGAATGTTTATTTTCATTATTTTATGCTGACTTATTCAAGTGTCAAAACCCACTCACTGAATTTCGAGACACCGTGTCCCAAATGGGTGTATAACTAATAGGCACTACTCTCAGAATTTGGAGACAGTTTTATCACATTGCACTCAAGCAAGTCCTTTGAACTAACCTGTCTCTGGCGTGTTAACCTTTTCTAGTAAGTAGAAGTGAAGAATCCTAATTTATTTTAGATTTTAGATATCATTCAACAAAAATCTAAGCAACTCCCAAACCCCAAAACACAAAAATTATCAAAAAGAATTCAATTGCAGGGGAGCCAGTTCTGGTTCAGCAGCTGAAATAATATTTTGATTTCATTGCTCCTATGTAATGAGTTCTTACAGTTATTAAATGAACCAGTCTTATGTTCTCAGTACTTACAAATAACAAGCATTAAGTTCTAGTGGGAAACGGGACAGAATAGCAGTAAGGAGAAATTAGCCACAGAGTGTTATTCCAAGCTACTATCTGCTCTTGAAGTGAGGACCAAAGGAACTGCTGATAGAGGAGGAGAGCTGATCATTAGGGCAAGTGCTCCTTTATTGTACACAGTCACTGAGCATTTCCACTGAAAGTTCCATAGCAGGTCAGACTAGCATCTAATATGTCTTCATTTAAAATGTTTCTAATTAGATGAAAGCCCCAGACAGACAATCTGAAGTACAGGTATAGGCAATGGTGAAGTTACTCTGTTGCCCTCATGTGAGTTTGGAACATGACTTGTTGTGATGTTCACTTTTCCCTTTCCCATGTCTTTTCCTCCCAAATTTTGCCTGCACTGTGATTGAGCTCTATGTTCTCTTCTGACCCCTACTAGTAATTCCTGTAATGGGCTCAGCAGAAATGGCACTGGAATAAAGTCATAAAGTAGGACATGCTATCCAAAAGCTAGGAGTTAGGAATTTCTCAGCTGTTTCTGAGACTCATTGTTCTTTCTGCACATGGCATTTATTGCCATGGTGTTTAGGAATTTTAGTCCTGGGTTCCCATAATGAGCTGCTTCTGTGAAGTGCTGTGTAAAGGCAGAACAAAGAGATGGTCCTTCCTTTAAGACCTTACAGAGGACAACAGCAGATGGTGATGAGCCAGCGGGGGAGGGGAGGGGTGGGAAGGGGCAGGAGTACAGGAAAACAAAAAGACAACTATGAAATTAATTAGGATTGTAAAACTGGAAGTCTGGTCATGATGGAAATATTAGTGTTTTTGGAGGATACATTATTTGATCTTCAGAATCAATGAAGCCGCAGTCAGAATAAATCTACAGGCAGTGTTTTGTACATCCTTGATTCTGAGAAGGGAAAATCTAGTAGAAAACACCTCTTGTATGGACATGAGCTAAATATGATCTATATAAGATCAACAGGTCTTTTTCTCTCTTGACTTGCGTTGTTATTAACAAGCCAAAATACAACTCTGTTTCATTCTACATTGAAGCACAGTCCCTTTCATGTACAGATATCCTATGAAGGCCAATGAATGCTATGAGCTTCCCTTTTTTCCTATATGGCAATTGTGCTTTTTTTGTAGGGACACTGCTCAAATATTGTACCAGTTTTGTCACTTCCAAGAAAGTACCTGCTCCTGAAAATCAGCAATGTCCTTGTGTTAATGATGTTTAATCAAAAAAAAAAAAAGAAACAGACATTGCTGTCTTCCAGTTTAGAAATCACAAACCATTCTTCTCCCAGCACCATTTTCTTTCTCCTTGAGACATCCACAAGCTGTCAGTCTCCACATTAGTCATGTCTCAGAGACAGCACAATCAGCTGATAATTTATAGATCACTTTTATTTCTTTGGCTATTTAGGCTTGAGATTCCTTCCTGGTTCTCCTATGTTCTGTCTTCTGCTTGGGCCATCCATCACTCATGATCTTTGCTGTTACCTCTTTGCAGTTCATTAGAAATATCCCTTCCTACAGCTTTCGTTGGATTCTGAACTTGATTTTAGTTATTAGTCTATATAAAGTAATGTGGAGCTTCTTTCTGATTTATCTCAGGAGGCCTTAGATCTTCACTAGTTGCCAAGTTATGACTGTTTGTGCATTGAGTGAAGGAATGTGTGGGTAACATTTGTCTTTGCTAGGAGGGAGTCAAGAATCAGCTATAAGGATATTATTAACATTGTATCTGAAATGTGTCTGAAGATTTGAAGTAATATTCTATGCTTCAACAACAAAAAACTCCACAACCTCAGCTTGGTTCTACAGTCCTCAGGGCAGTCAGTGACATGCCAAGACAGCCATGAAATAAATATGTGTTTCTAATGTAAAAAATGACAAGTGTATTTCCTTCCAGATGCTGCTACCCTTGGAGCTAGTGTCCCAGCCAGAGTGAGCAGAAGTCAGGGTTACATAGACAAGGAAGCAAAATTAAAAACCTGACCTTCTTCTCTGCACTGAGGAGAGAGAGACAGTAAACCTCCTACATGTCTGGACTGTGGTTTCCACCTTTGAGGCCCTTTGCAAAGCCAGTCACACTAGTCATCTTTGAAATTTTATCCTATTTTTACTTTTTGTTGTAAGTACCAGATAACTTCCTGTAGATAAAAACAAATCATTAAAAGAAAGTGAAATGCCATTAAATCTGTATTGCAAGTTTTGCAGTAGTGTATAATTTGAGAAATATTTTGTTATATGGATTTCAGTAAATGCTGACAAATATGTAAAAAAGACATACATTACATGAGTACATTAAAATAGATACAATATATTTACATATGCAAATGTTTTTGTGTGTGTATGTGCAAAACCTTACTGACAATAATATTTTGACTTACTGACTGTCCCCTATTTCTGAAATTGTTTCTGAAATTGTGGCTCCTGCTGTTGCCTTGGTTGGCTTCAACAGGAGCAAAGTAGATATTTTATGATGATATTTTATTATTTTATTATGACCAATGACTTGTCTCCCACCTGACTGTAGAAATATGTTATTTTTGAGTCAAAGAAGAGCTGAACAAAAGTCATCCACAGCATAAATTGCAGGAAAATATTTGGAACATCAGCTTGCATTATCTTTTAAATTACCTTTGGATGCAGCAGCAGGAGTGCCATAGTTTAACCCCAGCCATCACCTGAGCACCATACAGCTGCTTCACTCATTCCCTGAGCTGGGATGGTGGAGAGAATCAGGAAAACTCGAGTTGATATAAAGGCCTATTAAGGTAAAGCAAAAGCCACACAAATGGAAAACAAGCCAAGGAATTCACTCACTATGTCCCATGGGCAGGCAATTGCCTTTCTTTTACATAGATATTTTCCATGTAGAGTTGCAACTGTCAGTTGCAAATTTTCAGTAAATAGCAGTTAGTGTTGCTGCATTAACATTTTTGGCAAAAGATTTTCTGGCCTTAAAGGACATGAAGGGGGATTGTTTTCACCAACTAAAAGAAAGTACTGCACTCCTACATTTTTCTTCAAGGGAGGTCGATTTTTCCCCTTCCTTTTTACAAGATATGGTTTTTATGGGCAATCACTCGCCTTAGTGCTGTATATAACACTACTGTATACAAAGCATTACTGTTTGACCTCCTTGTTAATTATGCTAAGCAGTACAGCTGCTTTCCTCTAACTGATGAAATAAAACGTAATAGCTCACTTGCCAAGGACATTGGCTCTCTGAATCAAAAAATAAAGAAGCCATAAGCAAAGTTTGACCTTTGATCAAGCCTAAAGTTTAAATACATGTTGGGTTTGCTAGAGATCGGACTCCCACACTGGCTGTGCAGTACATCAGTAACAAGGGCTGGAGATGGATCCCTTCTTTCTCCTTCACTAAACTGTAAAGTGAGCTCATGTCACGTAAGGAAGTAAAAATGTGTAGTTCAAGTACTAATGACAGCTCCTGTTAAAGTTGATAAGCTGCTCTATTGTGAACACCACTTCCCAGGCATTCAAGGAATTCACAGAGGGAGCACAGAGGTGATATCCTATGGAGGAAAATGTCTCCACAGCTTGAAATAAACATTTTCTGAAGAACGGCTGAGTAAAACTAAAAAGGCACCTCTGTTGATGCCTTCTGGTGCTGCCCATTAATCAAACAACTATTTTCTTTTAATTAGAGACCAGCCCTGGTACTCCCTGTTCTATCAGTAGCACCACAGACACAGATCAGAGAGCTCTTTGTGTTCTTAATTTCCACTTTGGCCTTTACTATCCATTAATTTTGAAGAAAGTCAGTTAAGTGATTTTAAACCTTTGTGGACCTTGTCCTTGCTCTTCAGGTAGTCCTCAGTAAAATAAAGTATTTCTCTGTAGTAGTAAACTCACTACTGGACATTACAGCTATGAGCACATATTACAAACCAGTGGGAGGCTTTGCTTTCCATGTTTATATGTGATGAGCCTGAGACATGGAAGAACTGGACTATTCACATTCATACCAACTAGAATCTGTGTGCCCTGAGTTGAGTTCTGCTTTTCTGTCTCTGAAGATGTGTCTGTGGTTAGAAATGGGGACAAGACTCAATTAGTTAAAAAAAAAAAAAAAAGAAAACTAATGATCATGATTACCTGTGAGTATCCTATCACCCAGAAACATCAGAAGCAACTGCTCTGTTATTTTGGGGACTTGGTCACCGTGGTGACAGACTGAGGGAAAGATCCTTCCTAGGCCAGTTTTTCAGATGCCACTCAGATGAAGAGAGCACAATTTTCTTTCTTGGCCCTCTGCCACACCATTAGCTGGGCTGCAGTGAGCCTTGTTTATGGTTCACATGGCTGAAGATAATCCTGACAATACACACAGTATGAGGATAGTACAGCTGGACTGCTGGGAAAACAAACCATCAGAGGATATAAAAGCATAGGAGGTGGAGGGTTTGGGAGCTCCAAGCTTTTCCCCCTTCAGCCAAGGTAATCAACATAGTCATAAACTAAAAATTTATTCCAAGATAACATTTAAGTTACCCAGAAGCCATTGTCATCAATGGACTGTTGTTTACAGTGTTCACTCATGTTTGGAGGGGAAAAAGCAAGTCCACGAAGGGAATTGTTATTTTTATCAGTTGTTAGTCATTATCTGTGGTCTTTCCAGATATGAAGGCAGAACATATTACAGGACTTATCACCAACATTATCTGCCATTAGACACAACTGAACTTCCATTTTTTCCATTTGTTTACATTTTTCAGCCTCAGAGTGGTTACATAGAGCTGAGCTCCACAGTCTCTCCTTTTTGTCTTCCTAGCTATGTATTAATAATTTGTTAATTGGTATTTTTTCTGAAATTAAGTTCATTTTTGACACCTGTGTGAGGCTTTTGTGGCATTAAACATCACACTGATCTTGTGTGGAAAGAAAATCACTTTAGATTTATCTGTTCAAGGATAATATAAAAATTGGTACCTGTTCTTCATTAAACCAGCATTGAACTTTATGATCTGAAACACTGTGGAATCCACTGATACTAATTTTAACAACAGAATATAAATTTTCTGAGTTGCAGAATGTACTTGATGGGTTCATGTTCTACTTTAAGGACAAGTGAGATGAATAGTGTATAAATAACACATTGGAAGAAAACTTACTAGGATCATTGAAGCCAATATTGCATAAATTTCTGTCACATTTTGTTTTTTCTCTGGACTGTACGTTACTTATGAAATCTTTCCTAATTTTGGCTGTAATTTTTACTTGTTGCAAAAATTGTTTGCAACAAAGTTGCTTGCTCTGGTTGCCTACTGGCTTTATCATGCTGGGTTACACTGAATAATTGTAGCACCTGTACTACATGACTGCAAAGGTTTAACAGGGTAACATTTAAGAGAAACTACAAAAAAAAGGAGAGAAAAAGAGCAGTAAATCAACCACCTCTTACTCTTCTTACATTTAAAATAAAATAATTTAAAATTAATTTGTACTGCCTCATACAGCTCAATTAATAAAACCTGCTGCCCTACAGGCATCTGTAAGGTTATTTATCCACACATAGATTTTAAAATCTTCTCTTGAGATTATTTCAAACACTGTTTATCAAGCCCTTATAATCTCTGGGCATCTCCCCTGCAAGTGAATCTGAGAAACCCCTTACAACTTATTTTGAAGTTTACCGTCTGGTTTATGAACTTACAATTTTCAATTGAAGTTCAATCAATTGAATTTTCAGCTCAGTTTTTACCATATTCCAGGCTGTAACATTCGGAGACCTCTGGAGTGAGCAGAAAATATCTAGGATGGTTTAACCTGGCCCAGGATAGGCCTTCCCTACTCTAGCCTTAAACCTTTTTGAAGTTGTTTGAGAAACATGAAGAAACTCCCAAAATGAGATTTTAATGGTTTTGTCTTTCATGTCTATAGCATCTACTACAGATTTGGGTCCACAAAATTAAGACAATTCATTTATCTGTTTGTGTATTTTTAAATAAATTGTTGTACAAAGGACTAAAGCAAGGCAAAAGGCTGACTTTTGAGCATTAAGTGTGTACACCCAGTCAAGGGCCCAGGAGCTTGAATTGCAGTTTTGCTGGGAACAAAACTTGACCTTTTTATTTGGTTCCAGGAAAATATTATTCATCTGCACCACCAAAAAATGTTGCCTGTGCCTCTTTTGTTCCAGCAAGGCTGGGAAACAGGAATTGAGCCATGGTGGGACAAAAACTATTTTTGCAGATTTCTCAGCTATGCTAAACATGGGACTGACTGGAAAGCCCCCAGAGAAAGTCTAGAGACTCCCAGCCTGATTAGAAGGCTTCTGGAGACTTTTCCATGAGGAAAGGGGGATGCTGAGGGTCAGCAATAGCCTGTGGCTTCTTTTAAAGTGAGGCCCTTTTCTTTGATACATTCTACTGGTAAAGTTCAGGAGCCAGACAGCAGAGCTAATGAGATTTGCCTGGGATATAAACAAGGAGCAGAGGTGCCTTATATAGCATGCTTCATTAAGCATATAAGAGAGGGTGCTGGGTGTCAGGGTGTTTGCCTTATTTCTGCACCACTTATCTTCACGCTGATGTACCCAACTTCAGGTGCCCCCTGTACCTTGATTTCCTCTGCAGCAGAGGCAGCACTGGTTTGGCCTTTTGCAGCCCTAGACAAATTCTTTGATAGCTACTGATAAAAAAAGACATTTCAGAAGTGACAAGTGTTACCATTTCTATAGCACAGCACTGAAGGAGCACTTGGTACTGTTGCATGTGTCAAAAGTGACATCTAAATCACACCAGTAGGCAATTTTTGTACAAAATTCATGTTTTCAGACTTACTTTCTGTTTGTTGACATCAGCACTGCAGTGTAACAAGATTTAGAATCATAGAATAGTTTGGGTTGGAAGGGACCTTAAAGATCACCTAGTTCCAACCCCTCTGCCATAGGCAGGGACAACTCCCACTACATCAGGCTGCTCACTGCCTTGTCCAGCCTGGCCTTAAACTCCCCCAGAGAAGGGGCATCCACAACCTCTCTGGTCAATCTCTTCCAGTGTTTCACTACCCTCAGTGTAAAGAATTTCTCTTATATCTAGCCTGAATCTACCCTCTTCCAATTTACATCCATTATTTCTAGTCCTTTCATCACATATCTTATTAAAAAGTCCTACCCCTGTTTTCTGTAGGCCCCCTTCAGGTACTGATAAGCTACTATGAGGTCCCCCCGGAGCCTTTTCTTCTCCAGGCTGAACAATCAACTCCTTCAGCATGTTCTCAGAAGAGAGGTGATCCAGCCAACCTCTGGACCCACTCCAACAGCTCAATGCACTTCTTATGCTGAGGACTCCAGAACTGGACACAATACTCCAGGTGGGGCCTCACCAGAGCTGAGTTGAGGAGCAAAATCATCACTCTTGGCCTGCCTGTCGCACTTCTTTTGATGCAGTCTTTCTCTTTGGCAGGCGCACATCACTGCCTGTATTAGCAACTTGTAACCTGCCCTGTCACTTTCTTTACTTTTTAAGGAGGGAGAGTTCCCTGTGGTCTTGTCCTTCTAATTCTCATCACCAGTTCAAAAAGGTGCAGGGGAGGTATTCATTTATTTCACAATTAGGAGGAGGAGAGAAGCTGCTGTGTTATATCTTCTCTTAAATTCCTTGATCTAATTTCTTTTCTGTTTCTTATCCTAACAGAGTTATCTTCCAGCCCAAATAGAAAAGAACAATCACAAACCCCCAGTATTTACAGTAATAAAGATAGGAGAATGTACTCTGAGCAGCATCACTTTATAATTAAACAATTTGTCTTTGTCTAGTCTATTCTTGTAGGATATATTACTTTTTATAAGCTGTATTTAATGCATATTTTCTTTCTGTTGGAGAAATAAAAATTTAAATACAGTCAGTCACACAGCAAGCCATCATGAATTGCCACAGGATCTGAGATGCTGAGCAGCTTCAGCCCTTACCAGTATAAACTGGGATTCTGGCAATTAGCCAACTTCTTGGGATCAAAGGACAGAGAGGAGTGAATACTGAGCTGCAGGAATGATTTCTTTATTCTGCAGCTAAAATGTTCTTCAAGATATGAGGTGGTTCTTACACTTTCAAAGTTTGAGCGATGTCTGAATATCAGTTTGAAATCACTATTCACCACTTTTTTAAACTTTTCCTAAGTTTCAATGACTGGGAAAGTGAATTCACCAGACCACCCACCACAGCAGAGGTAATGGGACACTCCAGTGGGCATTTTACATTACCTGGCACTTTGCCTGTCTGTAGCAGGATCCTGCTCTCCCATTCTTCTCTTCAGTCTTGTAAGGACTGAGGGGTTTTTGCACAAAGCTTCTCAGACAACCTGACCTCCACGTGGTGTAATTCCGTGGAGTTCTGTCAAAGCCACTCAGAGAAGATTCAGGTAATGATTGGAAGTAGGTCAATGTATCAGTACTTTCTACCCACTAAAACCCTTTTAGTCTATCCACCTCAGCTCTTGCCCTGTGTGAACTTGTATCTATTGTATCCCTGGGTTCTCATCTCACAAGCTATGAAAAACATTTTTCTGTGTTCTATAGCTGGCATTTCCTGATTGTCTAAATGCCTCGCATTCCGCACAGCTGGCCTCCAAGACAGTTGCAGCCCTGGCTGCAGGGGTGGTATATTGGCTATTTATTGGTCACAATTTATTTTTGGGATGCAGGAGTATGCCCACATCTCAACAGCTGTGAATGCTGGCATGTGCTGGGGACAGGAAAGGTTTACATTGCCTAGATTCCAGGGGACTGATTTAGAGTGATTAATTTTGAGGCAGATGGCCAGATAAAACCCATGCTGACTCCTTCTAGAAAGTTACCATCTCAAATCAATATGATCTCATCTTCAGCTTTTGGGCAGTACCCTCGAAAAAAGTGACCTATTCTTTGGTTCCTCTTTCCTGATGGGCCAATGACAAGGAATGGACATTTGGGTTGTGTGTTTATTGGTCTTTTAAAGGTGGAGGACTACCCACCACTTAGTGATGCCTAGTGATGTCAGGCCCAATTCTCCTACCAGCACTCATGGGAAAAGAGAGCAGTACAGCTCAGCAGCTGAATGTGTTGATGAAAAGGTGATCTGTGGTTTGTTTTCCTTAGAGTCAGTGTCCCCAGGCCACAGTGAGACAGCAGATGATTAATTTCTGACACTTTTTGGATCAGCACCTAATCTGTGAAGCATTTTTCCCTAAATCAAACAAGATAAGATGCAATGATTAGGGGAACAGTTAAAACCCCAGTCATCTCATTTAATGATCATACTAATGACAGCAACAGCAGGAAATCTTGCCCTCTCTGAGTATGCATTTCTCAGTGACATAATGCATTTCAAGTTTTAAAGCTTCTTTGTGGTTGTGATAAATGAAACAATCCAATAAATTAAATATTGTTCATTGAGAGAAATAGATTGTGAGCGCAGGCTTTTGCTTGATTAATGCAAGAGTAAAGCAGCAGTGACCCTGAAGTTTCACTTTGTGCAAAGCTGTGCTTGTCATTGGGCTTTTTCATCGTGGAGCATGAGTAAACCTGTTGAAATTGTTTTGTAGGAAACCCCTTTGTCTCTTCTGCCTCAGATTCACCTCATGACAAATGCTGTCACCCTGCACAGCTGGCAATAGAGACATGTCCCCACAGCTCATGAAAAATCTGAGACAACTAATATTTTAGAAATATCTGATTGCTACAGAAATCCCTTTTTGCATTGGTTTAATTAATGACCATCATGTTAGTCTTTTTTATATGGCTTATTGTGCTTATCGGAAGAGTCCTTCTGTGAAGCAGGGACCATCTCTTCCCCTCACAGATATTCTTCTCACTGGTGTAAGGAGCAGAGAAGGACACTTTCCTTTCTCCTGCTCTCCAGTGTACTCAGAGATGAGATGGACTAAAACCAAAACCAACTTTGTCCAGATCTAGAGTTCATCAGCAAGAGACTAAAGGTGCCCAGAGAAGTCACACAGACAGAATGGATGGTAACCCTGTGTAACATTTTTGTCATTGATATAAACTTCGGGCAAAAGGCACATGATCAAATTGCTATTATTGAGTGAAATGTCTGGAACCCAGTGTGATCCTGAATAATTTTAAAGGCCATTTGTATGTTGAGGTTTTAAACTGTGAGCAAATGGGACCTTGCCTCTATCTAGACTGTAAATTGCAGCTGAGAGCTGTTTTTATCACCAGGGTTCAAACAACACTCAGCATATTGCTGGAACTAATTATATAAATAAATTATAGAATATGCCATTGGGTAACTCAAATACCGTACTGAGCAGTCAGTAGTTGAAAGATGAAAGATCCCAGCACCAAATTTGAAAATAGAAGGTGATAAAACATTAGATATTTTAGTCCTATTTATTATAGTTTTTAATTTTCTGTAGCAGGCTGGTAATACAGAAAGCATTGTTCTACAGAACAGATGTTTTTATATTGCTTTCTCAACTGTGTTTAATAAGACATATTATGACAAGTTGTAGTCATATCAAATTGTTAGAAAACTTCTGCAGATGCAACATTTACTTTTGATTAAACAAGTGTGCTGGGAGTTCAGTGTATCCCAGTGTAATCAAATGTTATTATTTTTCTATTTTGGAGAACTGCATAACAGGCTACTTTAAGAAAATATTAAGAATATCTTTTTTTATTTCTAAAACTTAAGGCAAGCAATTCACAGTTTAGTTTTAATAGTCCATGTTGTTGAACTTCAAAATAAATCATGTTCCCTCATTTTAAGTGAAGTTTCTTGCTAATGGTAAAGTGCTAGTTCTCAAAATACAGATTACAAACTGAGGACCAAGAAGAGTGTAGTCTTTGAACAAATAGTAGGTATGTTATGCTGGAGACTTCACCAGTATAAACAGATTAAATCCATGGAGAAAGAAGAGCAGAAGGTCAGGCTTGTTAATCCTTTCATATTCAAGAATTGTCTCTTGAGCATAAGAGAGAGGCAAAGTGCTCTGTTCAGTAAGGCTGCATGTACCAGGTAAACAAAAAAAAAGAAAAAAAAAAAGAGAGAGAAAAGAGGGAAACTGTGACATCAACTGGTTTCAAAGGAAAAGATGCCTGTGAGGGAGATGAGGAAAAAGTGAACATGAAATTGTCATGGTTCAAGAAGGGAAGGCAATAGCTTTCTAGACAGAAGGTCATCACTAACTGGGAAAGGCATCGCTTCTTTCTTACCAATAACTTTCAAATATATTGATGAGGATGCCTCTGTAGAGAAGAGATTACAGAAATCATTCTCTGGTACATTTTACAGGATACTAATTCTTGATGCATATCCTGTATACTTGGATTCCTTATATCCACAAGGTGGGATATAAGGAATATAAGCAGAGTGGTGGATGTTAACCAAGACTGTGCCTGGAAGAGATCAAGAGGAAATAGTAATCCCTGGGCAAAGCACTGCTTTAAGATTATGATGAAATAGCACATCAGCTCAGCTCTCTGCATCCTGCCCATAGTAAAAGGTCTTTATTAAGGTTTCTGAGTCAAAGTGTCCTCAATGTGGATACCTTGATCATTAGCACAAAGTTTGAATTTACTTAGCTGCATATTGTATAATCTCCATGTATGTGTATGGCAGAGTATCTATCTGAATGATTAACATTAGATCATGAATGGTTGCTACAAAAAATGCAGCCAAATCAAAACAGTGCCTTAACTAAGCAGCACTCCTTCAAACAGATGTACAGCTTCAAGGTGATTCTTCAGTCCATACTCATTTCCCCACAGTCGGGCTGTCTGCCAAGGCTTAGAGGAGAGCAACAGAAAGACAGCAATCTCCTTAGAACCTGATTCCTGAAAGAAAAAAAAGAGAGGAAATGGTCATTTGTGAAAACTGGAACACAGAAAGCCTGAGCCCAAGTGCAACAAGGCTCTCCAGAAAAGGGGGATCTTTCAATTCAGATTACTGAGCTGAAATCCAGCCAGAGGTCCTATAGCATGTAAAGGGTGAGCATCATGTACATTTGCATGAAGATATAGCCTGGAGACAGAAGTAAGATCATTAGCTCATAACTGATACAGCAGTGGAAGGAGTGCCATTAAGGAGCTGGGAGAGGTCTCAGGGGAGACAAGATGAATGACAGGGAAATGTGAGCTGCATCTACAGCTCATTTGAGGAACATAAGGTTGCATTTATAGTATTTGCTGGTTAAGAAGGAGATTTTGCTGTGCATCTCGGCTAGTCTAGCCTGTGCTATTGGAAACAGTAAAGTAATTCAATGCATGATAAGGACATCTGAAACCTTGGTTTCTGCAGGGTCGAATCCTTCTGCTCAGGTGAGCTGTTAAATAACAAAAGCCATTCCATGAAACGTGAAATCAAGGTTAAATGTCTTTTCTTCAGTCCAAGCAGTTGGAGCTGCTTGAGGTGAGGCAGTCAGTCGCTGAAAGGGGGTAGGGCACTCCTCACAGAGTCAACTGTTTCACCCCTATTTGCTGAACCAATTTTGAGGAATTTTAATGCAATCTGAAAGCTAAAAACTCCCACCTGGGAAGAAACAACTTCTCACCGCTGTTTCGCTTACTTCACTGAAAAACCTTGAACTGCACTTTAAAACAGTTGACAATGTGTAACCTTAGGAAATCACATTCCCAGTGTTCAAATATATTTTGGTGCTTTGTTAATATGATATTGAAGCATATGAGACACACTGGCTACCACTGGGTCAGAAGGAAACAACAGATGCCAGGTATAAAGAGAAATCCAGTATACCCAGTTGCAGGTGGAAATTCCAGAGATGTCAATGCAGCAGAGGACAATGACTATACTAGGCAATATCTACACAACTTGACAAGCACAGAACAGGGAAGTCTGCTGCATACCCTGACCCTACACTCTGCACTGCTGCCACTGACTCTACCACATTTCTCAGTAAATGTATCCACATTGCGTAAGAAACCCTGAGCTATAAATTATATTTGCTTCTACGTGAAAAATCATGAGAATCTGTGCAAGAAGGATTTGTGCCCACAAGGTCAGCTGGGGTAGATGGTAGTTGCCAAGGCAGTAAAATTTCATCTGCCCTGTCTGTATGATAGCCACAAAACTTCTTCCTCACACCTTCCTTCATCCACCTGCCTGCATGCCCTTCATTCTCCCTCAGAGTGTTATCTGAGCACAACCATCAGAGGATTTCTGGTGAATGCGGTCTGCAATGTACACCTGAATCACTCTAGATAGACCCTTCGTATTCAGAGAACATCTCCTGATTATTTTTTATGTCACTGTGTGGATAAATTGAACCTTGGGCCAGATTTCTCCCCTGGTCCTGCTAAGAAGCAAGTTCCAGTGATGTCCACCAGTAGAAGAACACACACAAAAACCCTGTCTCTGTTATTCTCTGTTATTTCTCTATGTTCCACGTCTCTGTAATTTTCTTGTGAGTGGAACCTTTCAGATAGTTGTCTGATTGCTGAATTTAATTCTTAACTGCTGAGATTCTTAACTTCCAAGGTGTAATTCAAACATCTTTTGCCCCCTGTTGTACTTAAGTGAAGTGTAAATGTCCTCCGATTAATGTCCTTTCTATTTTTTGAGAGGCAAATGAAACACAAATTCTCAACATCTTAAATACAAGATACAAAAAATATGGGTGAACGGTCTCAGATGCTGGAGTAGGGAGGCTGTACAAGACTCCCAATTTATAGAAAAAATAGGCAGAACCAGAGTAGCTATAGCAACATGAGTATCATCACATTTGAGGGATATCTAGTCCTCATAATGGGTATTCCAATCACACACAGAAAGCAGACACCTAAGTAAATCTAATAAAGTTATTAAAATAAATTTGAGATCAATGTAATTATATAGAAATCCTTTGCACAGCATGCAACAATTTTAACTCTTCTGCTTCAGAGAACAGCGAGGCTTGGCAAACTGTCAGAAACAAACTGTTTCTAAGAAACCAATTTTGTCATCCTTTATACAAACACACACCCACATTCCACAGGCACATCGTGTCTGCTACCTACACACATGGTGCTTGAGCATCTGTACACGCCCTTTTTAAAAGTCACTCTCCTATTTTATCTCCGTCATTATTTTGGTAGTGAAATCCTTGGAGGTCATGCTAAGGCAGAGTTTATGCCCTTCTACTCCAGAGGCAAAGGCCCGGGTACTTTGACAGGAGCCTTTCCTTGGCCTGGCAGCAGCCTTTCCTGGCTCCAGGCACAGCTCTGCATAGCACATACTGGCCTTGGAGCTCCCCCTTATCAATTGCCTTGCCATCAAACTCACAACCTTCCCTCCTTCCAGAGCTGGACAGAGCTGGACCAAGCTAGGAGAAGATAAGCACTTCCTTTAGGATGGAAAGTAGCAAATGATTCCTAAAAGCACAAGTTCACATTATATGATTTTTGTCTTATTTTCCACACTGTTTATCATTCTTGGAACTCCTCCTCTCATTTGTGATTCAAGTAGCCACCCATTTTCATTTGAACCACTCACTGGAACACACTTTCCCTGCAAAGCCTCCAGCTACAGATGAATGGATATGGCAGAAACAGTGTTTGAATTCAGAGAATTCAATTTGTTTGAGCAAATTGTTTAGGGGATAGCCACTTTTTTTGTATTAGACCTGATACTCAGCAGAGTATTAGCATGCAAACAATTATATTTTATTCACTAACCATTACTTCAGTTTAAAAGAGATCCAGGCTCTAATCACAGTATGAAGAGAGTAGAAACCCATCACATCATTTAGCATATGAATTACAGACCTTAAATGAGGATAAGCAAATAGTTATTGTGAGTGGTTTGCCAGGTTGTCTATTATCAGGATGTGGGGTATTGGAAGTGAAAGGTTCCAGACAAACAAATGGGCATTTTTGGGTAATATGTTTGCAATCAAAGCTGAAGTTCTCCATAACAGTCTTTTGCCAACAAGACTGTCATGGAGAAAACTCATGTAAAATTAGTAAGGTGAAGAAAAAGTATTAAATCACATAATTTTGAACTCCTTTATTTGATCTGTGGACAGTGTTTTCATCTCTCTGTGAGCTCAAAGTCTGACCCTGGGAAGGTTTTCTTTTCACATTATTTGTCATTGGCATTCCTAACAGCTTTCAGTCAACAGTGAAAAGGCAGATTTTCTTGAGCTACAGAAAAAAGCAATGGCAGAGGAGAGGAAGAGACTCCAGGAAGTGTTTGGAACAGAACCTCCTCACTTTCTATGCATATGCCTGCATCCACATGGATGCGCCTTGTAGCTCCTCAGCTGCTGAAGGCTGGATTTGGGAAGAGGCTACCACAGGCCAGCATGGTATTCCTTGCACAGAAAACCAGCTGTGGGTGCAGGCCAAATAATATCATTGTGGGAAGAATGCCCAGTTGTCCATGCGAGTGCAGAGCCTCATTCCTGAGTACCATAAATTCCTCATGTGATTTGCCAAGATAACGTCAATTCAGTCTAAAACATCATTCACCTCCATAATTGTCTTGTTCCTTTGTTCTCAATGCTCTATTATTTTTCATCAGCTCACTCACTATCTGGAGGCTCAGAAAAAAAAAGGCTTGGATCATGCTGACTTAATTGCTCCATCAAGGACTCAGTGGATGGGAACAGCCATCCTTGCCTGAGAAGAGCACAGCTGAATAAAGTTAGCAGAACCATTTGACACCATTATTTGACACCAAATAATCAGGTAAATGCTGATAAGTGCCCTCTGGTGAGGCAGAAGCGTTATGTAAAACAAACCAAAGTCTCTTGCTAAGCATTTGGGTTCACAGGTAAAGACTAGGTTTCCACTTGTTGTTCATTCATAAGATGGCACAGGGAGGTCACTGTGCATGAACACAGGTGTTCCCTTTGCATCCCCTTCCCACTGAGACCTCGGGAACCAGCTGCTGACTTTGGCCAGGGCTGTGCTAGAATACTGTACTGAACAGGTCCGAATAGCAGAAAATATGAAAGGATCAAGACTAACCCACCTTTACAAACAGCAAATATGTATGTGTTGTGTCTAAAAAATAAAACAGGGATGAAAAAAGCCATGGAAAAACTGCAAATTGTGTCCTGAGTACAGAGCTAAGATGCAGGCTGGTTTTAGTGCATATACATCTTCTCTAGCTTTTTTGCTCTCTGAATCTAAACCCATCAGGCTGTTCATTCTTTATCCCTCTCAGCAAGACATATGTTGCCACTGGTTTTGTGTGTGTAGTACAAGTGGTGAGTGCACTCTTGAGCATAGCCTTATTAGCACACCCTGCAAACTGACAAACTG
This sequence comes from Turnix velox, assembly GCA_013400935.1. Lineage (NCBI taxonomy): Eukaryota > Metazoa > Chordata > Aves > Charadriiformes > Turnicidae > Turnix > Turnix velox. The sequence continues at coordinate 35,599 of VZTY01020258.1, forward strand.
TGGTGTACGGTCCATGCATAACATTTATAAACGCTTCCTCAGAAGAAATGCCAGGCACTCCAGGGCACCTAATTTTAGGAAAGCAGCTGGTCCAAAACAGTGGGGACTGTATTATTAGTCTCTCTCTGGGGCAGGATTGATCATGTTTTCCCATGGAGAGCAGGAATAGTTTAGGAGCAGCTTTGGTGTCATGTGGGAGACTGTTTTTCACCCTATGAAAAACTTGGCTCTCCTGTGAGCCCTGCCCTGGTGTCAAGCTGAACTTCAGGAAAAGGTTAGAGATAGTCTGAAGGGTGACGCATTTCAAGCAGTGAAATTTCAAGCAGTGAAATAGAAAGGTAATGCAATTGCCTTTTCTTCAAAATATGACAAAGGCAGTAATTAGTTGTTACAGGAAAAAAAAATCCTATTAATATGAAGGACTGTATGTAGGCTGAAAGGCTGAAACCCTCATAGAGGTGCCCTGCAGATCTGTGTGGTGCATACAGACAGACCTAAGGTACAAAACCGCTGACACAAGCACAGCAAGGCAGCAAGGCGGTGTCATCTGAACTCCAGCCCTTCCTTTAATTACTGAATGTGGAGAAAGCATATGGAAAACCTCAGGATGAGGAGGCAGCACAAAATGTCTCTGTAGAGTGCCTGTACCAGGAATGTTGCCCTGCATCCTGCTTGGAAGCAAGGAGCAATGGGTTCATCAAGAGGCACTCTGAAAGCCTTGATTCAATCTTCACTCAGCTCAGCTCAGCTCCACAACTGTCTATTAGCTGCTTCAAATTACTTTCTTTTTTGGGAGGTTAAAAACTAAATGTTGACTCAGAGAACTGTATTAATCTCTACTAGCAAGGAGCTGGAATCTAAATAGCCTTGAACCTGGGTTTTTTGATGTGTCAGCTGAAGCAACATGTGTTTATCTAATCTGTAATCAGTTTTGCCCGAATGAGCAGCCGAAAGCAGGTGCCACAAATACACAATAGCCTAAGCACAGTGTTTATAACAAATACAAAAATGCCCTAAACAGACAAAATTATGAAAAAACTATCCTGGGAAAAAACATTAAATCTATTTATTTTCAGCTTTCTCCCAACATTACAGAATATAATAGATTGCAGGTATGCAATCTGCTATTGTAGTGCTTCTGCAAGGGAAACTCCCTTATAAATAGTTCTTACCTAAGAGAAAAAGCTGTATTTCTTCATTACAATATTTCATACTCAGAAAAATTCCTGCTTGTCATCTGAATCCATTTCTTTTGTTAAGGCAGTGGCCAGCACCACACACTCCAAAAAAAAAAAAAAAAAAGGCAAGAAGTGCTAAAATGAGTACTAAGGAACCTGTCCCTAGCAAAAGTTGCCTTCTAATCACTGGGCAATTTAATGTAATTTATAGTATAAATCATGCTGGTTTACATCTGTTGTAATTTGTTATTCTATTCGGTGCAACACTTGGTGTTAGTTTTAAATCTAATTTCTTTGATGACCTCAATAATAGCAGCTGGGGCAGTAAGATCCACAAGTTAATTACTGGTTGTTTCTAGAACACCTACCTCAAAATGACTGTATTTCACTTAGATTTGACTCTTAATTTGTTTGAGTCTCTCCTGTTCCTGAACTACTGTCTCTACTGTTTTTGCCTACATCCTCTTTGAAGTTCGTTGTTTTACTTTAAATACAGCTTCATAAAATCACTACCCATTTGTTTTCTTTGAGTCTGTGCAGACTCTTTGTGCAGCTCTTTGTACCACCTGAACTTTTGCCTTCCTCAGATAGGTTTTTACCATCAATATCCAGAATGCAGAATTACTTTGCCCCAGTGAAGTGGCCATCAGTATGTTTGTAAACAGCATAAAACCTTTCTCATATTCTTCTGCAATTCTCTCACCAATCTTCCACAGTTTGCACTAGGGGTTATTAGCCTAGGGAGTGGAAAAACCATCTTCCTACTTCATTTAGCCCCTGTGCCTGACCTCAATCGCTATCCCATGCCTCCAACTCCTTCTGAGGCAGAGATGCCTCATATACCCCAGGGTACCTCTCTGCTCTTTGTGCACTTGAGGAAGGGGCAGGAGAGCAGAACTGGGGTTAAAACCAAGCAGACACAAATACCATATACTGCTGTTTTTTCTGTGCGATAGCCTTTTCCATTGTTGTTTGCAAACTGTGAGATCCCACCATAACAATAAGTCTCCATGAAAGGAAGCTCCAGTGTAACCACCCTGCCTTGTCCCAGCACTGAGGCCCACCCAAAATGCTTTAGTGCAGGAATGTTGAAAAGACCACTCACTTGGATACTAAAAATGTGAGAACTAATAGCAAAAGATGATGGGAACAAGATTTCTGACACTCATTATGTTCCCAAGTGGCCTTTCTGTTAAAAGTCAGCAAAGACAAAGGGGTTCCCATCCCCATCCATCCCATCTCTTTCCATCTTCATCCCCATTCTCATCCCCATCCCCACCTCCAAGCACACAGTATGTCTGCCTGCAGTTACTACTATCTCTACTTTGCTTCAGAAGCAGTGATTAAATAACCCAGGAGTATATATTTATGATGGTATGCAGTAAATTAAATATTCTTTTAGGCTAGACATGTCTGGTCTTCTAAATATCTTGAACTATTTACTGGTGACAGCTCAAGATCTTATAATGAATTTTGCATTGTGGGTTTGTTTTTTGTTGTTTTTTTTTTTCTCCATTTCTCTTCCTGGCCCATTTCCTGGGTATAGCACTATCATTTGAAGCCCAACTTTCACTTTTGAAACAGTAGCTATGAGTCATCCTGATTGCACTGGAAGGGCTCCAAAACTAGAAAAGAAAGTGAGAACCTAAAATACATACCTTTAAAATAGCAGGGGTTCAAATTAAGCCAGTAAATTTAGGAGAATAACCCGATCTACTTTTCAGTCACATGAGATGGTGAGATGAAAGGTACTTCTTGATCTCATTTCAAAAGCTCAAGAATTTTGCTGATGTGATTAGATTGTGCAAGAAAAACCAGTATTCATTCAAAGGTGTAGGATCAAATGGCTTTAACTGACAGTTTAATCATTGGATTCATCAGTCTCAGTGCTTAAATATTTTTGAATATTGAAATGCTGGTTTTGATTGTAAATGTTAAGTAGTTAGCAAAGGTTACAAAACCCTCTATTCTAAGCTGTTTATTAGTATAACAGACTTTGGAATATGTAAAGAAGGCATAAAGGATGGAGCAGGCCCCCCACTGTGTGCCCTTGGAAAATGCAACTCACCAGTGATGTCCTGCAGCACAGACACCAGGAAGATCATCCCACAAGGAGGAAAATGGTGGCTACTGCCCTTCCCCACTGGTATTAAATAGGAGAAGAGGTGGAGGGGGCTGAATGGGAACATCTGGGGAGGAAAGGAATCTCCAGTGGAGCCCAGGGGTGTGGAATTTGGGGGAAAATGGGCTCGGAAAGGGTTGGTGTGGGACAGAGGCAGGAGGTAGGGAAGAAGAGGGATATGTGGAACCCACCTAGAGGCAAACTGGGGGGAAAAATGGAAGGACTTGAGTGTTCACCATGAGGGAGGTGAGAACAGGTTGCCCAGAGAGGTGGTGGATGCCCCCTCCCTGGAGGTGTTTAAGGCCATGCTTGATGAAGCATTGAGCAACCTGGTCTAGTGCGAGGTGTCCCTGCCCATGGCAGGGGGGTTGGAACTCAATGATCTTGAAGGTCTCTTCCAACACAAACCATTCTATGATTCTATGAAAGTCCCTGGAAAATGCTGTCCAGTAATCCTGGGGAAAATGGGATGGGAAGAGTCAGAGCACACCAGTGAGGGGTGACCCAGCCACAAAGGCAGGCAGAGACATGGCTGGACTGAAGGACAGACTTCTGAAGCCACCCCCAAGACCTGTAGGGAAGATATGGACAGTAAGTCAAGGGTAGCTGTGCTGGAGCATGGCACCTGTGTTTGCATGTGTGTGTGTGTTGGAAGGAGTTGTGAACTGGGAAGAGAATGTGTTCCTGATTGCTGAAAGTCACACAGAGAGTAGGGTTTTTCCTTGTATGTTTGGGGTGGGAAACTGAAAATGGCTTCTGGCCTAGGACAAGCCAGCCTTTCATTGTAGCTCAGTGCTAGAGACTCCAGGAGAAAGGCAGAAGATTTTACTCATGCATCGGGCAAGTACTCTGCTGGCTTGGCTGGTGGTGATGGATCAGTGCCAGCTGTTTGAACAGTGGCAGACACAGGATGATGAGGTGAGAAAGCGAGGAGAGTGGGGGACATTGTGTGAAGGACATAGAAGAAAGGGTCAATATACCCTAGAGTGCCGGATGGAGGGACAGGAAATGAATCACAGAATCATAGAATGGTTTGGATTGGAAGGGACCTTAAAGATCATCTAGTTCCAATCCCCCTGCCATAGGCAGGCTGCATCCCACTACATCAGGCTGCTCAGTGCCTTGTCCAGCCTGGCCTTAAACACCTCCAGAGAGGGGGGATCCAGAGAGGGGGAATCCACAACCTATCTGGGCAACCTGTTCTAGTGTCTCACCACCCTCACTGTAAAGAATTTTATTTCTTATATCCAGCCTGAATCTCCCCTCTTCCAATTTGTATCTTTTATTCCTAGTCCTGCCATCACATATCCTATTAAAAAGTCCTACCCCTGTTTTCTGTAGGCCCCCTTCAGGTATTGATAAGCTACTATGAGGTCCCCCCTAAGCCTTCTCTTCACCAGACTGAACAACCCCAGCCATACTGCTACTCAGCTCCTGTCATAGGATCCTACCTTCTAGGATCAGACTGTGCTGAAAATTGGTGTCAGGTAGGGGAAAGACCTTCCTGGACCCTTTGATCTCCCCAGAGCCACGGTACTGACAGGGAAGCCCAGGCTGGAAAGCACACAGTAAGACAGGGAATCCTAGCTGCACTGCCCAGCTAGCCAGCCCTGTCAGGACCATCAACTGCCCTTAATCCACTTTATAGCCTGCTTGGAAAAACACCTGATGGTCATTTGGAGGGCAGTCATTCACACCTCTTCCTCAAGCTCTCTTTGCAAAGAAACCACTCTCTCTGCCTTTCAAACTTCTGATAGCTGTGGATCTAACAGCATGTCCCTGCAAGGGGAGCAAGCAAGGCAGCTATGGCCACTGAGGCTTCACAGGAGGCAACTTGGAGCTTGTGTGGAGATGCTGCACTGCATGGACTAAGTGAATGAGAGAACAAGCTATTTGGGCTTTGCTGCGGAGACCTGAGCTTTTGTGTAAAAATCTCACCATGATCCAAGAAGTCCCTTGGTGCAACTTGGACAGTAATGGATGGGGCAGATTAAAGATATTCTGAAATGCCTACATTTCAGTGAAGAGTTATAAAAAAGAATAGGAAAAAAAAGACAGGAAAACTCTGGTACTGCAGTGCTGCAGGGAACAGCAAGTTTAGGGATAATAACCACAATCTTCCTTTTCCTGTTACAAATTCTCTGTTCGGTGTTATAAGGAGAGGATCCAAGCATCACTCCCTCCACCTAGAAAAAGATCATGCTTTGACTTAGCCAGTATTATATGTATAATTGATGAAGTAGTAGAGAGAGAAGTTGAGGCTGTTGTGTTCAGGTGGGGACAGGGTGGCTGCAATTGCTGACTCAACAGGGACTGCATTTACTATGGAAGGAGAGGGTTTGTCTGCACCTAGCAATTAAGATGTCACCTCTGCAAATGCTCTGCAGGGCAGTTTGCAATTTGCCTCTACAAATGGACTTGAATCCTATTGATGTAACTATGAGAAATTTTTACACTGCAAGACAAAACCAGTACAGCATGAAGGGCAACAGCACTGAACCTTTTCCCAGATAAGAAAATACCTAGAAATCTGAAAGAAATGCTGTATAATGTGAGCAAGCCTAAACTTTCTCCAGACATGAGACACGAATTACTGAGTTGAAAAAAAAAAAAAAAAGAAAGCAGCAGTCCTTCCAAGAAGGAAAATTGAGATCTGGTAACCAAGCAATTTAATGTCCTTTAGTGTCTCCAGCCAAGCTTTGTATTGCTTGGGGCAGTAGGAAGGGGAAAAAAAGAGAGTAAAAAAAAAAAAATCAAATCACCTTTAATTCCCATGAGCAGGTCAAACAGTTTATCATGTCCAAAGGCTTACAGCCTGGTACAGGGGCTGCAGGGAGCTGTCAGGATTTCACTTCTTTATTTGGATAAAACAAAAAAAAACAGAAAAGAAAAAAAATGCAAGATTGCACCTTTTATTCATCTCCTTTAAGGCCTTAAAAAGGACCATAACAAAAAATTCAGTCTACCTGGCTGATCAGACCTCTTATCTCATGAAAGATAGGAAAGTTGTTTGTAGGGTTTGTTTTAATTTTAGCTCAGAATCAGGATATTTTTCTTTCTTATTTTTTTTCTTTTTCTTCCAGCATTGACTTTCAGGCACATTTCTGAATGGGTTACTCAATGCGAGCACTGAGGACTTGGGGAACACCTGTGTTCTGTAGCAGGAGAGCCTATGGAGTACCTTTCACCACTATGAAAGCAATTATGCAGGTCAGCTCAAATATGCCCATATCCTTGCTATAAAGAGCCCCGAGGTTGCCTCTTGAGCAAATTATAGGGAAAACTCCCAATCCATTTCAACAGTTCTCCCAGCAGGCAGGAACAAGGCTGCCTTTACAGGCAAAAAGAATAATTTAGCAAACCTTTCAGGACTTCACCATGTACCTTTAGAATAAATACAGAGAGAAAAAAAATTTCTTGAGCAGAAGTTTCTATCACAGAGACTTCAAAGCTTCTAAGCCTGAGCTATTTATAATACAATCCTAAAAATCACTCCAAACTAGCACCTCGTTAAGAAGGCTGAGCAGACTATAGAGCCCATTTCTACTACAACAGCCACCACCTATTGCTCTGCTCTTCAGCTGCAAGTGGGCTCAGCTCTTGGAGTATGGGAGAAATCATCTCTTTGGTCCTCCTGCAGCAGCTGCTTGCCATGGTGTAAAGTTCAAACTTGTAACAGAGAGGCAGGGCCACATTTAGGAGTTCACTGTGCTGGCAATGAAGTCAAGGAATGTCAATGTTTAGCCCTTATATAGCCCTTTATAAAAAACATTATTTCTTTTCAGCTTGCAAGTGTTGCAGTTCTTCTTCAGCACTTCCAAAGAGATACAAATTGCCCATGGGCACATGTTGACTAGGCTTAAACACAGGAAGGATGGACTGAAACAGACCTTCTGCTGCTCTTAAGGCTCCAAAACTTATTGCTATCCCTTTTACAGTTCATTACTCTTCTCACGCTAAATGTCTATTAAAGTAGCATGAGAAAACCCTTACCAGCTCAAATTCATAAAGGGAAATATTTTGGTTTAGGAAGCTCACAAACAACTGACAAACACACAGACAAGACCTAGCAAAGGGCAATGACAAATGACAAGCTGTGCCAGTGACAGGCTTTCAAATCTGAGAAGCAAGATGTGCTCTCTCAAGAGAGCTGCTATTCAAAGTCAGCCAGTCACAGGGGGTTTCAATTAATCATCCTGTGATGAGGTAGGAGAGAAGGGAAGACCCACAATGCCAAAAGCAATTGTGGCTGTTTTGTCACTAACCTCCAGCTACTGGAACTATTGTTAGGTAGGATGAAGTATAGGCACGTCCTTACTGTGCTCCTTCAACATTTTTCTGTCTAATGACTCCTTAGGACCATAATACACTGCAGAAACTGGTCCAGATCACAGCTGGGTCTCAGTCTGCATGTGTAAAATGAGAGTAAAAGCATCACCTGAATTCACTCACTGAGCGAGGGAGAGGCCACCCTGAAAGGTCTTACTGCGCTCCAGGAGGCACACTGCAAGTGGGTTCTTTTGACAGCAAGACCAAGAGTTTCTCCTGACAGAGATTGAGAGGAAAACTCATTCTTCAGCTTAAAATGTGTGACATAAGATCCAGGAATGAAGTTGAGCTGGGAGTCGAAATCTGAAGACAAAAAAATATTTATTGATTCTGGAGCAGGACTCACAGAGGAGAGAGAGGAGCTGAGGACTCACTTTATGGAGGGGGAGCCTGAAAAGGTTGAGGCACAGAGAAGCAACACCATGTTTTTTCACTCATTGCTATTTCTTCTTCATGAGCCTGGGGGCTCAGGGAACATCAGGGGTTCAGTTTCACTCTGGAGATTTTCAAATGAGACTGTTGTGCTTATCAGTATCTCTAAGAGCTCAAGGTTCAGATAAGCACTGCAGAGAATGTAGATTTAAATTAACATAGAGAGGACTCTCATTTTTTTATTCATCAACTGACAGGTTTCATTCCTCCTTCTGAAGGTATAACTTCTGATTTTATGTGTTTGAGCATTTAACATCTCCCCTGTTCAACTGGGTTGTGATTAATTTAGATATAAGGCATTCAGTATAACTCATTCTATGTATTTACTTCCATTTCTAGGTACATCATGTAGAAAGGGTTGTTAAGGAATATGTATGTCAGCATCTCTCCTTCCAGCAGCTTAGAGAAGAGACAAAAAAGCAGTAGCAAAGAATGTGCGAGTTGTGGTTTGACTCCAGCAAGAGAAAGAACCACGTGTCTCTCAGTCTGGCTGCCCCCTTTGTAGGGAGCAGACCTATGAAGGGAAAAGAAAATGCAACACTAATGGGCTGAGACAAAGGCAACAGAAGCAAAGTTTAACAGAACGACAATAGCAACAAGAAAAAAAAATGGTAACAGAAGTGAGAGAATGTACAGACACAATACAGTTGCTCCCTCTCTGGAGAAGCTTAAGGCCAGGCTGGACAAGATACTGAGCAACCTGATCTAGTGGGAGGTGTCCCTGCCTATGCCAAGGGGGTTGGAATTAGATGGAATAGGTGGGCATGGCTTAGGCGGTAGTGGAATATCTGTGTCTGCAGAATTAACTCTGTCCCTTCCAGAACCAGGACATCATCCACCCCTTATCTGATACCAACTACATCATGCCCAGATCTTCGATTACTAGCTAAGTGATATATAAACGTATATACACACTGATACAGATAGAATGCCCTTGGTCTATGGGCTATTGTTTTCTAAAATGTCCATCAAGTCCATCAATACATCTGGGCTCCATCTGTTAGAAACAGCCTCTCAGGGCAGGTGAGGTGGTGTGTGGTGCTAGGCTGTTGCTTGCTGTATTTTTCAAACCTTGCAGTAGATGCATCTGGCACTGCTCACGTGTATGGTCCACAGGTCAATGCTGTTAGTCTCAAGGAAGCTACTGGGTGCCAGCTGCTGAGGCCAACTCTAACCCAATCACCTCTGCTCCATTTCTGCCACAACATCTATCTGAGTCTGGGTGATTCTTACTGCAGGGTACCAAATAACAATGTACTGTGGTAGAATTATTTAGAAATTAACATCATACAACTTGATTAATTAAGAGTTCTGACCCAAAATTAGGTCCCCATCAGGCACATGCGGAACTTCCCCACCTACAGCACCACCCACCCAGGTCCCTGAAAAAAAGCAATCCCACAGATGGGTCTGCCTTTTCCTGAGGCACGGCTAACCCAGACTGCCTTCCCTAACACATTCCTCATGTGTACTATGGGGACTTTATCCCCTTCTACAGTACATGGGAGTTTGGATTGAGCACATCCTGCCATATTGGCAGATCTTCAGGTATTAACTGAGCAGGTGGCTTTTGCTAAATATGTATCCCAGTGTTTGAAACTCCCACCACCCATTGCTCTCAGGGTGGTTTTTAACAGTCCATTACATTGTTCTATCTTCCCAGAAGCTGATGCATGGTACGGGATGTGATACACCCACTTTGCCATGCTCTTTGGCCCAGTTGTCTATGGCGGTTTCATTGTCTGATTTGATTCTCTCTGGGGTGCCATGTCACCACAGAACTTGCTTTTCAAGGCCCAGGATAGTGTTCCAGGCAGTGGCATGGAGCACAGGGTATGTTTCCAACCAGCCAGAAGTGGTCTCCACCATTGTGCCCAATATTTGCTGACTAAAATTTCATGTAATGTTGATTACTGGCAGAGTAGTGACCTTCACCCCTGCAACTTGGCTTCAAGGGCCACAGAGCTCTGCAGGTGAGTAATAGACTCATGCCTGCAGAAGACGTCAGTCATAAAAATCAAGCCACTGATCAGACTTTGAGATTTTCTGATAATGGCCATCGGGACAGCAGGTGAATCAACTTCTTTTTCATACCGCCAAAAATGACCTGTACATTATTAAAGGCAGAAGGAGGAAAACTGTGAATTTGTATATAGCAATAAGGGAACTGGGTCACCAACTTTCCTACTCTGTCAATGATACCATAGATAATCACACTGCGAGAAGGTATTTAAAGCTCATTTCCACATCATTCTTCAAGTTACCTTTCTTAGGATGCAAATAACACGGCTAGTTCAATTTTTCAGTGCAACTAAGAGGCTTTGGCATAATGTCCTTTCCTTCCCTCCCACAGGAGTTCCGATGGCAGGAACTCCACTGTTTTCCAACAACTGCTATGCATAGTTCACTCCTTTTCCTCATACATGCACTGACTGACCTGCTTAGTATTGTCAGTCTTCCTTGAAAATTCATGCAGAGCATGTAAAAAAGGACAAAGCATTCACATAGATAGACTCACACATACGTACTCTAGTAGCACGAGTTTAAATATAACTTGAGTTTACAAGGCATTTTAAGGTAAAAAGCTTTGCATAACAGCGGACTATCCTTAAGTCTCATTGTTTGGGAAAACAAACTTTGGCAGACATAGGAAGAGTAGCTCTTTCTGTTGTAATATGTCACAAGAAAATTGACTCAAATTTTATCTGTTCACTGTCTCTAGATATTGGCAAAACCACAGCCAGTCAAGGACATGGATTATTTTATCAACCAACAAAAGTAAAGAAAAGCACTGTTCCTTCTCCTCCTGCAGATTTTGATAGCCCAATATTCTAGCGGAGTAACTGATATCTGAATTATCTCATTGACTTTTTGCAGCTTTCTGGTACAGTGAGACACTGGTCACTGTGAGGGTTTTCCAAACAGAAGGTAAAGGCTTGGCCTCACACAAAATTGTAAGTACACTAATAGAATAAAACTGGTATAATTTCCCTGGGGTAGAAAAAGCTGTACAGATGTTTATTTATGCTGACATTTCTATTTCCATACAAAAGTGAAAATTAGCTGTACTGTCATAATACACCTTTGTGCCACTACAACAGTGTCCCCTAAATGGTGGTTACATTGGTTTACCTATTTCAGGAAAAAAATACTCCACATCTAATGAAAATAGTTGTACCAGTACATAACCTATAAGGGGATGAGGCCTGAATTAAAAGCTTTAAAGTCAGGCTTCTTTTTTCACTACAAAAAACCACCTTACTAAGTAATCTGTCTGGATTTTTTTTTGAGTGCTGGTTTGGTCTATCTCTCAGTACTCACTGGCGAATATAGGTCAAATAATAGTCCAGCAGGAAGAGAAGTATCCTGATGCAATTACAGTATTCATAAGGAACAGTGTATTTTAATCCTTCTTACTCTGGTTGCTTTCCCTTTTAAACAGCAATTAATGACCTGTGTGGAGATAACAGCATGGATGGGGGCCAAGCAAGCAGATGTGCTCATGGGGCTGCCCCAAAACAGAATCACTTCTCCTAGACCTGATGCCTTTGAGGCCAGCTTGGTTTCCCTGCCTGGCCCTGCAGTGCAGCTGGGGGAATGAGGAGGGAAAGGATAGCACTGACAGTGATATCCACAGTCCAATAGACAGACAAAGGGGCTTCAGAAACGTGGCAGATCCAAATCACACAGCAGAAGCGGTTCTCTTGAAAATGAAACAAAAAAGAAAAAAAGCTACAGTTGTCATGCTGGAGACTGGTCTCATGACTTTGTGGGTCTGACTCATGATTCTTCATCTCTGATCAATTCTGCTAGGTATAGGCCAGGCAGAGCTGTGATGTATTTCTTACAAAAATCAGACTTTCACCTTCCATTTGATATCTCACTGGCAGACTCCAGTGCTAGAGTAGTTTGCTGAGTGAAGTATAATCCTCCTCTCTGCTCACGGGAGATGCCTTCCCTGAAAATCAACCTGCTTTTACTAATGGCATTTTTGGTTATCTGTGAGAATTTATTATCCTGGACATTTGAAGCAAGTGTGCATTTTCCCTTTTTTTTGTAACGTTGGTAAACTTCCTTTTGGCTAAAGGAAAAGGTATGCTAAAGGACCTGTTTGAAATTAGTTTTGAAATGTCATTGACATTGCACCCTTAGTAATGTAATACGAGATCAGCATCCCTTTTACTCCCAGTTCAGGGAATACGTAGCACCTTATTACCCTGGGCTGTGCTCTGTGCAGTCTGTTTAGAGCCAGTAAAAACTCTCTGAAAGTGAGGTACTGCATCTTGCTGGAGACCACTCAAACCTAAGAACAGCACTTCTGATTAATTGCAAAAAAATAAAAAAAAACCAAAAAAATGCCCAAACAAACAAACAAAAAAAAACCCAAAAAAAAAAAGAAAAAAGTACAGGCTGTCCCTAAGCTCTTTCTTTACTTGTGCAATTACTGTGCTCACCAACTTTTGACTTGCTTTAGAATGGGGACTAAAATCCCCAGTCTTTCTGCTGTGAAAAGAAGTGTGAGCTGTGAGCCAGTGCTGATGTAAGGCTTTTCCTTGAGAACAGGACTTCTGTCCTGGGTCAGTCCTCAGGAATTTTACTAGCCTGAAAGAGCCTCCGTTGCCTCCCAAGCACAGTACGTAGCACAAGGTCTACTTTTTCCCAGACACATGATTTAGAATATGCAAATGGTTTTAAATGATGAATGCTCCCTGCATTCAGGGCTGCTAGTCTGGGCCTCTAGCCTGTATTCATACAGGGTGGAATAGAAAGAGCCTTGTTAAAGCACTTGGGTACTACTGAAGAGGCAATTTTCCTCTCAGGTCTTCCCTTGGGGGTAGTAGGGACTTAGAGCTACAGGTGGACAGGAAGCTGTAATGGAGACATACATAAGGAACATTTACCATGTGGAAAATCCAGATTAAATTTAGCAGCTGTATTCCATCCCCCTCTTACATTATGAATTTGTTGATGTGTCTAATTGTAGACACGAGTAACCAGTAGTATTATCTAATATTTCATATTTTATGCAATTATAGAATAGTTTGGGTTGGAAGGGATTACCAAGTTGCAACCACCCTGCCACAGGCAGGGATACCTCCCATTAGATCAGGCTGCTCAGTGCCTTATCCAGACTGGCCTTAAACACCTACAGAGAGGGGGTATCCACAACCTCTCTGGGAAATCTCTTCCAGTGTTTCACTACCCTCACTGTAAAGAATTTATTTCTTATATCTAACCTGAATCTCCCCTCTTCCAATTTACGTGCATTATTTCTAGTCCTCCCATCACATATCTTAGTAAAAAGTCCTACCCCTGCCTTTCTGTAGGCTCCCTACAGAGAATTGAGAAGCTATTATGAGGTCCCCCCGAGCCTTCTCTACAACAAGTTGAAGAACTCCAACTCCTTCAGCATGTCTTCACAAGGCAGTTACTCCAGTCCTTTGATCATCTTTGTGTCCCTCAACTGGACCTGCTCCAACAGCTCGATATCCTTCCCGTGTTGAGGACTCCAGAACTGGACACAATACTTCAGATGGGGCCTCACCAGAGCCAAGTAGAGGGACATTGTAACAAATAAATAAACACAAGGGAACATTAAGGTGCCTGGTATGAAAGCAGCTGCTTTCCTTTCATCTCTGAAGCCAGACTATACCTTAAGAGTTTGAGTTTGTTTCTGATTTGATCCATACTTACTGCATTTAGCCATTTATAGGCCATGAACCTGCATAACTTGGACAATGGAGGCAAAATATGACAGTTTTAGCTCCATTGCTGACATTTTGGGTGACCCCAAGCAAGTTGCTTGACTGCTTTGCTCCCATCCTCCTCTTCTGATTATCCTGATTTGTAAAGGTCTTCGGGATAGGGACAGGCACTCTTATTGTTTGCACAGTAGCAAACATAGCATGGCTCAGGAGCAAAATTGAGACTATTACTGTTTACTTCTATTTATAAATACAAGATATTCTGCCTGCTCAGCACACTGCTTCTGCACAGGATCCCCAAAGTCCAAAATTTTCTTGACCGCTTTGATGCCAGGACAAGATGAATAAAACATGCTACTCATTACTTTTAAAAATCATTTGCATAAATTACATTGGTGTATTTTACTACATCTTCCTGTTATGCAAACCCACCTTTATGTGGTAAGATTCATTGCCAGCTAAGATTTATTGACTTCTTACAGAATGGAAATGACTATTAAGACTGACCTGTCGGCAGTTTTTAATTTAATTGCACTTTTATCCTTCAGCCTTGAACCTATTAGCATTTTTAACCAAGCATCTCTTGGCAACACTTGTAGAATACAGCAGAAAGAGCAACCGTGATGCAGTGCTAAAAAAATGTGTCTATCTCCCTTTCTGGGAATGTCCTGGAGTTGAATTATTGCAGCTTCTCAATTGAACTTCACATGAAGTTCCATGCTATTGGGTGGTAATAATATTCCCTTTTGATTTCATTCCCTAAACCTTTAATTTCAGAGATGGGCCCATGCCAACCACATGAAGTTCAACATGGCCAAATGCAAGGTTCTGTGTCAAGTTCTGGAGCCCTCAACATAAGAAGGACATTGAGCTTTGCGTGCAGGTCCAGAGGAGAGCCACAAAGATGATCAATGGGCTGGAGTAACTGCCTTATGAAGACAGGCTGAAGGAGCAGGGCTTGTTCAGCTTGGTGAAGAGCATGCTCAGATGGGACCTCTTAGTAGATTATCAATACATGAAGGGGGCCTACAGAAAGGCAGGGGTAGGACTTTTTTAATAAGGTATGTGATGGAAGGACTAGGAATAATGGATGTAAATTGAAAGAGGGGAGATTCAGGCTAGACATAAATTCTTTATGGTGGGGGTAGTGAAACACTGGAACAGGTTGCCCAGAGAGGTTATGGATGCCCCCTCTCTGGAAGTGTTCAAGACCAGGCTGGACAAGGCACGAAGCAGAGCGATGTAGTGGGAGGTATCCCTGCCTATGG
The DNA here is from genome assembly GCA_013400935.1 of Turnix velox. Taxonomy (NCBI): domain Eukaryota; kingdom Metazoa; phylum Chordata; class Aves; order Charadriiformes; family Turnicidae; genus Turnix; species Turnix velox. The sequence goes on from VZTY01020258.1 coordinate 50,633, forward strand.
CAGGGTGGTTGGAACTCGATCTTTAAGGTCCCTTCCAGCCCAAACTATTCTATGATTCTATAACCTTTCAGTGGTGCCACCAAGAACCCTCAAGCTGTGACCCACTTCCCAGAGCCAAGCACTAGGAGGGAATGATCCCAGTGCTTCCAACAGAAATTGCTCTGGTGAATGCATGAAATGAAATGGAAAACCCATGCCTTTTTACACTGTATTTGCTTTGTTCCTGTCACAGTAAACCCAGGTTACAATGCAACAGATGCTGATCTTCCACATCATTGTTCCATCAGCAAGGTTTCATTTTTCAGCTCCTGAACTGCCAACTGCACAGCCGTGTTTGTGCTCAAATAATGTTCTCTTTCAGCCCAATGTTCCACTGCAACAACACTATGCTTTGCTCAGGGGCAAATGTTAAGGGTTTTGAGCACAACAATAACCTCTGTAAGGAGACATTGTATGTGCATTATGGTCTTACAGATAGAAAAGGAGAAAAAAAAGCAAAAGGAAAATAAATTGTTTGAAGACAGCATTATGTGGAGCTGGATTTAATATTGCATCCAGCAGTGACTGCATCAAAACTTAGTTCCTGACTTTCTGAAAATTCCAATTTTACAGGACAAAAAAAGCTACTATTAAAAATAGAAGAGGATCTAGCAGTAAAGATGCTTTTAACTATTCCTGACCTCCTGAAACAGAGGAGACACTGTGTGTGCCCCTGTTCTCCTGCATGAAAGGAACAATGCAAGTGAGCTTGTTCTTAAACTCTATGTCCCTTTTAAAAGTCTCTTAATTGTTGCAATAAATCAGAAAACTGGCAAAACAAGAACAGAAGAAATTCCTCTAATTGGTACACAAACATAGGAGAGCATGACTTTTTTATCTGGTGCAGTCTGTTAGTACTTAATGAAATTATATTTGTCTCAGAAATACTCAATATTTAGTAACAATATTAATAAATACTAAGTAACAGCCAAAAGAAAAAATACCTTTTTGCTCTTAAAAAAGCTCATATATCTTGCCATATTTTGATGAACAACACTGGGAATCCATCTACATGGAAACATACCTCAGCCAAATGAAGACAAAAGCAATGAATCAAACTCTGCACCCTACTCAGCAAAAGCACCCTCAAAACAACAAAGCAGATGGGAAAATGTCGTACCAAATACAGGTGAATGTTACCAACTAATCTTTGTTTAATTTTGTCCTCAAAAAAGGGAATTCTGAAATTGCAAAGGTAATTTTCTGCTACTGGGGAAATGCAGCCATGATGGCAGTTACAGAGAGAGTATGGAATTGTGTGTGCTCAACAGCAACAAATGGAGTAAGAATGGGAATAGTCTCATGAACCTTATTATTAATTCTCAGAAGAAAAGCACATTGCTCCACGTAATGTGTGTGTAACTCAGCAGAGGACTAGAGACCAGAGGAGAAACAATACAAATAAATACTCTCAATATGTAAAAGCTGCTAACTAACAGTTGGAGAAGACAGTGACTTTTCATATTGCAGTGACAAAGAAGCAATTCATGAAGAGTTCACTCATATAAATGAACTCAAATCAAGATATGTTAAGATTTTTGCATTTGAATTAAACCATGTGCCTTAGTGCTAAGCAGCACCAAACAACAAAACTGATTCTTTCCTTTCTGAAGAGGTTAGAGGAAAAATATCACACTGTCTTAAGAGTGGCATTTTCCATTGTATCATTAGCACATCTCTCATCCTCTTCATTTTTACAACATAAAAAGTGAAGTGTTAATTTTTGGGTGTGGTAAACATAGCATAAACTGCAAATCACTTATTTGAACTAAGGAAGTTAAATCCTGACACAGTGGAAACTCTACAGATTGATGCCTACGTCAAAAGATCTTTTGGTCCAATACTCTGCACGATCAGCACAAACAGGCTGTCTGCACAAGGAAAGAATCTATAATGAAATTCCCTAAGTCAAATAGCTCATGCAGACAGTCAGTATTATTTAAAATTAAACATATAAACAAAGCAGTTTAATGCTGGCTTTATGGTTGATTAACACTAGGTCAGCAAAAAGAAAAAGGTTAATAAAAACATGCAAAAAAAGCAAAGGGGAGAACTACCGATTTTGAAACATGACACTAGATTTATCTAAGCCCTGAAATTGATTTGTATCTGCACAGGGAATATAGATTTTCCATCTTCCCAATTTTTTTCATTTTTCCTAGTTTTCCAGTCAGTTTTCCTGGTGATGCCATTTATCACCTCATTTCAATTACCTGCCTCAAAAAGACAAGGTAAAGAACCAGACAAATCAGGCATGGCAAACTGAGGTATGAGTGCATGGGGGAAATTTAGGGTGAGAGACACACTGGGGAAAAGGAGAGCTCACTGTCCTCTCCAGCTCTCAAGAAAGATACCCCCATGTAGATTGTCCAGCTACAAGTGCCATGAAAAGACATTCCAGGGACTAACTTGGGAGGCACACATACTCTAGACATGGGCTGTGTCTGCCTCAGCTAACAGCAGGAATGCAGACCAAGCAGGTATATAGATTAACATACTTGGTACTGAGCACATGACAGAATCAGAGAACAGTTCAGGTTGGAAGGGACCTTAAAGATAAGTTCCAACCCCCTTGCCATAGGCAAGGGCACCTCCCACTAGATCAGGCTGGTCAGTGCCTTGTCCAGCCTAGCCTTGAACACCTCCAGAGCAGGGGCATCCACAACCTCTCTGGGCAGCCTGCTACAGTGTCTCACCACCCTCACTGTAAAGAATTTCTTATATCCATCCTGAATCTCCCCTCTTCCAATTTGCATCTATTACTCCTAGTCCTGCCATCACATATCCTATTAAAAAGTCCTACTCTGCTTTTCAGAAGGCACCCTTCAGGTGCTGATAAGCTACTATGAAGTCCCCCCGAGCCTTCTCTTCTTCTGGCTGAAGAACCCCAACTCCTTCTGCCTGTCCTCAGAAGGGAGGTGATCCAGCCCTGCTCCACCAGCTCAATGCTCTCCTTATGGTGAAGAACTGGATACAATACTCCAGGTGGGGCTTTACCAGAGCCAGGTAGAGGGGTAAAATTACCTCTCTTGACCTGCTGGTCACACTTCTCTTGATGCAGACCAGGACTGGGTTGGCTTCTGCGCCAACCCAGATGTCTTTACATCACACACTTCAGGGTTTTTCTTTTAACTCAGCACAAGCTTCAGTCTTGTTCCACCAGCTGACTGCCCACTGGTGCCAGAACACATCTCCTTTCATCCAGTAGGAACCTGGTCCTCTGATTCTGAAGTGTGGCAAAAGAGGAGATGAAAGGGTGAAGAGCTTCAAAACATGGAAGCAGGTTTACTTCCCAAATGAAAAGCACTAACAGAAAGTTATTACGTGAAAGTTTATACCTGTAACTAGACTTTATAAATGGATTTATATTAAAAGTCCCATCCCTTTAGGGTGAACTTAATCTGCTGCCAGTAATTCAGCAAGCAGCTGTATGACAATGTAACAGCATTCATATCGCCCATCAACAAGAGAAGGGAACAGACTAGCTTCCTGCTGCAGACAGCTGAGCTCCTCCTCCATTTTTAGTCTGAGCTGTCACTGAGCAGCAGGATTTCTCACTTCTTTTTTTTGCTGTCACAGCAAAGGTGGTATCTCATCTTGCAGCTGTTCTTCAGTTCTTTTTTTACCCTTACGAATCCAGTACTCAGAAAGTTAGCCACAAATTACTCTTTTACAAACTTTAGGTTCTACACAGTGCCAGCAACTGGAGTCTGAACTGTGGTATCCCAAAATCCTGGAGGATCTTACAAACTCAAAAATGAGTTCTAGATTGCTTGCATTGTAAAGTATGCAACCATACAACTTAACACACTAAAGAGGCTGTAGACCCAGAACAAGGAAGCCTGCATACACTGAATTCCATCTTGCAGCACCTAAGGAAACTTTAATTTGCTGCTGTTGGGACTATCTGCAACATTCAAGCTCACAAGTGACTAATACCATTTAATGGTACCTGTGATATCACTTTTAATTCATTAGTATTTTGGACTGAAAGCATATTGAATACTTTTAAGGCAAAAGAAAGCTGCCAGTGAACAAACATGCTCTTACTGTTAGGAAAGTGCACAGAGGATTTTCAAAGTCAAAGTGCAGAGTCCAAATACCCCATCCCATCCCTAGGCTAAATCATATCCTCAGGGCTGAACTCACATACTGCACCCACAGCACCTAGAGCTACAACACAAAGCTAAAACACAAGACTCCTACTTTCCTGCTAAACATCTGCCTGACCTCAGGCAATCCCCAATACCATTAAGACAAGAAATGAAAACACAAGGACATAACACTCCCTCCCACTGCCAAACTAGACTGGGGAGGCAGCAGGCCTTTCTCTTCCCAGTGTGAACCCTTGAAAAACGCAACTCACAGAAATGTCCTGCAGCAGAGACAACAGGAAGAGCATCCCTTAAGGCCCCACACAAAAGGCAAATGGTAGGTACTGCCCTTTCCCACTGGTGTTAAATATGAGAGTGGGTGGAAGGGGCTGATTTGGAACAGCTGGGGAGGGGAGGAGTCTCCAGTGCAGCCCAGGGGTGTGGGATTTGGGGGAAAATGGGCTTCTGGTGTGAGG
>VZTY01020258.1:55334-78657 GCA_013400935.1 Turnix velox
GATTGGGGAAAAGAGGGGCAAACTCGGGGGGGGGGAGGTGAAAGGAAGGACTTGAGTGTTCACCATGAAGGGTGGTAAGACACTGGAAGAGGTTGCCCACAGAAGTGGTGGCGCCCCCATCCCCAAGACCAGGCTGGATGAGGCTCTGAGCAACCTGATCTCCTGCAGGGGGGTTGGAACTAGATGATCTTTAAGGTCCCTCCCAACCCAAACCATTCTATGATTCTATTTACTGTAAGCAACTTAATTCTGAATAAATTAACTTCCCTAATGAAGAAATGTATTCTTATCAGTACAACATTATTATCCAATTGTATGCAATCTTGACAGCTTAGTTCTTGTGGGCACTTTCTACTGTGATGGAAGTTGTGAGTCCTTTCCTGGCCTGAGACATTTTATATTAGACCTGAGACACCAGACATCACACACTAGTTTGTTTAAGTCCATCTCTAGGACTCATTTCTTTCTGTAAATGGAAAATATCAGGCAAAAATAGCCATGTCAAGTTTTGATTTTGCTTTTATTTGTGGCACTAAAAGACATTGATATTTTACAATATGTAATAGTCCCATTAAATGCAGATGGCTAAGTATTCTTGTGCTTTCAATATTACATATCTATACATTTGACATTTCAGCTCCAAAAAATAAAATCTGCTACTACTCTGGTTTGTGACTATAAAAATGTAAATGTACAAACTTCCACTTCTTCAGGCTAACTGCAATATAAGAAATGTGAAAAAGCATTCTCATTTGTCCTTTTTAAGTTAATCAATTTAACAAAATATTTTCCAAGTATGTACAATGACAACAACTATCAAAATAGTTAACAACTGAAGAAGATCCTTCTATAAATACTGGTGAGATAAGGTACAACAGTCACATGAACTGGAAACACAGGGACAACTGAGGCATGACTTGAACAAGAGATGACAAAAGTCCTGGTTACTGATATAAATCAGCTTCACTTCATTTTGCAGTGCAGGAATGAGTCTGAAATCTTGGACCTCTCTGTAGTACTCTGAATCTTATTTATAATCTCCACAGTCTGATCCTTTAAGGTGCCTCAGTATTTTCTGAGTGCCATGAATTCTATTAGGATTCAGTATATCTCTGCATATTAGCATTCTACATATCATATCCTGTAAGTAACTTTTCAATAGACACTGCCTCACACTCATTATTGATTGCCTGCTTTCCCAGAGCTCTACCAGAGACATAAAGTCCATGTAATTTTTAAAACCAGTGACTCCAGCATACGACAATTTAGGTCCTTCATAACATACTTTTCTCTTGTGATTGGTTTTTATAGATCTTTATTCTGGTTCTCATACAAATCACTTGTAGTCCTTTTCCAAATCAAATAAGAAATAAGTAAATAGTTCGAAAGAGTTACCAACTTGAAATGAGTATTACTTTTCAGATAGCGAGTGAAGTCTTTTAATTTTGCCCAGAAACACAAGTATTAACACAGGACTGCAGTGTTTATATTCCTATAACCTGCCAACAAGAATAGTTCATTGACAGTCTTATTTAGAGGCAAAACTCAATTCCTTGGCACACAAGCATTACAGCAGAGCAACATATTTTTCCCGTAGAACCATTATGCAGGAACATAAAGAAAATTAACTACATCTTCTGGCTTGTAGACAAGAGAAGACAAGACAGTAAACTAAAATTCTTGATGTTTTTTTTTTCCACTTCAGAGCTTGAGTGATGATTATGGGTGCATTTAGGGTAGATTTTTCCAATTACCTGTTCCTTATACATGACTCAAAGAAGCACAGGAACCTGTAACAAAGAAAAGCATGTGATCACTCAAGATATTTTTAAAAATCCAAATGTCAACATTGTTAGCTAAACATTCTCCTGTGGGGCTGTTTTCAAGCGTGGTCTCCTCATCAGCTCCTTGAGAGTACTTAAAGCTTAATGGCTTTTTTTCTAGCTGGATCAGTTGGTCTAATGAAAAAAAACCCAACTCTCTACCTCATACAGAATCACAGAATAGTTTGGGTTGGAAGGGACCTTAAAGATCATAGAGTTCCAACCCCCCTGCCATAGGCAGGGACACCTCCCATTAGATCAGGCTGCTCAGTGCCTTTTCCAGCCTTGCCTTAAACACCTCTGGAGAGGGGGCATCCACAACCTCTCTGGGCAAGCTGTTCTAGTGGCTCACCATCCTCACTGTAAAGAATTTGTTTCTTATATCCATCCTGAATCTCCCCTCTTCCAATTTACACCTGTTATTCCTAGTCCTTCCATCACATATCTTATTAAAAAGTCCTACCCCTGCCTTTGTGTAGGCCCCCTTCAGGTATTGATAAGGTATTGTAGCCATCTGAGCCGTCTCTTCAGCAGGTTGAACAACCCCAACTCGTTCTGCCTGTCCTCAGAAGGGATGTGCTCTAACCCTTTGATCATCTTTGTGGCTCTCCTCTGGACCTGCTCCAGTAGCTCATTGTCCTTATGTTGAGGGCTCCAGAACTGGACACAATACTCCAGGTGGGGCTTCACCAGAGCCAAGTAGAGGGGCAAAATCATCTCTCTTGACCTGCTGGTCACACTTCTCTTGATGCAACCAAGGATTGGGTTGGCTTCTGGCCTGCAAGTGCATACAGGTGGCTCATATTGAATTTTCATCCAATGATACCCCCAGAACAGGGGATGCACTTCAGGGCTGCACTCAAGCCAGTCGCCACCCAGCCTGTGTCTGTGCTTAGGATTGCCCTGACCCAGGTGCAGGACCTTGCACCTGGCATTGTTCAATTTCATGAGGTTGGCATGGGCCCACCTCTCAAGCCTGTCAAGGTCCCTCTAGATGGCATTCCTTCCTTCTGGCATATGAACTGCACCACACAGCTTGGTGTCATCTGCAACTTGCTGTCCATATGTCCTACAAAGATGTTAAATACCACTGGTCCCAGTACTGATCCTTGAGGAACACCACTCATCACTGCTTTCCACTTGGACAATGAACCATTGACTGCAACTCTTTCAGTGTGACCATTCAACCAGCTCCTTATTCGGCAAGTGGTCCACATCCTTAGCTATTAATTTACAATGACACGAATGCTGTAATATAGGTAACATCTTTTCCTGTGAGCTTCTTTCATATTGTGAATGAACAGAAAACCAAGTTGCCAGTACATAATATCTAACCATCAACATCTGTTCAGTATTGGTTACATGTCACTCATAAAAATCAGTTGATGAATATTTTTCTTTCTGATTGAGTGAAGGAATCATCCAAAGGCTTTGATTCATGAAAAACCTTAATCAAATGCTCCCTAGTCCTCAGGTGATCTAAGCTGATGCTTTGTTTTAAATACATATGCCAGGGTGATCTTCCAAAATCAAAGTAACTTATCTTTGATTCTATCAGAGAGATATACATCAAAGTCACCACAAAAGCTAAGCAGGAACAATTTCACAGAATTTCACAGAATCAAAGATTTAAATCTTCTGAATTTGCCTTAGTATCCATGTCAGAAGCTTTATCATTGGGTAATAGGACAAAGTCACAGTATAACTGATTAGTAAGGTGAAGAGTTTAAACTATATTGGGTTTTTCAATTCAAATAGAGTAACAGTATGCAAACTACTGTCTCTTTCTGGGCATGGGAACTAAAATCACTTTATAGGCTCATTTGACTACCTGGATATCAATCTCAGTCAACCTTTCAGTGGGGTCTCCTGCTTCATTTCAAGCCTATCAATGCCAACATCAGCTGTGGCTTTGAGTCTGTCATTGCACTTGCAGTCAGTGATGATAAAAAAACAGTATTTCATAATTCACAATTATCTCTCTCTGATTATATTAGACGAATAGTCTACTGCTTGACATGTAGGTATAGAACTAGGCCATACTTCCCAGAAGACACTCAACCTGCCATAATTCACATAAATGCATTAATTATTGGCAGCCAACTTCAGATTATCACAGCATACATGAGGGATTCATTGAAATGGGTGCAGTAATTGCCTTGAATGGTACACTGTATGTATCAACAGTTCATGTAACTAAATGCCAGTGCCAAACACTTGAATGCTTGTGCATGCTGCGATAGGGCAAGTAAATAGAAAAGGCTGCTTCAGATACAGCTCCAATCTTTATTGAAAAATATATGGGATCTGTGGAATCTTTCCTGCACACTCCTAAAGAAATCCTTTTACCATGAGCAAAAGCCTGTTATTCACACATAGAACACACGCCTTCCCCACCCTGTGCAGATACATTCCCCTGAAAGTTTCTACCAGATCTCTGAGTACAGCTCTACCTAAGGTAAGCAGATGGCACATAAGCAAAGGGAACTTCTACAGCTTCTCTTTGTTGGGTAAAATTTTCAATCCTGCATGGGCCTCTGCAGCAACTATACCTACAGCTAGATGTCTAATTTGCATGTGTAGTTATCTTTGTTTTCCACAGATAATCATGGCAAATACAAAGGCAAGTTACAAAAGCACAAAAATACACATGCAACAATATGAAGCATTTATGACATGTAGCTGGGCTATTTTGCATTTCCTGAAATAGAAATGTTAAGTTTAAAAACTAAACATAAAAGATTCCAAGTACATAAAATTGTGACAAAAGCTTCTTGATACAATTTAAAAAAAACATTAGTTCACTTTTAACACCAGAAGCTCATGTGGTACAACTCTATGATCTCAGTTCTTCTCACCAGAATTAGCCAAAATTTGGTCTCAGATCACCTGTTTATTCTCTAGATCAATTGATCTCCCTTTGTACAGGAGGCAGACTGCATGGATGGGAAGCAGGCTCTTGCCAGAGACACATTAACTTCTCCAGTGACTTTACTTGATACCATCTTCTTGACCTGCTGTTATACTCTGGACATACTGAACACCTTGCCAGGCTCCTGAATGGACCATTTTGAAAACTTAAGGAAAAAGGTTACTTCTTGCACATTGTCAAGTCTTTTCCAGTTTGGATTCCCTCTGGCCAGGATCTGTAGTCTAAACATTTTCTTGCTAGACCCTGAACTGCACGGCAGTGGGGATGAACCATTTTACTGAGCAGGCCCAACTGGGTTTGGCACTCACAAGAGTCTGTGGACAGCAACAATGTGCAATGAAACAGAAGCCATTTATTCAAAACAAAGCATGATTTATTTGCCAAAGCAGGCATGGTACTCCAAGAAACAGATTAAGGAACAGCCAAGAGACTTATGCACATATACTTGGCTTTCCCCTCAAGCACCAATTTTTGCTCTGGTTCGATTTAGCTGATCCAATTACAGCCTGTAGGGTGCAGACCCTGACTCTCAGCAAGGCAAGGTCAGCCTGAAGCAATTTCTCTCCTCCCTTCCTTCACAGTGGATCTTTTAACCTTAAAGTTCACAACTTTAGCAAACAGCTGTGTAATCATGGGTAGAGAGAAGTTGCCTTTTCACAGATATTAACACAGCTAAAATGTTGGGATGTTTCTTATCTAGGCAATTGACTGGTTTTTTTGTGTTTTACTCTTCTGACAGCCCTGTTTGATGTACTTCCATTGCAAAGAACCACTCATAAACAAGCACAAACGGAGCTCTGCATAACTAAGGAATGCAGATGCTTCCCAGCTCCACACAATACCAAGTAAATGAACAGTTTCACCACTAGAAATCCCTGTTGCAGAAAAATTGAGGAGACAATGGAAAAGAAACAGATGCAATTACTGAACTGAACTACCTGCTCTGCTGTCTAGCTGCTGCAAAGTCAAAAATTGCTCTGCGCTCTCATCTCCAAATCACCCCATCATAGATCTCTGACAGAGGAGGCAGGACAAAGAAAAAACTTTGCTTCAGCCCTTCTCATAGAACCACCTGCCAGCCACTGCCTACAAAAGCCTCGGTGTACCTTGGGAGATGTTCTCCAGCTGTAAAAATTATTCTGCCTTGAAAAGGACAACAAACAGGCACAGTATTGCATAAAATTAGGAAAACAAGCCTGCAAACAGGACAGGCTGAAGGAGTTGGGGTTGTTCAGCCTGGAGAAGAGAAGGCACAGAGGGGACCTCATAGTAACTTATCAGTACCTGAGGGGGTCCTACAGAAAGGCAGGGGAAGGACTTTNACCAGGCTGGACAAGGCACTGGGCAGCCTGGTCTAGTGGGAGGTGTCCCTGCCTATGGCAGGGGGGTTGGAACTCGATGATCTTTGAGCTCCCTTCCAACCCAAACTATTCTATGATTCTATGATCACAACTGGGCAATTAAGCATTTAGCCAACTGGGAACTGACTGATTCACAGCTGACCACAAAGTGAAATACACATAATCTAATACAAAAAGTCCAGACAGACATCGCAACAACCCCACTGTTTTACTGGCAGCTCCCTGCAAAAGCAATCAAGGTACTCCTGTTTGGTATCAAGGTCTAAGACATACTACAGAAAGTAAGAGATTTCAGGGTCTTGTGATCTTTTTTAGGTTCACTGTATCTTATGGATATCCAATATTATGTCAAATTCAAAAGAATGTAAAGGGCATGAGAATGCTTTCTGAAATTGTATTTATGCTCTTGGAATTCTCTTTTAAAAAAAGGTCTTGCCTTTTACTTGGTTGCATACATGCCCAGGTATATTCTAGTCTTACTATTACGTTTTGACAGCTGTTGAAAGGTTTGATTCTGATCTTTGATTCAATTAGAGAAAAAAGTGTATTCCCCTTCATCTGACAGAACAGCTTATAAATGGGTCTTGAAGCATGGCAAGCCTAGGTTGCTTCATACACATTATGAAAAACATGTGCATTTACCTTTTTCAGCTTTGCTGCCCCAGCACCAGAGCGAATGGCCTCCATTAGGGCTTGTCTTGCATTCTCAGAGCTACCTGCATCTGTGGATTTAGGAGCTGCTGCTGGCAGCTGAGTGGGAGGTGGTGGTGATGGCTGAGCAGTGGCAAGTGGGATACAAAGCTGCTCTTCCTGAGGGTCTTCAGCCTTCTGCAAGGACAGCTTTCCATTCCTAAAACTCTGCAGCTCTTCAGAGGCCAAAGAGGAGATCTGTTCGTGATGCAGTTGAAAAGGGGTAATTAGTATCAATCATGACTAAACTGTAATTATTTGACATCTGATGCACTCTCAGTATCCTGATTTCACTTTGCTTGAATGAGTTAAAACACATAAAACTTTGGTTTTGGGGTTGAACATCTGTTGCTCCTCACTCACATCACTCATCTGGGCTGATTACCAGCACCAAGGATTTGGCATTGACTTTGTCTCATTCTTTATTAACTGTGAGCTCCAGCATCCTGTAACTCTTCTTGGCATGTAAAGTAAGAGAAAGAACTGGACTAAGTATTCATTTGGAAACATTCACAAGGGTTGTGGAATCGGAATAATATATTAAAGTTGCAGTAGCCAGCCAAGGATCTTGTTACTTTTTGCAGTCTGGGCTGCACAGTTTACATTTATTCCAAATAAATTCAGAATGTGGCTAAGTCTGTGTGAAGATGCCTGCTGCCTCGCATGTCCTGCTGTCAGGCTCAGAGGAAGCTCTACTCTACCTGCAGCAAGGGTGGAAAGATAGGTGGGGGACAAAGTAAGTGCCTAAAACAGGCAAGAGATTCTTCCTCTCTAATGCCAGCTATCTGGAAATGTGGTAACAGCCTGAATCATTGCTTGAGGGAAACAGGAGCCAAATATACCTCCTTGGCTGGATTAGTGAATTAAGTGAAATCAGGCTAGAACAATGCAGGTTTTGGCTATTAGAAATAAGAGATGCTTTAGTATTTAGGTAAATCATTCAGACAGAAGGAACCATCCTGCTGTGGAAAAAGTTAATGTTACATGAACATCAATTACTTCCATACAACATCCATGTACCAACTCATGTTAAGAAACAGCATGCACAAAGAAGCCCTCATGTGTTATAATTAACTAGAATTGGATGGATACAGTATGTAATGCAACATTAGTTATTTCAATAACAATGAGCATTTAATGTTTTCAATGTACACTCCCTGTAATTCTTTTTGATTTCTAGGCATTTCTGTCTTGGCTAAAAGGACACCATTTGATAGAGCATTAGGTTTTAGAGCAAAGGAGAGGATTGGACCACCCATGCCATCTGTGTAAGTCAGATCTCACCTTGTGTCACCTCAACTTTTCTCTTTGCAGCACAACATTTAGTTTATGGCATATCTGAGTTTATTCAGAACACCCACTAAGTACCCTCTGTGCTTAAAAGATCACTCATCACCTCGATTTCTTACCTTTTTCAGCTTCAAGGTGCCACTGTGGCCTCTAATTGCTGACAGCAGGGCTGAGCGCTCACTCTCTGGCTCAACATATGAGGGTTTCCTGCCATTGCCATTTAGTGCACTGGTTGAAACCTAGAAAAGATTAGGCCTCACACTGTTAGTAGCTTACCTGAAGGGGGCCTACAGAAAGGCAGGGGTAGGACTTTTTACTAAGATATGTGATGGGAGGACTAGAAATAATGCAGGTAAATTGGAAGAGGGAAGATTCAGGCTAGACATAAGAAAGAAATTCTTTACAGTGAGGGTAGTGAAACACTGGAAGAGGTTGCCCAGAGAGATTATGGATGCCCCCTCTCTGGAGGTGTTTAAAGGCCAGGCTGGATAAGGCACTGAGCAGCTTGATGTAGTGGGAGGTGTCCCTGCCTGTGGCAGGGGGGGTTGGAACTTGATGATCTTCAAGGTCCCTTCCAACCAGAACTATTGTATGATTCTGTGATTCCTTACAAATAGCTTGGAAACACTATTAAAAATACTTCTGGCACTAGTATGAGAATGTAAGCTATGGCGATGAATCAGACTGTCCTGGGCCTGGGCCAACTTTTAGAATGCTTTAGAATGCCATAGGGATAAATGCAGATAGTAATGCTCTACTTACAGACATAGTCTCATATTCCCTAAGCATGAAGACAGTGGAAAAGCAGTGTAATACAAAATGCAGTTTTCTTTCATTCTACAATTTTTTTTCATGTTGCATATTCCTGTTTTTACATAACACACTGAAAACTAGGTTCAGCTCTCAAGGTAACCTCAATCATCTTTCCTCTCTGGTGTGTACCTCTGCATCCTCTGCCTCTTTTGGCTAGCGCAGCAGCAATTGTGGTGCACAATATACAGGATATGCAGAATAAGCAGTGGCTTTGTCTGTATTTTGCCATTATATATTTTTCAAATTCCTTGTGCACTCCAGTTCACCAGCAACTATATCAGTTATAGAACCTTTAGGGTCTGAAATTGGGCTTTTCTGTCTAAACAGGCTACTTTACCTTCCTGAGTTTCTCCTTCCCGCCTGCTGTTTGAATGGCTTCCATTAGGGCACTGTGCAGTGATGTGTCTTTCGGTACTGGTTTTTGGATAATGGGTTTGAACTTCTTCTTTGGACCAAAGATATTGGTCTGCACATTAACATCCACTTCACTGACATCATTAGTATTGCCTGAATCATCAGGTTTCTCTTCCTGTTCTGGCTCTGCATTTGCTGCTGCACCATTTAGGCCAGGTGAACCTTCAGATGGACTGACTTCTACACCATTTGCAGGAGGCCATTTAGTGACTCGCAAAAGGATGCTGAAAGAGGATGGGACTCCCTGAAGATCAAGAGACTTGAGAGATGAGGCTGAATAAGAATGGGTCAGAGTCTCACTTTTCTGGTCAAACAGAGGATGCGCCTTCTTCTCCGCTATACTTTGTTTGCTGTTTAAAGCATGATCACCTTCTGCACTGTTGTTATCCTTTGAAGAGGATTTAGTAAGTGGGACACTGGCATTCTTTTTATAGAAGCTCAGAGGAGTTGCTTGATTTGGTGCCCTCATGTTAACTGCTTTGTTTTCCACGCCAGAATTATCACCAGATGTAAACCTGTGTGATGCTTTTTGGTTAGAAGTAAAAATACTTGGAAGTGTTTCTCTTGTTTCTTCTGATTCTCTTTCCACAGGACTATATTTGGCCGAATTACTACATCTTTTTGGAGAACCCTCTGCTTCAGTTTTATCCTCTTCTGCTTCTTGCTTATTTTCATCTTTCTCGAGATATCTTATAGTGTCAGACTTAAAGGTAGTTGTGCTGAAGTGCCTTGCAATGGCAGAGGCAACATACTTACTTGAAGTTCTCCTCTGTGGCATTACAAATGGTATTACCTGAGACTGCGTAACTGGAAGAGGTGGTTTGGTCCTTTCATTCTGAGAGTGTCTTTCAGCCATCTGGGTGGTAACAGTTTGTGGTGCTACAGGTTTTGGAGTTGCAAGACAGACAGGTTTGTGTTCAGGTTTCATAGTAAAGGACTTAGAGTTTGTGGTGACTGCTGACTTTTTGGAAAGATGCTCAGCAGAGTCATCACTTTGCTTTTCCATAGAACTTGACCTCCAGAATGCCTTCACTTTCCCAAGATGAATTTCCTCACTTTCATCAGCAGAAATATCTGGTATGTGCTTACTGACACCAGTAAGGTCGATAAGGTTGCCTAGTTCATCTATCTTAATGGCACCACTGGAGAGTGAAACTCCTCTATCAAAATGTTTTACTTCGGGTTTAGGAGGGACAACTTTAAAGGTTGTCAAACCTATTTTAGGTTCATAGTTTGTTCCTGCATTCTGGGCACGATGACACCATGTGGGTATTGATGGGACTTCCTGTACTTCAATTTTTTTTGTTGGTGGCCATTTGATTTCTAATTCTGATTTACTTTTCTTCAGACATCTTTCCCTATTCTTACATTCATTAAATGGATTTATCTTCTCTTTTGCTGGACTTGTTTCAGTAGTGGCCTTGGAGTGAGATGGAGCTAGCTTAAATTTACATTCCTCAGCCTTCACACCATGTTTGGGAGGAGGCTCCAGCCTTAAGTTCCTCTCATTCCTTTTTTCAAAGGAGGACGTGAGAGATTCAAACATATCTCTCTTTTGTTCCACAGGCAGGCAACTGAATTCACTTTCAGATTGTTGCTTGTCCATTAGGTCCTTGGCCATATACACAACTTCACTATCTTTGTGACCCTTATCGAAAGAATCTGTATTATTCTTATTTGTAAAGTTTCCTGTATTAACAGAGTCAGCTGAGACACTCGGTGAAGCTTTTGTCTCCGTCACTTGACTTCCAGATGAGCTAGAGGTGCTAACTTCTGGAGCATCATCTATGACTGTTACTGGAACATCTTGGGCAGCCTCGACTCCTTGTGTGTGTAGGTTTAACACTTCATTGGTGTACTCAGAGTCAGAGTTACTTACACCATCCGCTGCTGCAAAATACACATACATTATATATAGGCAGTATTTAAGGAATGTGACTTTAAGTTATATAAGCTGTCAATATAAACTCAAGCAGATCAGATATTTTAGTAGCACAAAAACTAACAGCAATATATTTATGCCTGAAGCACAAAAAAATAAGAGATATGGGTCCTTTTTATTGTCTGGTTGCTGATTAGGATCAGCAAAATATTCCTGCAGTCCCCCTGCTTCAGCCAGTGGGAAATGTACAAATGCAGACAAAAGCAGAATTTAATCTACTGTTCATACCTTATCTTTGACTAACTTCTCTCAAAACACTTCACTACATGACTCCAAATGAGAAACACTTCTGAGAAACAGCAAACTCCAAAATATGTTTCCCAGACCTGGTTAGTAATAGCAGCTCAGCTGACGGATTTCCTTGAGCAAGCAAAGAAACAGTACCTGCATTTTTTTCTCCATTCTTCTCACCCTTCACTGCTAGTAACTCCAGAAGCCTCACTGTGCAAGAACCTTAACTCTCTTCTCAAATTTGCTGGTATAAATCAAAGGTTACAGTACAGAAGCTAAAAAATTGCAATTGGAGAACTCACAGAAATTAAATCATAATCAGGTTCACCAAACAAGTACTGAAATAAAGTTTTTACAAAGTATTCAACATTCTTTGGTGACACAATATTACTAGAGGAGTATTTTTATTCACAATAGGAAAAAAGTGGAGACCAATATGACATTTAACCTCTTCCCACTGTTTATTTTCATGTATTTTGGTTTTCAACTTTACAATATCTCTGCTAATTCAGAAGAGGCATTTGGTATAAAAATGTGCCCTCCTTTTCCACCTTATTATGATAAAATACAAAACAGGCATTGCTCATTACACAGAGCTAAATTTCCAATTCATTTAACTTCACTGAAGTCTACGAAATTGTATCAAGTTTGGCCCATAAAATGTGTCTAGAAACTTCTGTTCATATTTTTCAGCAGACACTGAAACAGAATCACAATCCCATAAGCTGCTTCAAAAATATTCAGTGCCAGCTTAGCAAAGGGAGAGCAGCCACTTTGGGTGGACTGCATTCTGCGTCAGAACAGTGAATTGTTTCAGTGATCTAAGAAATGCGCAGATGTCCCAGAGTACAGTTTGACTCTATCTCCTGGCTAAGCTCCTCTCATTTCTACTTCAGAGTATAACACACTTCCCTACCTTCTAAATCTTCATGCAGGCCAGACAAAGTCTGCTGGAGTTTTGCATCAATGCATATATCCTCATTCTCTTGCCCAGCTGAAGCCATTTCTTCATCTCTCCTGCTGAATAAAAGAGAAGAAAAAGGTTGGATCTCCCCCTTGTTTCACTTTGCAGTGTTGCTCTGAAACATGTTATTATTTTAGCTGCTTAGGTTCCACTTGGCCTGAAACTCATTTCCTTGCATGTGAGAAATATGCAGCCTTAGAGATACAGACCACCACACTGACACATCTACACCTAAGAAGGGTCGCTGTGGTGCCTGAGCATACACATTATGCTGCTCATCAAAAGATTAGGATTAATGCAGCCTGTTGCAAAGAAATGATCTGACCACACTGTGAAATACACATTTCAGCCAGGCTGTGGAAGAGCAGAGTTTGCCAAGACAAAGGTTTTGCCACTATATCTGCATCCCAATGAAATAAAAATTGCACACCAATGAAAAATAAATATAGTTAATTAATGTTAGACAATCACTCTGCAATCCTGAGGGGAGTGAGCGGAGAAGGACAGATATATCAAAAGGGCCTGATGTTGCCAGAATGTAACTCCATGGCCTTTGATGAAATTGTCTAATGGTCTAAAACAACACTGAAATTAGAACATGTGCCAAGTGTAGTCTCAGCTTATTAAAAGAAGATGAAACTAATAAAAATAGTAACAAAACACAATGAAAATAAAAAAATAAGCATGGCTACCTGCTACACAACAGAACTTCTGTTTCTTAGGAAGGAAAAATTTGACTGGCAGATGTTTTTTTATCTCAATTCCTGAAGCTAGGATTCCACATCGGGCAATTCCCTTTTTCCATGAATGTAAGACATTGCTATCTGTTACAATGTATCTAAGTTTTGTCCTTGAGATCAGCCCACTAAAAAATTATTTTCCTTTCTGGTCACACCAGAAAGGTGACACTAGCTCTAGCCATGTGAAGCTGATTTGCCCTTTTCAAGATCAAACCCTTAACAGTACATGGTTGGTTTTGTTTTGTTTTTTTTTTGTAATTTACCAAACAGTACTTTAAAAATGCCATTTTTCTTCTTTCCTCTGAGACAGTAACCTGAATAAAAGTTCAGGGACGTTTCCTGACATTGATTTAAATGATGCCTAACAGTGTAGATTCCTTTTTTGCTTTTTTTAGTTTTTGATTTTTATCTTGTGTGACAAACTGAAAGTACATGTTGAAGCATCAGGTATTCTATTAAACTTTATTTTATATTTATTTTTCATTCACCTTGCTTTTTTTATGCCTTTTGTAGCAGTCCTGGATACCAATTCCTCTTGCATTAAACTGTCTTGAACTTATAAAGGTGAGTTTCTGTATGAAGGTCAATGAAAACAGCAAAACGCATCTGCAAGAAACCTTCCTTTTTGAGATATGGATTGTTTTTCCTTTACAAAAAAGCTATGTATGTGCCTAAGTGGCTTCCTAAACTGGAATCCTAGACAGAAATTAGGTGAGTTTTGACAGGTCCCAAACATTCTCAGAAGCCAGTGAGAATTGATGATGCTCAAGTTCAGCATCCACCCTGCAATACTGAGAGTAAACCAAGTTTTCCCCTGCTGGATTAAGGGAAAGTTGGAACAAATCAGTTAAAATCTCCAGCAGAGGCAAATGGTTCTGTAAAACTGCAATCCCACTGTACTCTGAAGAACACACAAATCTGTGAGACCATTCATTTGAACAACATAAGAAAAGGCTTAAACTTAGGCTGACTGCAACATTCAGATTGGGACAGAAGTCTGGCAAAGAAAAAGCTCAACGTGAAGGCGGCCTAACGTATGAACCAACTAAATTACCTATTGCTTTTGCAGTGGAAATTTTTCCAGAATCAGTAAAATATACTTGCTGTCCTCTGAGTGCACTTTAAGCCACTGCATTTTCAAATTCAATGAGAGTTTTTTAGGTGGGAGGATCATTCAAACTACACCAGCTAAGCAACAGGTCTATCCAGCAAGGAAGGAAAATACAAAACTGGTCTTGTGGGATCGCTGGCCTCAGCTGGAAGAAAATTTCTAATGCACACTAAAAAACTTTCTACTGTGAAAAAGTTTTTTCAAAAGCCTTCAAAGAAAAATGTGTAAACCCTTACCTGTCAGAGAAAAAGATCTAACACCACAGACACCATGCAAGCTCACCACCTTTTTGGTATCTGATTGTATCTTTCTATTGACCAGTTGCTCTACAGTACAGCCAAAATCTGTACCACTAAGGTCATCTGTGCTGAGCTTTCTCCAGCAAATAATGGAAAGTAGTGGCTTAGAATTTTATGGGCAATATACCTCAGAAAATGTATTTGGAACTGAAGAAGGGATTCCAAAGCTGCAAAGATGCAGTGTGTGTCCATTGCATCGACCAGCTCTTTTCTCATGGCAATCAATGGGAATCTTTCAATGACTCCTAGCAAAATCATCTTCTTCATGCACACAAAAGTTGGCAGAGGACTCTTTCATTATGCTCTGTGCACTTATGCCACGACTATACATAATTTGCCTCTCAATCTCTTTCTCACAACAGTATTTGGGAAAGGAAAACAAAAGGGCCTCTCTTTTTCACAGACTTTTTCCTTTCTAACTCTACACACTTTTCTTTTGTTGACAGCTCTGTTCTGGTGAGAATCCAAGAAAAATATGGCATATTCCAATACCATGTTTTATATTCTGGATAAACACTACCAGTGGTATTTTCTCACACACATTATTTGACTTAGGGAAGAACGTGATAACCTTTACAGTGCCTTTCTCGTAAAATACGAGGTGCCAAAAATACAGCACTGGTAAGCATTCAGCCCAAGCTTGAAATGGTAAATGTGCATAAGACCACACACTTATTACTTATGTAAATAAGTATGTAAATTAGCAGAGATTTGTGCAAGAGCAGAGAATGGAAGAAAGTGGCTACTGGCCGCTTGTGCTACACTGAGCATGGGCGGCAATGCATAACACCCCAGCAGGCACTTGATCATCTGGAGGCAAATTAAAACTTAGGCAATGTTTTATCAAATTAGGGACATGGGACATGGAGATTCATGAAAAACTTCACCTTCTGAATTAGAGAAAATTCTCTGATGAACCCATCTGGAAATGCTGCATTGAAAAGAAATGTAGACCAGTTGTAAGACAATGGATTTGCAATGGCAGAAGCTGCTGCCATTTTGTTACAATAAGAGCAGCTTTATCTGCAAATGTCAAAACAGACCCAAGGGTCTCTGAGCACTTCTCTGTTCTGGTGAGCCTCATGTACAGTACTAGAGGGAAAGACCACAACTCCCAACAGAACCGCTCAACTACAACACAGACCTACGCAAACTGCGAAGAAATGACTGAAGAAGAGCAACTTCCTTCTGAGGACAGGCTGAAGGAGTTGGGATTGATCAGCCTGGAGAAGAGAAAGCCTCATAGTGGCTTATCAATACCTGAAGGGGACTTACAGAGTGGCAGAGGTAGGACTTTTTAATAGGATTTGTGATGGCAGGATTAGGAATAACCAATGTAAATTGGAAGAGGGGAGATTCAGGCTGGATATAAGAAAGAAATTCTTTACTTCGAGGGTGGTGAAACACTGAAACAGGTTGCCCAGACACATTGTGCCCCCTCTCTGGAGGTGTTTAAGGCCAGACTGAGAAACCTGATCTAGTGAGAGGTGTCCCTGCCTATGGCAGGGGAATTGGAATTTTAAGGTCCCTTCCAACCAAAACTATTCTATGATTCTAAGAATAGATCCTGTTATCTAAACTTGGGCACCTGGTGCCACTTGAAATACTACATGATATTCAAGACAGCTGCCTTGGGCAGGTATATGGAAGATAGAGAGACCCATTGCATGGCTGAATTTTCAGAATACAACAAGGCCAGAAAGATATCAGTAAGTAAACTTGAAGAGTTTATATATTTGGCTTTGAGTGACACAGCAAGGTACTCTTCAAAGGCTCAGGTAACTATTTTCCAGATTAACCAATGGTGTACAAAATCTCATGAGACCATTATCTGCAGATCTACCATTTTTTGCATTTCTTAGGTTAAATAACATTTTTCTGTTTCTCTGCAAGGAAGGAAGTAATAGCAGCAGGGAAGCAGCTAGTATAAGTGGTGAACTTTCTGGTCTCTGAAGCTATGATCTGAACAGTGATATTTCCACTTCTGCTGACTCCTGTGAACTCAAGCGTAAAGTTCTAATGTTCTAATGTTCAAATGACCAAAGACTGTTAAAATGCAAGATCTGTAGTCTGAACAACCAACTTAGGACATGTCATCACTTAGCAAAGTCATCACTTGTTTTTGACATAAGACTTCTGAAAGAGGCAACTAGGAAAATGAAAAGGCATATTCTGCTGAAAGGCAGATAACCTCCCGTTGTTCTTCAACAAACAATAAAATAAAAAATTTTGCATGCATATTTTAAAGGGAAGACATACATGTCATTTCCATTTCAAGTTCTTTAGGTTTGTTTCTAGTTCTCTTAGACTGCATCAAACTTACAAATATCTTTAAACTGAATTTATATCTGTGTGAATAAACATGATCAGAAACTGAATTGTTTTCCAATCTGGGAACACAAAGGTCAAGTAGCCCCTTCAGATATAATGCCACTCAAATTAAAAATAAGAAATTGCAAGTTTAGTTGAGGAGGAAAATGAAGAAATATATTTCAGCAGCAGCTGTATTTATGATCCTTTTACATTTTTCCTCCATGCTTACTGGTCAAAAATCTAAACAGAAAGTAAAAGGAAATGCTTTTGCTTAGTATCATTTTGTGTTCTAATGCTAGAAATCTCCAAGCTTGTTATATATCATGGTGCTTTAAGCTTCCTGAGGACCCCAACATATGTCAGTTCTGGGGCCCTGCTGCACAGGCATCAGCTTCGAGTTACTCTACAGCTGGAGGCATGACCCTTCTCTTCCCTCCTTAGGTGGGCCTCTGGCAACAGCTTCTCAAGGGGAAAGCCCACAGGCAGGCAGCATTGCCAGAAACAGTCCTGAAAGTGGACCAGCATGATTTAAAACTTAGCATGTGCAAGTTGAAAGGCAGCACATGAGGTTAAATATCTTCTTCTGGTTTAAACAGAAAAATAAGAAACAGAGCAAGGACCAGAGTCGTTCTACCCTGGAAGCCAGCTCTATACCTTTGGTAACCCAAGCTGCTTCCTAATGTGTGTAATATTTTGCAGCTCCAAAGCTTAAGGCATTTTTCCAGTGAATGACTTAAACAGAAAGCATAATCTGGATCCTAATGACTGTGAATATCTCTTGCTTAACCATAATATCATAACTATCTTCCTTCCATGAATACCTGGCAGGAAGAAGTGCACGACAGTATCCAAATTTAAAGACTCTTGTGGAACAAGGGGAAAGGGAAAGCCAGAGATAAGGAATAAAATAATCTAAACTATGTAAGAAGCAGATGCTCACAAATCTGTTCAGACATCTGGGTCTTAATTAAGTAATTCTTCATCCTTGAAGTTCTCCCTGTTGCTTTAACACTTTCTCTATACCTACAGTCTCCATAATGCTTCATTTCTATTTTGAAAAAGTAAAATACATCTACACAACTAAAATAAAACTTATCCTACAGAAAAATAACAGAATAAAATTTTCCCATGTTTCTCAGAAACAGTAGCAAGAAACATGTTTGTGCTCATTTTGAGTTTTTTTTCATTTTCATTTTCAAAGGTGTAAATTATACATACATACACTGCTATTTTTCATTACTGGTTTCCTTCCTGCCTTCTTCCACTCACTGTTGTATTTTTACATCTACTGTCCAGCTTCATCACTGTATTCTCTCCAGCTACTGACTTCTCTTTCCCTACTGTCCTTCCCAAGTGGAATACAAAACCTTGTAACATTTGAATTTGAATGGGCTGAAAATTAACCAGAACAAGTTCACATACTGCTATCCTTTCAAGCTGTTGTTAGAAACTAACTTATGAAACCCTGAAAGGTTTGTAACAAGCAGCAAGTATTTCTCAGTGTTGGTGGCCAAGAGGACTCTTTTCCTATCCAGTAGCTTCAACTACCCCAACTAGAATAAAAAGCAACAATTCTCCCAAGAGAAAGGGAGGAAATGATCATTCCAGGTCCACAGCATGAACCAATCCCCCACACCCACCCTAAACCCTCCACTGGCTGTATGTAAAAAGATATTGTCATGGCTACTGAAACGGAAGGGAAGGGAAAACCCCTTTCAGACCTTCAGAGGCTATTTTATCTTTTTCTCCCAGACCAGTCTGTATTTATCTAACTTTATTACTGTCATGCTCCCTTTATATTTAAAAACAACTTTAAAAATATTTAATGTATTTTTAACCTCTTCAACACTCTCAAAAAGGAAGTTTTGTATTTTAAAGGCTAGTGGAATCACTCACTTTTAAGAGGCCTTTCAAAACCTTGATTTCTACAGCTTATGACTTTGAGAAATCATATAGCTTTGCTAGGTAGCAGCCAGATGTGACAACTTATCTCATAGAATCATAGAATAGTTTGGGTTGGAAGGGACTTTAAAGATCATAGAGTTCCAACCCCCCTGCCATAGGCAGGGACACCTCCCACTAGATCAGGCTGCTCAGTGCCTTGTTCAGCCTGGTCTTGAACACCTCCAGAGAGGGGGCATCCACAACCTCTCTGGGCAACCCGTTCCAGTGCTTCACCACCCTCACTGTAAAGAATTTCTTAATATGTCAAGTCTAAATCTACCCCCCTCCAATTTACATCCATTGTTTCTAGTCCTCCCATCCGATATCATATTAAAAATTCCTTCTCCTGCCTTTCTGTAGGACCTCCTTAGGTACTGGTAAGTTACTATAAGGTCCCCCCTGAGCCTTCTCTTCTCCAGGGTGAACAACCCCAATTCCTTCAGCCTGTCTTCATAGGGCAGTTGATCCAGCCCTTTGACCATCTTTGTGGCCCTCCTCTGGACCTGCTCCAATAGCTCAATGTCCTTCCTGTGTTGAGGGCTCCAGAACTGGACACAGTAACTCCAGGTGTGGTCTCACTAGTGCCAAGTATAGGGGTAAAAACACCTCTCTGGACCTGCTGGTCACACTCCTCTTAATGCAACCCAGGATTTGGTTGGCCCTCTTGGCTGCGAGTGCACACTGCTGGCTCATGTTGAGTTTGTCATCAACTGACACACCCAAGTCTTTCTCTTCAGAGCTGCACTCCAGCCACTCTCCACCCAGCCTGTATTTGTGCTTGGGATTGCTTCAACCCAGATGCAGGACCTTGCACTTGGCCTTGTTGAACTTCATGAGGTTGCCTTGGGCCCACCTCTCAAGCCTGTCAAGGTCCCTCTGGATGACATCCAGAGGGATGAATCAGTTGATTCAGGTGAATCAACTGCAAACTTGGTGAGGGAGCACTCAATCCCACTGTCCATATCTCCTACAAAGATGTTAAATAGCACTGGTCCCAGTATTGATCCTTCAGGAACACCACTCGTCACTGGTTTCCACTTGGACAATGAGCCATTGACTGCAACTCTTTGAGTGCGACCACTCAACCAGCTCCTTATCCAGCCAGTGATCCATCTGTCAAACCCATTCTTTTCCATTTTTATTTTATAATATTTTATAATATTAGCTACAGCTACAGTGGTTAAGTGCCTTCAAAGAACAGAGTTTGAAGGAAAAGGAGATTCATTCTGACATATGAAATGCTATTTAATGCTCAGTTCTCTAAAAAGAAAGCTCCTCTGTGGTGTAACTAGTCACTCGGCCCACCTTGACTCCCTGCACATCAACTCTCCTTCTCTAAAAAAAGACAATATCACTTTTTCATTTCACGTGAGTACTGTGCAGAGAATTGCAATGTCTGCACGGCACACGTATACTAGTGTAATGAGTTCTGAAACCCAGAAAGAAAATAAGCCACAATAGAGCACTAGTCCCAAGAGCTCACAATAGATCACTTTAAATAGAGACTTCATCATAGTGTACAAAACGGTGTGGGGATGGGGGGGCAATTAAGGTTAAAGGGGGAATATAAGGTTACACAGACAGCCTTAATATTAAGGTTACCTACCTAACTGTGACCTAGCAGCCCTAATAACATTATTTTAACATAATTTTGAATGTGTAATTATTTATAAAGCTCCAGACAGTAAGTGGGCATGATGCTTTATAGGCATATAAAATTGTCTGATCCCTGCCCCTAGGAGTTTGCATGATGACACTAGAGAAGGGATGGGAAAGGAGGGGGTATGGGAGGACAGAGTTGCAACACTGTGAGATCATGAGATGTATTTACTGCTACATAAGCAACATTTCAGCATCTCTCTGGTTCTCTTCTTACTTATTTCACACTATATATTAAAATTCAGTGAACAGATACATAACATAAGAAATCAAGCGTATGAAGGATATCAAGAAAGAGAACTATGTAGTACAGTATTCAGAGTCAGCAGTTAATATTAAAACATCCACAGTCCTTGGCACCTCCAGTTGAGGTCTGGATTCTGCTCCACCAGGCACAGTACAAATGTATCATGAGATATGGTAACTTCATTATGGGTTTTATGGTAAAAAAGCAGCCAGTGGCTGAAGGGGATATCAAAGGCACAAAGACAAAGATGGGCTCAGCCTTTCATAGATGGACCCAAGGGTAGAACTGTTTTGACATTTGATTTGATATTCTACATGTTAATTAATATGTGTGCTTGGATAAAAACTGCTTGAATAAGAATCTCAAAATCAAACAAAACAGAGTGCACTTGCAAGTGGCTCCCATGTACTGGAAAACAGAACCATGGAGGAAAGACTCCAGCTTGGAAACCCTGGAATTCTGGGAACTTCTTTTAGAGATACCTATTTCGTTGCTCTGGGGACTGAGTAATATTTGAGCGCTGCCATGGGTCCCATTGCCATGTGTACAAATCCTGTAGTACAAGCCATTTATGGCTTGGCCATGCTTTTATGCTGCTACATGCAGACAAACCTATTGCATGCTGAAGACTATACCCTTAATGCTCACAATTCTCTTTGACTTCAGCTGCATATGAGGTGCAGACTCTGCTGTGATAATCTAATACTACCAGATATTTCAGCTACGTAGACAGCACCCAAAACACCCAATATTTAATTCCCATAAATATAAGAAAGAGGAATTTTAAACTAAACATACAATTAACCAAATTATGCAATAAGGCAAAAACCTCCTCATTCTCTTGAAGAACAGACTAAACCTCTAGAACAAACCTAGGTAAGAACAGTGGACTTGATTCCATTCTTCACGGAGTTCACTGAGCATTCACAAAATACCCTTTGGATTTTTTTTATAGCCTTTCACACCCCAAATATAATTTGCTTCCATTTTAAGTGTGCTTTTCTCAGCCCATGGAGCACATAATGATTTTAATATACAGTAATATGAATTCTTAGGAATTAGCTATTTTATTGAGTAAAAAAGCTCAAATTTTAGTCAGCTTTACAATTAATGATGACAAGCTAAATACTTCCAGTATTCTTACTACTCCTTTTTTCCCAAGCCTTGGACCAATCAATCAGTAAATAAAACTTTTGGCTTGAGTGGAGCTCAGACTCAAGGGGGACTGTGATTCACTGCTGCTTACCACTGCTGATTTATAGTAGTAAGATGTTCTCACATTCCTTTCAGAATTGAGCTATATCCTGCTATGTGTAAAATTTTCCTTCAGGTTTCTGCAGCTCAAGGAACATACTTAAAACTCAGAAACCATTCGTATTAATTACTCACACACAATGCACTTTGACTTGACTGGGAATTTTAGGAGGCTGGAAACTGGCGCTGAAAGTAGCCCATTCATACATACATATAATATGTAAGCATAGGTACATATGTATACATACACAAATATATAATGAATACAATCTAAAAGCTTCCAACAGATATTTTTAGTGGGTTGCCAGCTTTTCTGAGAAGTTGAAACTGATCTTCTCCAAATATGCTTAGGCTTAAACTGAGCTCATAAGTAACTCACATCCTACTAAAACAAGAATTTCATACAAAAGGCTTTTCAAAAACTCCATTATTTTTTCATTCCCTCCACTCTTAGAAAATTACTTTTCAAAACTTAGCATGCTGACCTCAAAAGGTTTAGCATGAGTGGAACTAGATTTATGTTCAAATATTACTGCCACAATGAAAGCACAAAAGTTAAAAAAATAACACTATTAGCATCACTTGCCGTGGTAAGGAAAAATGGTTCCTGACATAAGATTAAAATGAATTACCAATGCTAGGTTTCTACTATACCCTAAAGTTGATTTGAAGCAGTTTTGCTGTCCCAGAGCCTAAAAAATAAACAGCACTTAAGAAAAATAACTGCACTACCCAAACAAAAAGAACTGTCTCCAATTTTAGTCTAAACCTATTCTTTTAAAATTGTGGACGTATTTGATAAATACATAATATTAGGACAGTAACATTGCAGGCAAGATAAGCTGGAAGCTTAGCTCAACTGTTAGCTCCTGTTCCAAGCAGGACTAATTTCAAAGCAAATGTAGACTTTGGCTGAGTTCTGAGAACCACCAGACACGGAGATCCCTAGATCTCTCTGGCTACCTCTTCCACTTGACAAATATCATAGAATCATAGGATAGTTTGGGTTGGAAGGGACCTTAAAGATCATTGAGTTCCAACCCCCTGCCATAGGCAGGAACAGCTCCCATTACATCTGGCTGCTCAGTGCCTTGTCCAGTCTGTCCTTAAACACCTCCAGAAAGGGAGCTTCCACAACTTATCTGGGCAGCCTGCTCCAGTGTTTCACCATCCTCACAGTAAGGAATTTCTTTCATATATCTAGCCCGAATCTCCCCTCTTCCAATTTACATCCATTATTCCTAGCCCTGCCATCACAAATAATATTAAAAAGTCCTACCCTGCTTTTCTGTAGGC
>VZTY01020258.1:88164-110201 GCA_013400935.1 Turnix velox
GGGATCCTACAGAAAGGCAGGGGTAGGGCTTTTTAATAAGATATCTGATGGGAGGACCAGAAATAATTGATGCAAATTTGAAGGGGGTAGATTCAGACTTGACATAAGAAGGAAATTCTTTACTATGAGGGTTATGAAACACTGGAACAGTTTACCCAGAGAGGTTGTGGATGCTCCTTCTCTGGAGGTTTTCAAGGCCAGGTGGACATGGCACTGTGCAGCCAGATGCAGAGATGTCCCTGCCTATGGCAGGGGGCTTGGAACTCTATGATCGTTAAGGTCCCTTCCAACCCAAAACTATTATATGATTCTATGCCAGCAGTAAATAGCCACAGACAAGCAGTAGAAGCTCCTCAAGGCAATTGTTTATATGGAAATCTGTCAAGGGATGGACTTCTCTGGGAACATGGATCTCACAGAATCACTGGGGTTGGAAAGGACCTCTGTAGATCCAGATGGATCTACAGTAGTCCAGAATGTGTCCAGGCAGGTTTTGAATGTCCCCAGAGATGGAGACTCCACCACCTCCCTGGGCAGCCTGTTTCAGTGCTCTATCACCCACAAAGTAAAGAAGTTCTTCCTCCTATTTAGTTCAAGTTTATGCCTGTTACCTCTTGTCCTGTCACTGGGTACCAGTGAAAGACTAGCCACATTATCTTGACGCTCACTTTTTAAGTATCTGCAAGCATTGATAAGGTCCTCCCCCAGTCTTCTTTTTTCCGGACTGAGAAGACCCAAGTCCCTCAGTCTTTCTTAAGAAAGATGTTCTAGTTCTCTAATCAAATCTGTAGCCCAAGAAAGCCATAAAAAAGCTTTGTAGCCCTCCATAGCCAAGAAATCACTACATGGGGTAAGAATCAAATACGACTATCATGAATACCACTTCAGGTCCAGCAATGAGCTTATCTTTTTCAGCAGTGCTCACTGAAGCTTTGTGTGGGACCCCAGGAAGGAGGGGAACACTGAACAAGTGGAAAATAAAGTATGCATAGTAGAACTCTGGTTATCATGCCACTGCTCCTCTTTGATGGCAGGTGGACTAGATAAGATTCTTTCAGACATAAGCAGAGATGGGAATACTTAAGTGGGAGCTGAATTTGGCCCATCCTTTCACAGTACTCTTGTGAAGTCAATTATCTCATCAATCCTGCTTTGCCCTGGAGGTCTCTTACCCTCTTAATTTGAAATATCAGGAGGAGGAAATGCAAATATGAAAGAGTGATAACATCATATTTTACTCTGTATTGATTTGCAGATAGTAAAATCCTAATGATAGTGTCATCTCTGGTGTTATGGTGAACAGTAGTGCACTGATGCAAGAAACATCATCAGAACACCCACTTCAAACAAATTTTCCCCCTTTGTATTTTGCATTGTTAGCATCAGATCCTGTTTCCAGCAGTAGGGTTTTGCCACTGAATTCAGTGGAAGTAGGATTGGACCATTCAATGATTAAATGCAAAGCTGCAGATATCTCTGCAGGGGATTAATCCCCACTGGGAAAATTTGTCTGCATTTTTGTTCGTGTGAAGCATTTAATGACTTTTGTTTACACAATTCATTCAGTAATAACATGCATACTTTATAATGGAGTACCCGATTAAGCATGCTTAAGTGATCTGCTGGAGCAAGGCCATTTCTGCAATTTGAAGGTTCAAAACAGACAAGCTAGGGGAATTTTTCACCTGAGTTAATGGGCTTAACTATGATCAGTTTAAAAGGTCATTTTTCCCACATGAAATTTGGAAATGTCTTTTGAATTTCTTTCTTTTTTAGCCTTGGTTCCTATAGAAATTAAGTTGAGAAGGTCACACTGGTATAGGTTTAACAGCCTGTCTATGAAACCTTCCAGCAACTTTTCAAACTGGCTGCCAGCTTCCCCTGAATTAGTCAGGAAGAATAACACCCCAAAATTCAGTTCTAGAAGTTTCCAAAAGTGATCAAAGCACAGGGCAAGGAAACTTTATTTATGTGCTGACATAAAAACTCGTTCTCTTTATCTACCAAGTATACCTGAGGGAAGGATATCAAGAACAACAGCAAATTCCAACCCAGAGCATGCTGAGTTTAGATGGGAGATAGCAAAGTCTTTAATACAGAACTCAAAATGAAATGTTTAAGGAATTACTTGATTGAGTCTGACGGAGAAGGAGGAGATAACAAAGGAGAAAAAAAAGAAAAAAAATCCAAATCCTAACATTGATTTTAGTTTTCGAAANGATGCAGAGATGTCCCTGCCTATGGCAGGGGGCTTGGAACTCTATGATCGTTAAGGTCCCTTCCAACCCAAAACTATTATATGATTCTATGCCAGCAGTAAATAGCCACAGACAAGCAGTAGAAGCTCCTCAAGGCAATTGTTTATATGGAAATCTGTCAAGGGATGGACTTCTCTGGGAACATGGATCTCACAGAATCACTGGGGTTGGAAAGGACCTCTGTAGATCCAGATGGATCTACAGTAGTCCAGAATGTGTCCAGGCAGGTTTTGAATGTCCCCAGAGATGGAGACTCCACCACCTCCCTGGGCAGCCTGTTTCAGTGCTCTATCACCCACAAAGTAAAGAAGTTCTTCCTCCTATTTAGTTCAAGTTTATGCCTGTTACCTCTTGTCCTGTCACTGGGTACCAGTGAAAGACTAGCCACATTATCTTGACGCTCACTTTTTAAGTATCTGCAAGCATTGATAAGGTCCTCCCCCAGTCTTCTTTTTTCCGGACTGAGAAGACCCAAGTCCCTCAGTCTTTCTTAAGAAAGATGTTCTAGTTCTCTAATCAAATCTGTAGCCCAAGAAAGCCATAAAAAAGCTTTGTAGCCCTCCATAGCCAAGAAATCACTACATGGGGTAAGAATCAAATACGACCATCATGAATACCACTTCAGGTCCAGCAATGAGCTTATCTTTTTCAGCAGTGCTCACTGAAGCTTTGTGTGGGACCCCAGGAAGGAGGGGAACACTGAACAAGTGGAAAATAAAGTATGCATAGTAGAACTCTGGTTATCATGCCACTGCTCCTCTTTGATGGCAGGTGGACTAGATAAGATTCTTTCAGACATAAGCAGAGATGGGAATACTTAAGTGGGAGCTGAATTTGGCCCATCCTTTCACAGTACTCTTGTGAAGTCAATTATCTCATCAATCCTGCTTTGCCCTGGAGGTCTCTTACCCTCTTAATTTGAAATATCAGGAGGAGGAAATGCAAATATGAAAGAGTGATAACATCATATTTTACTCTGTATTGATTTGCAGATAGTAAAATCCTAATGATAGTGTCATCTCTGGTGTTATGGTGAACAGTAGTGCACTGATGCAAGAAACATCATCAGAACACCCACTTCAAACAAATTTTCCCCCTTTGTATTTTGCATTGTTAGCATCAGATCCTGTTTCCAGCAGTAGGGTTTTGCCACTGAATTCAGTGGAAGTAGGATTGGACCATTCAATGATTAAATGCAAAGCTGCAGATATCTCTGCAGGGGATTAATCCCCACTGGGAAAATTTGTCTGCATTTTTGTTCGTGTGAAGCATTTAATGACTTTTGTTTACACAATTCATTCAGTAATAACATGCATACTTTATAATGGAGTACCCGATTAAGCATGCTTAAGTGATCTGCTGGAGCAAGGCCATTTCTGCAATTTGAAGGTTCAAAACAGACAAGCTAGGGGAATTTTTCACCTGAGTTAATGGGCTTAACTATGATCAGTTTAAAAGGTCATTTTTCCCACATGAAATTTGGAAATGTCTTTTGAATTTCTTTCTTTTTTAGCCTTGGTTCCTATAGAAATTAAGTTGAGAAGGTCACACTGGTATAGGTTTAACAGCCTGTCTATGAAACCTTCCAGCAACTTTTCAAACTGGCTGCCAGCTTCCCCTGAATTAGTCAGGAAGAATAACACCCCAAAATTCAGTTCTAGAAGTTTCCAAAAGTGATCAAAGCACAGGGCAAGGAAACTTTATTTATGTGCTGACATAAAAACTCGTTCTCTTTATCTACCAAGTATACCTGAGGGAAGGATATCAAGAACAACAGCAAATTCCAACCCAGAGCATGCTGAGTTTAGATGGGAGATAGCAAAGTCTTTAATACAGAACTCAAAATGAAATGTTTAAGGAATTACTTGATTGAGTCTGACGGAGAAGGAGGAGATAACAAAGGAGAAAAAAAAGAAAAAAAATCCAAATCCTAACATTGATTTTAGTTTTCGAAAGGTAAAAAGTGAAGCTTCTGGAATTTTCTCCTCCATCCATTTTATCCATTATTGTCCCTTTATTATCCCCTCTCTTCCCTCTTCTTATATCTAACTAAAAAAACAAAAAAAAAGTTAAAAAGAGGCACCTGGTCTCTTAGAATCCAATGAAACAGTAGTCTTTGTTTTCCCTAAAAATACCACACAAAGATTGAGTTGAGAAACTTTTTTAGCAGGTGTCGCTGGCCACTTTTCCACTTTATAGTCAGTACAGTAATGCTGTAATTCTCAAACATTACCTTCATTCTCCTAATTGCTCATAAATTCAGCACGAGATTATAAAGCTCTCCTCCTACCTTAAGAGTAGCCCCTATCAAAGCAGCACAGAATCAACCTGTTTGTTACTGCTCTCCACATTACAGCATGTAAATTTAAGGACCTCTGACTCCATTGCTTTCAGCCTTCTCATTTTCTAAGATGCATGAATTTAACTCCATGGAAAAACTGCAAGGAGTTTACTGATGGAAGGATTTTTAATGTAAATAAAATGCAATCAATATACTGCCAAAGCCTTATATTATAAACAGTGGAATGTATTTATATGCCCTGAAAATGAAGAAAAGTTTTTCTAGTACAGGCCATTTACATATGTTGTGTAATTTACTTAAGAATTTTTCCATGGAAAAAAAAAGAATAAATCTTTCCTCTTTTTAGGGAGAAAGCAGGGTAAGTTTTATCTGGTGTGACTACTGAGCATTGATTTACCATGTCTGAGAGACTGGGAATACTCCAGGAAAATTTCAGAATAAAACCAAAACTATCTTTTGTGGGCTATGATAGTCCCCAAAGTAGTTTGTACTTGTAGGAACACCAGGAAATTATGAAGGCTGGCTGTTCTCCAGCCTTTAGCAGTCCATCATGAGGCATTCTGTATAGGAAGTATAAGGATCTGCTAAGTGTCCAAAATGTTTCATCTGAGTATAAGTCAAAAAAGTTCTAATCTTAAACAGAAGCCAATAGATTAGTTTTTTCATACAACCTTTATAATTATTATGCACTTCTTCATAATTCTTTTAATTTTAAGAAAGCTTAGATTATTACAGTCTTGAATAGTTACACCTGTAGACATGCATTATAAATAACTGCAAGTTTTTATCTAATTTTTAAAAAGTTGAAAATAGTTATCTATTAATATTCTTGTTTTTATGAACCAAAAAACTATTTCTCCCTTTAGTTTTCAACTTCTTGTCAAGTGAAAAAATTGAAGAAAGAAACCATCAGGGGAGAGAAAAGAAGAAAATTGCTAACTACACATTTTTAAAAAAACAGATAGAAATAAAAATTTACATTAGATACTTCAAGTTAAGAAATCAGTTGTTTTGTTTGTTTGCTATAACAAGTAAGTAGATACTCCCCTACCAGCCCTTCACTCTCTGTGGGAGGTTACCATATATTTAGTAGCTTTAATTTCACCTCAATTATAATCATCTGATAAGGAAAAATAATATTTGCCTGTTGTAGTCCTCCTTTCTCATCCTTATGTCTTCTGTTTTAGGTCTTCGCTCTCAATTATACCCAAGCTTTGCTTACGGTACAGTAGGTTGGAAAGTAGTTGTTTTTTCCACACCAGGAACCAATTACAAAATTCATAAAAGGAGCTGTCTCTGCTCTCAGCCTTTTGCTTCCTCAGGCCCTAAAACTCAGAAGTGAATGTGCATGGCCAGAATTCTCAATTTCTTAGAAGTAAGCAGGCAAGCATTTTAGTCAGTGTTTACTGACTTAGAAGTGGGAATAAGGAAAGCTGAATATGAGCAAGCACTTTGCTATGGGGACTATCACCTACCTGAAACAGAGAAAATTAGTATTTTCAACAGTTTGCTTGCTTTCTGTTCGCATTTGAAGGAGTAGGATCTTGCACTAAAAAACCAACCTGAAAGATTGATTAATCAAAAATAGCTTTGAATGTATACCAAGGATTAAAGTTCTCTCTCCCCCGTTACCCCCCACACTTCCCACCCCACCAAGTGCATGTATTTGGCTGGACAAAGATGTTTAGTCTATCTTGTTATTGGTAAAGCCTGCATCTCTCTACTTGTATGGCTGGGATCCAGAGCTGGGCTGCAAGGAAATTAGAAAAGCATTGTCTTTACATATAATCAGGATGAGAATAGTGAAGCTAAAGTTGATTCAATATTTTATTAAATAGGCAAATAACTAGTTATTCTAGATTAAAAAAACAGAAAGCATTATGCAGATAAGACATTTAAGGATGTTTGGAGAGTCCCTGAATTCTAGATTTTAGTTTCTGAATGACTGAATTACTCGTAACAGTAATTTGTCTGTGAAAGAGGAAGAGCATTAAAACTACCTGCTCATGCTTTTAAAATGTTAAAACTCAAGCTAATAAACCTTTCTAACAGAACAGGTCTTTCTATGCTGGCGCCAAACCTAATCTACTCCCATGCTCTTGTTCTTAAGCACACACAACAGCCATATGCACTAATTTCAACCCCATGGACAAAACTGCCACAAATATCTGGGCAATATCTATGTAATGCAAAAGCCAACTCAACACAGAATGAAAACGTGAACCTACACTTGGAGGACATCATCACAGTAGCACCACCTGCAAATATAATTTTATCGTAATTTTCCTTTTTCAGTTAAACAGATTTTTAAAAATAGGAAAAATATTTATTTTTCTTTCTAGTTGCTGAATGAAACTATCCAGGAAAATAATATTAATTTTATGGCATACCTAAAATGTTTGTTTCATCAAGTCTGGTATCTATTGCCTTAAAATGCACCTTCCCCATTATTCTTGCTACCCACTGTAGCTACAGGTCGACATCAGCTCCCTCAGGTGGTCAATGTAAAGGAAGTTTTATATGGCCATTCTGTAAAATCTATGCACCCGGAAAATATAGTGCTTCTTATTCAATGGTTTTCATAGGGGCTGAGCACACCCATCAGGTATCACAATGGGCTGTTCATAAATTAGACTTCAGAGCAATGAAAGTAGAGTTTTAATACTGGTATTTGTTCTGATTTATCTATGTATTTACCTGATCAGCTGAAAGATTTAATAATATTATCTGATTTTTAGTTTGTTTTACTATGAAGAACAGCACTTGCATACTGCTGTTTCATCATGAAGATAAATCCTGAATTTAGTAAATGTATTTTTTCCTAACTCTGGTAAGAGCATTTTTTTCGTGAAAAACTGGCATAGTAGTCAATTTGTAATCAACCTCCCCATGTCATCCTAATATTTCTAATGTTCTCCATGTTTAAAATTAAAGTAGTAAAACCAAGTAAGGTCCCTTTATATCACTGCTAACCAAAGGGGACATTAGAAATCCTGGGCTGAAGCCTGGAACAAACAAGTTGGGATTCCTCAACTGTACCTCAATGCTCATGAACAAAACTTCCAGCAAATTCTGTGTTCCCCTAACCACACTGTTATGAATTATCAGTTATGAAACAAAGTATCTATGCAATTCCACCGAATAGATTTGGATTTAATGATTGTCACAGAGTTCTTTCCCACATTGCACATAGTCATGCAAGCTTTTAAACATGCTATTGTCATAGTATAAGCCAAATTTCTTGTAACTAAGATGATTTCCTTTAAAGATGTAGCAATTTCTCTCTTTTTTTAAAGAAAAATGTTTCATATAACACAGTGTATGCATGTCACAGTTATGAAATTATAAGAAACAAGGCATAGAAGCTAGCACAAGCACGATTTTTTTTTTAATTTGTAAAGGCAGAGCAAGATAGTTTAAACCAGTTATAAAAATATTTTATGAAGAAATTTCACAGAAAATGCTACTTCCCACAAACATATTTTTAAAGGCAAATTGGGCATTCTAATGCAAATATTATGCTAATGCAATATCAAATAAGAATCTGTTACAATTTTTTTTAGTTTTTCCCCTGCTCCTTTTAAGAGTCTAAAAAGACCACCTTAAAAGAGACAGCAAATTTGTTAGCAGTGTGGAGAGGGGTTATAGATATATTCCATGAAAGCAAGTAAACTTTCTTTTGAAAACTCAAGCTTCCTTGTCATGGCTTGGGGCATGGTGGCTGTAATTTTTTAGTTAAAATGCTGTCAATGCAAAGAACTGCTTTTAC
The DNA here is from genome assembly GCA_013400935.1 of Turnix velox. Lineage (NCBI taxonomy): Eukaryota > Metazoa > Chordata > Aves > Charadriiformes > Turnicidae > Turnix > Turnix velox. The sequence goes on from VZTY01020258.1 coordinate 96,494, forward strand.
AATATGTTGTAATTCCACATTGTGCTCAATATAAAAGACTTTGTTTCAATACTTCATTATTACTTTTTTACACTGGTCTGAATTCCATGGGGCATGCAACTCTGTGGAGGTACAAATGGGAGGTACAATGGGAGTAAAGACAATGGGTAAATTAGGTTCCTAATCTTCATATTGTGAACACCTACTAGTCTTTTTTTTTTAAGAGAAGACTAAAAATTAAATAATTGTCCTGCCTTAAAAAGCTATTACAAAGTACTGGACAGTGCAGAGAGTTCAATTCTACTCCAATTTTATTTGAAGACCCTTAGGTTATTAAGTATACTTTCTAAATCATCACTTAAAACTTATTAACTACATTACATATTTGTATTAAAAACCAACAAAAACCTTTTAAAGTCATGTTCCACATTATCTATAGGAATGCCTTGCTTTCTTATTCTCCATTTTGTGTACCAGTAAAGGTTGCAAGATGAACATGATTATTTGCTTGAGGGTACAACAATAATTTTTAATCGTGCAGTTCACTCATTTGAATAACCTAAAAGTCTTAAAACACAGTACATATGAGGCCACAATAGTGCTGTGTGTGTGCACTATTGCAGCTCATAAACCCTACACCTGTACTTCAGAATGATTGAAAATACATGCTTTATGGGTCATTCACTTTCTTCAGTGCAAAGAAGTTTTTGGTAAGTAGAGTCCCATAACTTGATATTTTAATTACAGCTTACTGGCTATTTCCAGTACAACTGTAAAAAGGAGACTTGTGGAACAAGATTTCTCTTGAGCAAACAGTGTTTTGCATCTTTTGTAACAGAAATAGAACACACTCCTTGTTTTCCATAGGTTCACTCCTACATCAAGATAAAATAATAACTCATACCAAACATCAGGATGAAAGCAGGATTAAAACCTAGGAATAAGTGCATTTGGTACTGGCTCTTAGTATTCCTTTTAGGCCCCTAACAGACCCAACAGATCTGTATCTTTTCTCTTGGCAGCTTGACTGATAGCCAAGATACAGAAAGAATCCTGCACTTATCTTGACTAGGCCACACCCAAAGGAACAAAATAAATGTAGTGATGGAAAAAGAGAACATATTTGAGAATTCAAAATGGAATACTGGGATAACAGAAAAAAAATAGAAAAGTTTTTAGAAAGTTTTCATTAAACTTTTGGACAGTGTTGAAAGTGAGACACCCCATCCCAAAAACACACTCTTTTAAACATCAAATCATGGCTCAAAATAAAGACAATATTTTGAGAAGGAACAGATAATTTTTCTGAGGTTGACATAGATTTATGTAACATAGCATTCTGTTTGGGAGCATACATCTCACACGTGAATATGAACCACAGACAAAAATAAGCAGTAGTAATTAAAAGAGAATGTGAGAGTTCAAAAAGAAAGGAAGCCAAAATCTCAGTCAGAAAAAAGGTTGTTTTCCAGCAGGAAAGGAAGGAATAAAATGGAAGAATCAGGGCAGCAGAGGCACAGGAGGTTCAGAGGTATGAAGGTCATAGGAAGAGGCAAGGTGTGTCAAACGCGCTTGGTGTATGAAGGGAATGATGCACAACAGTAAACTGTTGAGGGAAAAGAATAAAAGGATAATATTATAAATATTGTGTAGATCAGACAGCAAAATGGCTAGCATGCTCAGTACCCAAAGGAGGCTTCAGTGTGTGAGGACATATTTTAAAATATGGAATCCCACAGATACTCTGAGACTGTCTCCTGGGTTCATGTACAAGCTAACTGAATCCTCTGAACACAACACACCACCTACTGATATGCATCATATTTATGAATTCTGCCATTTTAATTCTCCATAAGGTACAAGATAAATGACATTTGAGATACAACTTCATTCTTGAGCCTCAGATCAGGCTGGATGAGCGAGAAGAGTGATGGCCTCCTAAGACTGACTGGCAAATTTTCTCTCTTTAAAAATCACCTCTAAGAAAGAAAAGACTGGGCCATTTGACAGATGCCTTTGGATGCAGTTGCCTGCAGTTCTCAATTAATTTAGAATCACATACAATCTCTGTGAATTTCTCTACCTATTTTTACTTCGAGTTTACCAAATTCAACCTTTACGGATTACACCTAATGACTGTAAAATGACTAATACATCTAATGAGTGATATACCTAAGATGGCTGAAGAAATATGACAGGGAAACTGTCACAGCTTTTTGTCAAATGGCTTGTATACCTGTTAGTGTTTCAATGATAAAAATTAGCTACTAGGTACAAGACACTTTTCTGTTTGTCTTGTTCCTTAAAGTTAATCTGGTATTGACTATAATGCGATCTATCAGAATAACTGTGAAATACGGACTCCTTCATCCCGACCAAATTTTCTAGTTTGATGATTGATTATTTTGACTTATAGTTAAAAAAAAAGACATTTCCACTTTTTAAAGGTAGAATGCTTTCCAAATTTTAAAAACCAATCTGTTGTCAGGCCCTTACCCATTGTGAATACTGAATTCACTAGTACTTCATCTACTGTCAAGATGAAGAATTAAGTTTCAGGATCTCACTCTACAAGAAGGTAATTTTTAAAATTCTTTTCCAAACAGCACTAAATTTTTACCAAATTTCTTACTTCATTTATTAATGTTCATCACAGGCCAAATAAAGGGCTAATCATGGAAGTTCTAGGTTACTTAGCACATTTTAGTTTCTTGTTTAGGTGCAACAATCTTTCAGTATCTGCATATTTTAGCTGAAGTAACACAGAGCTTGCCATTGACTCATCTGTAGGGAAATTCACAAACTATGTAGCATACCATGCAATAGAGGTGACAAACTCCATTTCTGCATTCTCAAAGCACAGTCAATCTTAGAATCACAGGCCTTGAACAACTTGATTATTGAGACAAGCAAGGAGAAAGGACTGCACAAATGTATGATTTTAGTAATTTACACAACATGCAGGTAAGGGTCTACCAGACCAAATGTTAAGAGACAAGGTTGTGTAACAAGAATAAAAAGACTGAAGTGCAAAAACTTTGAGGAACCATACTCCTGTTTGCGGAAGAGTTTCTTACCATTAGAGATAGAAAAATCCAATTATCTTACTTTAAGGTACTATTCATGCACGACAGTATGGAAAACTGCAAAGAGTGATTACCACTATCCTCTATGAAATGAAAACTCCTCAACGTGGGTTTCCCAGGACACAATGCAACAATGGTCTGTTTGCTGGGAAGGAATGAGGGGTGAGGCATGGTGCCTCACAGGCAGTGGTAGATTGTAAAGAACAAGAAAGTCCATACAATCACAGAACTTTAACTTCTCAGTAGGAATCCTATCTTGTGAAAGACAAACTGTGGCTGACAGTCACCCACTCAGCAATGGAAGACCATAATTTACATCAGAGGAAGTTGGTTTGGAATATACCTTCTATTAATAGCTGGCATCTTTCCCACATTGTTCTACAAGAAAACACACTTACTGAGGTTATAGTTAGGAAGATTGAAAATTTCTTTCTTTGAATTTACCCCCCAAGCCCTCCTTGCACTGCTTGAGGCACTCTCTGGTAATAAAAAACATCATTGCAAAACCCTGTTCTTCTACCACTCATCTGCTGGAATATCTGAGCACCTTTCAAAATGCCATTAGGCACTGTAATTAGCTGCTTTCTCTCATGGGTACATCCATACACATTTCTACTGAGTAAATCTGTATATGTATCTTCATCTAAGTAGAGTATAATTACAAAGCTAAACTTGTCCCTCTCCAGAAGTGATGCTTTAAGTCCAAAACCTGAAAACACTGAGTATCATTATTTTTCTCTCTGTAAACTGAGGACAAGAACAGCTTATGTTAGGTTTCCATGAACAAGCTTAATCAAATCCTTTTGGCTGGGATATTGTGTTTGTTGAAGAACAAACGATCAGATTGATAAAATCAGAGTTTCATTGATTAAAGGATATTTGATCACCAAGGTAGATCAGGAAAGCATTACAAAATAATAGTCGTAGAAACAAATGAAGAAGAAATACTAATGTGAAGAAGGCCACAGAGGTTTTTTAATACAGAAAACATTGTAGGCAATGTGAAGGTATCTAGTTAAAAACAGATTTTAAGTGTGATTTCATTTATGCGCATATGCTGGTAAAAACGAAGTAAAGTTAATCCTCATTGAGATTCAGGTTTTCTGTTAGTATGGTTCTCCCTAATTTAATTTACCACCTGCCAACAAAATTTATCAATCTGTATTTTTTCACTGCACATTTTCAGATTTGAAAAACAATGCTTTAGATTCAGCTGGTACATACCAATATTAATGTGCCAGAGTAATCTGCAGAATAATTTTGGTAAAGAAAATGCCCTGGAAAGAGATCTTGTGTCTGATTATCAGCTAATGGTGACACTTCAATATCTCATGGTTAGGAGATATCCTCCCCTAACCTCCAAAGGAATTGTGTCCATGAGATCCCATGGATAGCTTTGGTTCATTTACAGGATCCCACACGGGTGTACAGGGCAAGCCCACAGGAAACATACATTAATACATGATCAAAGACTTAAGACTACACACAGAGATTTAAAGACAGTCGATGCATAAGCATGAAAAAGTAGAATGTAAACACTCTTTAAAAAGCATGCTGTGCAAAATACACCAAGATGTGGAAAAGATCCTTTTCTTTGTCTGAGAACTGTTACACCCCAAGGGGAAGGACACACAAATGACTAACCAGAGATAGCAAGGAGTATGGCCCCACTAGGACAGGGAGGCCTTTAACAATATATACATCTCCTACAAATGGTTTAATTCTCTTAAGGGAGACACTCTATAGTTTTCAAACTAGACTGGTAGACCAATTGACTCTCAATGAAAATTGCCTCTGTAGAGAGAGAAAAAATATTAGTACAGAAAAAAAACATAGGGAATTAACACAAGACAATAGATTTTTGCTTCCAGCTGCACAAAGTCACAAGAAATTTTAAATGTTTCATACAGTGGGCAGGTATCATTCACAAAATGTTACCAAATGATGGTTCTGTTTACTTGATATTAATTAGTTACTGCATAGGGCATTTTAGAAGACAATCGGATAGAAAAATGAAAAAAACCCAGACATGTATGTCTAGAGAGCAAAGTCTGGAAAATCTTCCCCTGAGAGTAACCATCAAAGGAGCGGAAAGACAAATACATGTATTTTCAAACATACATTTAGGTACCAGTTCTGTTGGTGCTGTAACATCTGCTTCTCTGTAATACTGTACTGGATCCACAATCTCTCTGTCAGGAGGAGCAGATGGTGGGAATCACTAACTGGGGTAGATCATGAGTGGTGCCTCTAGGAGGCTTTTGTGGCACCTGCTGTCCATCATCTACAGGGGGATCAACTGACTGGTTATTTCACCAAAATAAAAGAATAGCTCTGTTTATTGTTATTTTTTAAACATACATGGATTTTCCCTATACCCACATACAAAGTCTCTCCAGATCTAATTCTACTCAAGTAATTTAGGGAGAAGGAAAAACTTGATCTCTCCTAAACCAGCAACAATGGAACCAGAATTAGGTCCAGTGCACTCATGTGCATCACAACTAGTGGTTAAAAATCACCAGTTTTGGCCGACATAAGGAAGGAGAAAAAAAAAATTAAAAAACCTGAAAACTCTACGTAAGGAAAAATGTGTTTTATTTTTATCTTCCTAAGTGCCAAATTGCCTGGATTTGCTGACTTCTAGAATACATTTGTGACTGCTTTTCTGACTCTTTGAGGGCAAGAGGAAGATGACTCAAGTCAGAATTTTCAAGTAGGTATCCCGTGAGGTTTCCTATTCTGAGCAGGTTTTTTATGACTGTCACTGTGAAGAAGCAGATGATTATATTATTTTTTGACAAATAGTGTTTCATTAAGTTATCAAGGAAATAAATTTGGTTGGGAGCTTATTCCAATGTGCAACAGCTAAATAAATACATGAAACTTTGTACTGTCTTAACCATCCACAGTGCTATGAAGCTGCTACCAGTCTGTAGCACACGTACCTAGAACTACTGCAAACTGTAAAGTCCTCAGAGCTGCAAAGTCAACTACCTGCTTGTTTGGCTCTCATATCCTGCCTCAAGCACCTGCTGTGGTCACTGCAGAGGAGAGATGCTGGCAGAGATGGACCTCTTTTATGATCCATTCTGGTAATTCCTGAACACTTAAGCTCAGGCTCTGAAGCTGCTGAGATTGGAAGTAGCACCAAGAAGAAAGAGAAAAGATTAAACCATTACAATTTTCTGCTTAGGAGTCTCTAGCTTTCAGAGACTTGAGACAAAATTTAGTGCTGTCAAATATACAACCGCTTTGGGAAAATTTGGCAAAATGCTTTTGGGACAGAATAAGGGATTCAGTATTGAACAGTGAAGCAAATTTACCAGTTTGAGAATATTTTTATAGGATTTTTTTTTTGATTCATGTGACCAACTTGGGAGATAAATAGGTAGTTTTAGTCCTTTTTCCATCATGTAGCTGACTGTTCCTTGCAGCACATTATTTCCTTCACTACTGTCTTACTTCTTCACAGCTTTTCTCTCTTGCTTTCAGACCCATCTGTGCTTTCTCATAAGTTGCTTGCAAGGGCCCTCAAAAGAAGCTGTTTTACCAACCTTTCCATGCTGTAACGTTTTTTGTCATTAATGAACACATCCATTCAAGAAAGCAGCAGAAAACTAAATGCACTGTGGGACAAGTTCTTTGTTGGTGTGAATTAATAAAGCTCCAGTAAAGAACATGAGAGTATAGAATCCTAAATCAGCAGAGTCTGGCCAGCAATTGCTTAGGTACACAGTACTGAAAGGACCAGCAGTGGCTCTGCTCTGCTTTATTTCATCTGTAACATTCAGAGAAGTGATACAAAATGAACACTTAGCAAAAGTTAAAACATCAAATGTTGTAAGTGACCAGCACTGGCACAAAGCATGAGGAGAGACAGACTATGACATCTGCAATGGTTCAATGTAAGCCAGTTTGCTGAGAACTCCTGTGTTATATGACACAGTGATAAAGTTCCTCTTAGAGGATTTAAATAAGAGAGATCTCAATGGAGTTGAACATGTCACAAGATAATGAACTTGTGCTGCTACATAAATGCTGAAGCATTAAATGTGAAGCATTTACTGAAAATAAATGTTGGAACAAATCCAAGGGACTCCTTTCTAAACTATGAGGCATTTGTAATATAAGCAATTATGTATGACAGTCATATCTTAGGCACTTTATGAAACGTGAGGTCAAAAGCACGAACTGAAGTGCTCTGAGTGCATTACAGCACTTGAAGAATTATTCACTTAATGTACTGAAAAATGAGTTCTAATACATAGGATTATTGTCTCATATCATTACCCATCATAAAATCACTTTGCTAAAAGCATAACCTTGGGGTTCTCTTGGGGTTAAACTCCCACCAATCTGAATAAGCTAGCAGTCACATAATGACAGAAGTCTGGGAGTATGTTTTTCAGTCTTTCTCTATGAGAGTAAATGCAGTGTCACATAGAGCCTGAGAATAAGAGTTTCTTTTTTTGCATCGATTCTTTTCTTGTCCTGATTCGCTAAAAACCCGTCAGAGATTGATTCATAACAAAAACCAAGGACTAGATTAAAAATAAAATACACTAAATACAGTCAGTTAATGTCAAATTGCTGGGGAACTTTGTGGGAAGAAAACATTTTCAACATTTTCAAGCTTTAGAAGCATGAATCAGCTTGACTGTACTTCAATTTAGCAAAGCCATACAGCTTCAAATGCACTCACTACTGCCTGGTCTATCTCCATTTACTAGCATAAAAATTCTTTAATATTTATGTATTTCCATTTACTAGCAAAACTACCATGACCTTAAAGGCACAGAATAGGACAAGGGCTTTTGGACCAAACACTCTTCATCTGATGAGTGTCACCTTCCTTTTACTATCCTACAGCAATTTGAATAGTGTAATAAAAAAAAAAAACAAAAACACAAGTAACATACAAATGTTTTTTATTTCCAGACTTTCATTGTGCAGAGAACTGTGTTTTCCCTAATCTACAAAGTTTCCAAATGCACTGGATAAAATAATTAAAGAAACTGAAAGCAAACACTGAGCATTGACAGCACATGCATGGGATTAGATGGGAGAAAAGAATGCCTCTCACCCGTTGTGCTCCTCCTCTTGTCTTCCCTGTCTTCTATTCTGCTTGGCACAACAGGAGTGGTTGGAGTGGACGCAGTTGGTGGAAGAGGGGCACGCCTCTTCTTCTTCTGCAAATCATTTAGGGATGATCCTTGTGAAATCTAGCAAGATTGAAGAACAGACACATTAAAGGATATGTTGTATCAGTGTTTGAAATTGTAACAAAAAAAATTAATTGTCATATGATCTTTCTCAGCACAGTGTATTTATAATGAACATTTATACTGACAACAAGATTTTAAGAAAACAGATCAGAAGCAGGAGAGTAATACTACACTCAGAGAAGGAAAGGGACAAGAACTTTAGATGGCTGTCACAGCAGAAATACCAATCCGTACAATGGATGGTTTTGGTATGGGGAAACTAGGGAGCTCAACTCTCAGCGACACACAGTCTGACGCCACATGTGTTGTTAAGCTTTAGCCACAGCGTGATCTTCTCTTCCCATTGGTTGCTTGAGATTTTAAATTATGGGTAAATACTCCATTTTGTGTCTGTAGCAAATAAACTCTGTTCTTCCTTTCAGATTCTTGCCTATAGACTCCTGAGAGAAGAATCAGAATTGAAAGTTTGCTTGCATGAGGATAAGAGATTATGCTGTGTTCTATTTATGTCTACCAGACTTCACGGGCATACTTCAAAAGATCTGTAACACCCCAGCTTCCAATAATTACAACATACTGGCTGGCAAACCAAAATTTCATTACGCTGCATTTAAAAATTTAAAAAAAATATTACAAGTGACTTGCATTTCACTGGGATGCACTTTCTGCAGCATGTCTGAACTCAGCATTATTTCCTTTTTTCTGGAAAAACATCAATAATAAAAACAAAAACATGATGTTTAATTCATCTTTTGAAACATACTGACTACACCAGACAGAACCAGACTTAGGTGAGGCAGAGTTGCCCACACATGGCATGCTGTTCCCATTCCAGAGTTTTCACATTCATCTCATTACTGCTCTATCCATCCTGATACTCCCCACTGCTGACAATATCTAATGTACAAAACTGCCTGGTGTTTTTCTGTGGAAGAATGGCTGGTACGCAAAGGATACATCCTGAGCAACCCAGCACTTTGAGCACCCAGTGAATAGCACTGTTAGCATAAGTAGTGAAGCCTTATCTGCAGGCTGCAGAGTGACCCTGCTCTCTCCTTGAGCCTGAGAACAGCATAGTAAACACCTAAAGTTATGAAAACAAAGTGCACCTTATCTGGGAACTGAGGGAGTACTGCCCAGCATGGACCAATCCAGTTAACCAATTAATTGCTGGCTTGATATGTGTTGTTAGCCTGTTATCCAATCATAAGGTTGTTTATGTTATATACTCTATATAAACTGTGTGAAACTAGCAATAAAAGAGAATGATCATACTCATATTGAGGTTGTGTCATTACTCCAGGTCCCTCCCCCACTCGGACATTTTTCTAATACTTCAAAGACCTAAACAATAATAATAATCTTTTCTTCAATCAAATGATTGATGAACCCATAAAGTGCAATTTTTTGCGGGAGATTCCATTAAACAGTAGCTTGAACCTGCTCAGAAATGTAAAATTTATTTGTTCTCAAAGCTTTCACTCAAAGTGGGAAAGGATGAATCTAAATGAGTGCCTTCTCTCTGAACTATATATTCATCCTTTCCCACTGTGAGTGAAAACTTTGAGAACAAATAAATTTTACAAATAGTAGGACAAGAATAGAGCCTCTCTTTTACCCTTCCTTTTTAAAAGCCCTAAGGAGGATTATAAAATACATTTCTGTATTTTACATTAAATAGCTCTGGATACAGCACATGGATGACTAATGCAATTAAGACCAGTGCAGATAAATAGCCAAGAATGTTAATAGAAGTTAACATAAAAACTTGAAATTTAGCTTACTTCAGGATACAACTTTACAAAAAAGAGAAAATTATCAAAGTGGGCTACAAAGTCTCCAAAATTCAATGGATAAGGAGAACTTGAACTGTCTGGGAGACAGGCAGCAACTGAACTTCTCCAACACTTAACAAGCACAAGCCACAACTTATGCAGCTATTTTACAGCTTTCACATTCACTCGTGTGGCTCCAGAAGGTCATTTCACTTGAGGACAAAAAAATTGATGCACTGATGATTTCAAAGAGAAGTCTAGGAAGTCTTGAGAATCAAGGTAGAATGTGTGTTTCTACTTCAAATAACAGAAATCCCTAATCACCCCTTCCCAAGTACCAGATGAGTGAAGGATGCTAGTCTGGTGTAGTCTAATTCTTCAAAGATACATTACTGCTGTACTAAGAAGAAGGGATCCTTGTTAGAAGATAGCTTATTTTTTCATCTCTATGGCAATCTTATTTAGTTGAATCTTCTAAGGAACATTATATTTCTGGACACACAGCAACAACTAAAGAAAAGGATAGAAAATAGGTAGTGCTCAACTGCACACACAAAAATACTTATCATACTGTCTGCTAAGTGCAGTATACCTTACAAACACCATAAGGAAACTCATTTAAAGCCAACCATGCTACAACATACATAAGAGGTGTCTAGGTCAAGAACAGGTCATAAAAGTTGTTGAAAATAGTTATTTAATACAAACCTCAGTAAAGCTATGAGTCTAAACATAAATTTAAAAAAAATGGAAGGCACATTCTGTTTCACAGAATCCTGGAGTAGCAGGGATTGGAAGGGATCATCTAGTCCAATCTCCTTGCTAGAGCAGGATTTCTTGTAATTGTATATATCAAAACAATAGAACTTGAAAATAATTTGTTATGGCTGGTTGTTTCTTTTATAAAGAAACCAAGCCTTAACAACATTATCTAAAGTAATTTCCCAACCAAACTGTGCTTTGAAACCCCTCTATGAATGTAACAGTATTTCCTACTCTCAGGACTTCTGTTTCCTGTGTGTGGCATTTTTTTAAGTAGAATAAATTATTAGGTCAGATTATGTTAAGCAACAGACACATAATCTTAAAAGATATGAATAAGGATGGGAAAGAATCTGACCAGGCTAATGCCTGAAATTTTCCATCAGTAGCATTTAATAGTCACTTTACTTCCACTAGGCTTGTGGATACAGTAAGAGTGGATGGATAAACTTAGTTTGAGTTTCCTCATGTGTTAGAGCCCAGCATTTCCTTTGGGTTAGGTTGCACTAAATATGAGTTAATTAAAAATATTAACAGAGGCACAAGGAAAGAAAAGTCACCATCACCAAAAGTTCATCAACCATCTGAAGACAATAAGAATCTCAGATAAGTTTCCAACATGAGTTCTGCTTCATTGCCTTTCCCATCCTCTACCTATTGGTTAGACACCAGTTTGAATTTGGGGATTCAGTGGATGAAAAACTTAACATGAGCCACCAGTGTGCACTTGCAGACCAGAAGGCCAACCAAATCCTGTGTTGCATCAAGAGAAGTGTGACCAGCAGAGAGAGGTGATTTTGCCCCTCTACTGGGATCTGGTGAAGTCGCACCTGGAGTCCAGTTCTGGAGCCCTCAACGTAAGAAGGACATTGAGCTGTTGGAGCAGGTACAGAGGAGGGCCACAGAGATGATCAAAACACTGGACCACCTCCCTTCTGAGGACAGGCTGAAGGAGTTGGAGTTGTTCAGTCTGGAGAAGAGAAGGCTCAGGGGGAGCCTCATAGTAGCTTATCAATACCTGAAGGGGGGCTACAGAAAGGCAGGTAAGGACTTTTTAATAGGATACGTGATGGAAGAACTAGAAATAATGGATGTAAATTAGAAGAGGGGAGATTCAGGCTAGATATAAGAAAGGAATTCTTTATGGTGAGGGTGTTGAAACATTGGAACAGATTGCCCAAAGAGGTTGTGGATGCCCCCTCTCCGGAGGTGTTTAAAGCAAGGCTGGACAAGGCACTGGGCAGCCTGATCTAGTGGGAGGTGTCCCTGCCTATGGCAGGGGGGTTGGAACTTGATGATCTTCAAGGTGCCTTCCAACCCAAACTATTCTATGATTTTCTGATTCTATATATGCCAGTATATGAACAGGGATGAGCTAGGGTGGGTGAGAATGCGTGGACAGTTCTCAGGGGATGCTGCTCTGGATGGGATGAGAAATTAATTCACTAGGTAGTGAGAATAGTGAGACTTGTGTTAGATTAACTTTTACATTCTTTTACCATTATTGTCATTCTCCCTTCTTCTGTTACTGTTCTGCTGAACTATCATTACTTTTATATCTTTATATTTATCCATATGTTTTCTTTTCTTTCCCCTCCTTTTTCCCTTCTTCTCCCCACTCTTTTGGGCAAGTTAAGGGGGGAACAGCTGGCTGGAGTTAAACAACAACACACTTTCTGATTTACCTGAAACAGGTTTTGCTGAACAACTGCATGTTTCTGTTACAGCTGGTGTCTACACCTATTGGAGAAAGTCCTGACAACTGATGGACAGATATAAACAGTTCTAACTGTGCCTTAAGAGAAATTCCCTTGGTATATCTAGTCAATACATGACTGAGATGTTAAAACATACAGGGTATAGTTTGTCTTTCAAAACTTAAATCACTCTTCACAATATTTCCATAAACATTACAAGGAATGTTTGTATTACAGCAACAGATTTTTTCCTTTTGCTATAGAAAAGGAAAAATTAAAAACTTGAAAATCTGTGCATCTTCCATATCTGTTATTTAATGAAATTCATAAATCTTCCTGCATAATAATGACAAAAGAAACCATGACTGCAAAAACATCTCAATCTCTATGACAAAAAATACCCCCTTACCATTACTGGATTTTACAGAAATTGCTATGCTCTTGTGCCATTTTATTCATAAAATGAAAATGACAAAAGCCAATATTCATTTGATTGGAAACAGAAAGCTAAATCAGTTGATACAGGAAAGCCGCCAGAAGGTAAAGGAGCAGGCTCATTTTTCCATCTGTTTCACATCCTCTGTGAAATGTCATGGTCAAGGCCAGTTAAAAATTCATGTCATCCTAATCTTCTTTAAACACTTGTTCAATTAAATGTGTCAGACAGGAAACTATCCATAAACAATTTTGAGACGTTAAATTACTAAGATAGCTGTGATTTCCTTCTTTTGCAAATTCTCATTGCTAGCTGCAAAATTATTTCCACTCAAGGAAGTCACTCGACAACACCAAGTATTTCCACATGCTTTGAAACATGTAGACTACACAAGTCTGCGGATGTTTGCATTGGCGGAGACTTGAACTTCCTATGTTTCTCTGAATACAATGAAATCCTCATTTATTCTTCATTTAGAGAGGAAAAAAAAATCACACTTTAAAACCACACAAAGTGATGTGCTACTATGACTCACTTCTCTAGAGAAGCTCTAGAGAGAAGTCGATCAGGAAGGCAAGAAACACCTTAGAATCATAGAATAGTTTGAGTTGGAAGGGACCTTAAAGATCATCGAGTTCCAACCCCCCTGCCATAGGCAGGGACACCTCCCACTAGATCAGGCTGCTCAGTGCCTTGTCCAGCCTTGCCTTAAACACCCATGGGAGGGGACATCCACTGCCTCTCT
>VZTY01020264.1:0-10132 GCA_013400935.1 Turnix velox
AGAAACAATGTATGTAAATTGGATTGGGGTAGGTTTAGACTTGACTTAAGAAAGAAATTCTTTGCAGTGAGGGTGTTGAAACATTGGAACAGGTTTCCCAGAGAGGTTGTGGATGCCCCCTCTCTGGAGGTGTTCAAGACTAGGCTGGACAAGGCACTGAGCAACCTGATCTAGTGGGAGGTGCCCCTGCCTATGGCAGGGGGGTTGGGACTCGATGATCTTTAAGGTCCCTTCCAACCCAGACTATTCTATGATTCTATGATTCTTTTCCTCTAAAGTCTGTGATTAGGTTCTAAACCCTGTCTTGCAGTGCTCCTTAAAAAACTTGGCTAGTACTAAGAGGAGAGGTTTTAACTCTAGCACATAGGCTTAATTCCTGGCTGAGTAGTAGTAATATATAAGCTGATTCAGATGACAAAAAGAACATTATAGGTGTATGCCTATAATATCATATAATTCATTCCCTTTCAATGAATGTTGCAGTGCTCTATGTTTTTCTTTCAAAACCAACCTAAAGCAATTAGAACCCAAGATTTACCTATTCCTACCCTGTTTGTCTGAGTGTTTGCAGTGGGTTGGGGGGGTTATAGTGTAATCTGCCTATGAAGTGGGAGGAGAATTGCAAGGATATGAGAAATCATTTCTAAAGATGCCAGATGTAAAATGTCAAGAAGAGGTATATAACCCATTTAGGGTTGCATAATCACTGGTATGATTAAGGAGACCAGTGTCTTCCTCAGTAATTTAGCTTTTTTCTTCTCCAAACAGCTGTGCACAATGTGTTGCTTACTTGAACTCCAAATGAATGCTTCTATTACTGATGTTTATTTTGCTTTATATTTCCCAACAATTCAAATAGGTTCTTTTTTTAAACATGATTATTTTAATTTAAAACTAAGCAGCTTTGGAAAGTAATTTTTTGTTTCAGAAAAACAAATCCTTTAAAGAAGAACTGAAAAATGGTCCATTTTCTTGGCTGTTTTTCAGTTTTCCTTGCCCTTCGTTCCTAGTTCCAGGCAACTGCTTAGTGAGCCAATAGTTAAGTATTGTTCTTCTCTGGAACATTGGTTGGGTCATAAACTCTCTTCTAGATTTTCATGTCTGCTAATCATAAACTCCTCGGCACATGGAGGAGGGCTGGATAAACCCAACAGCCCTCTTTTCATGGCTCTTCATTTTAATTAAAGCATATATAAAGTTCTGTTATTTTTCTAGAGAATGTTACCAGTCTAAATCTTAAGGCTCTTGCTCATTTCCAGTGATTCCAATGAGAGTTTTGCTTGAGCATAACTTCAGGACTTGACAATTGGTTTAGGTCTTAAGAGAAGAAGGCAGGACTCCCAAATCAGGATTCAGTGGTTGAGTCGCAAGAAAGTGAGAATCTGTTTTAAATAAGAGGAGGCCAGGCACAAGATAGAGCCTGTATTATATTATATATATTTATATGCAGGATGAAAAGTGTTGAAATGCAAGTTTTAACAAAAGATATACCTCTGTGTTTTAAACCTTTTTCTATTCTGTATTTCTGCAAAGTAAGACTGGCAGTGAGTGTGTCCTTGAAGTATAGGACCTTGTAATTACAGGACCCCTGTAAACAGGGACTCAGATGTATTAAGCTACTAAACCCACCCCAGACAAGCTGCAGTGGTTGCACAGGCAAAAATCCATTCTGGAAATTGCACAATTAACTGAATTTTGGTGGTAAGCACATTTTTTCAGGAAGGAAAACTTGAGTGCTTTATAAAAAATTCTTTGTTTTTCAGATGTGAGCCTAAATGGCAAAGAAAATTTCATCCTAATATGTTTCCTCAGCAAACTAATTTTTACTGTATTATTTTTTCAGATCTGTTATGAATCTTGCTTGGTCAGTACGTTAGATAAATGATTATGGTTGGGATTCATCATAGTAATTTAAAGTATCCAGTCTTTGTAGTACAGTGGCATGAATCAGATTTTATAACAGGTACTACAATTCTGAAATGCCTTCTACTAACTGAAGGCTAGTTGCTGAGCAAGTATGAATAGCTAGGATGGTAAGTAAATGTTCTGTGTTAGAAATTTAAATACAACTTCTGTAGATACACGTTTTACTTTTGTTTCATGATTGCCTGTGAGAGTCTTCATGGTGCAAGTAGTACCCGACAATCAGAAATAAGCTAAATCTATCTTTCAAGATGGGATTATGCCTTAGTTCTGATGATCTTCCTTTTCTAAACATTGGATTTAGTTAAATTGCACCTGCTATCTGTAGAAATGTCTGTTCTCTGAGCCATTGTAGCCTCCTGTATTTACAGCAGGTTCTGTAACGAATGGATAGATTATTATTGGGTTGTTATTGTGGTGTTTGCATGCAAATTTGAAAAGCACATAACAACCAAGGAGCCAGGCCCTACATTTCTATAAAGCTTATGAAGGCTTCAAATTAAGAGCCTCTTAATTTGAATTATGCAGGCTATGTTTCAGCTGATGGAGTGTATATGTATCCATACAAGCCATCTATCCATACTTTCCTTGAAGTCACTAGAGAGAAACAGGTATTTGATGTGCACAGCTTCCCTCATCCTAAAGTATATACTTGCTGAAGCTCAGATGAACTGTTCCATATATTTTCACAGATGCAGTCCCATTTACTTCAGGGTCATTGCTATCATAAGTTTGAAGCCCAAAATTTAAAACTTGTTTTGAAAATATGTCACTCTGGAAATCCAATAAAATATGTAGTTCTCAGTGTTGTCAATAGGAAGGCCTCCAACATCCAGCCCTCTCTGAAGCTACGATCTTATCTTACTTGTTTATATGTGCATCTGAAAATTTCCCTTATGAGAGGTACACTAATGTTTGGTCTTGCCATATTATTCTTCCAAGTTCGAATGAGATATAACTTTCTTTACATGATAATTTGCTGTGTTTGCTTTCTTGAGCCAATGTGAAGTACCAAATCAAGTGAGTATAAATCAGCATTTAAATCAGGGTCAAGGTTCTTTGGTAGGTATGGGGGAATTATCAAAAATGTAGAATAAATCAGTAGCTGTCAGCTATGAAGTTAGATTCTCATCCTGTCATAATAAATTAAGAAACTGAGAGCTGTGTGACAGCAGCATCAATCTCAATCTTTTGTTTCTGAAAGTATTTGTGTTGTCAGAGACTTTTTTTAAAATACTCACTCCCTGGAGGAAGTCATCAACCACAGCAAAGATTTCTCTACATGGAACACTCAGGAAAGAATATTAAGCTTAGAGTGTGAAGTTGATATGTATGAGTCAAATCAGTTAGATCTTGTTCTTACGTGGCCTGCCTGATGTCAGTAGATGGCTCTGTCCTAGCTCAGGAAAGCCAGAGTTTTGTTATGTATTATTTATTCTGTATCTTTACTGCTTTATCTTGTTTGTATTTTGTATGTTTTGTTGATTCATTGTAGCTTTCTCATTAGCACAAATTCCTAAGCTGGTGTAGTCTATGTTGATGTATACCTTAAGATAAAAGCGATAAAATATATTGAAATGAATAAAAATTTTGGAAGCCATATTGCATTTAGCACTTTATCAAGAGAGAATATGTATTTAGCTAAGGGTGCAGGATTTCAGTCTTTAATGGCTATGTTTACTGGTCAGATGTGCATGAGATTCAAACCTTGCCTCATGGAATAGTGTCTTAGTCAGTCCTAGAAATTACATAGATATAGTCGAGAGACTGATTTCATAAGGATCACAAAAGGATATCAGATGGAGTGGAGGGCAGCAAAGTCATCTGGTATCTGATTTCAAATATAGTCACTGTCTTATACGGTTATTATGTAATTGATTTTGTATTGATTTATGATAAGCAGTACAATCTATGCAGTCAAGAAACAACCATCATAAGGAATAGTTGCTGCATAATTGCTTACTGTCTTAGAAAATAAAACAGTTATGCGTACGCGATAAAAGGCCACTTGTGAATTCCCTTGTTAGGTGGATTCTAGGGTCTCAGCTGTCTATAGTGCTCTGCTTTTGCTATCTAACACTTTCCATGAACTTCTGTATCTTGATTTTATCCTTTTGACTTCACTGTACAACATGAAAACTTGAAAGTTTGAATCAATCTACAAGAACAAGATAGTAGATTATTTTTACTACTTCCATTACTTTATGCAGACTTCAATACAGATCCCTCTCAAGTATCTCAAAATACCTGTGTACTGAAGTTGTATCAGAGCGCAAGGTGTAGTTTTGTAGAGAAGAGGGACAGAAAGGAACATGGACTAGTTGATGGTAGCATCTTTTAATATTGCATTATGTAGCAAACATCTTAACAAGAATAACACCACAGCTTCATTAATAAAAGCATTCATTAAAAGTTCTGTTGACAGACTTTACAAGAATTATTATTTAGAGAATTTGGAAGGTTTAGGATTAAAGCAGAATTTGTGATTAAGAGGTCTTATGAGATATTGAAAGAAATGTTTCACAACAGTTGAAATACACTTTGTAAAACAAATGAGACTGGAATGGATATATGGTATGGTATTATACTGTAGGACAGGAACAGAAACAAGAGTCAGGACAAGGCCTTTTCATTCCATCTTTAACGAAAGAAAATTTTAACTGAAGAGAAGGTTGCTCAGCAGTGAGAGGCAGGAGAGCAGCCCCTCAGCAGAGGGGTTATACCTTAATTAAAACAGAAGAATTGAAAAGTTTAAAAGAATGGAAAGATGTATTTCTGAATTTAGGTGTCAGTGTTACAGATACTCCCCAGCAAGAGCTGTGAGTCCATAGTTCTAGAAGTCTCTAGATCATAGTGAGTGTACTTGCATGGGTTTTATTCCTCTCATAAGATTTCATGGTGAAAAATTTGGGGTTTTTTTAATAGTAGAATGTACTGTGTGGTTTTTTGTGCTAATTTTGTGCTAAATTTTTTCCATTCCATTGTATCAGACAACATACTTAACAAAGACTTATAGGTGAATTTTTAAAAAATTCTTTTCAGCAAATAAGCTTGAATGGGAAAGATTTTTTTCTGGAAGATTTTTTTCTTCTACAGAGTTTCTCCCACGTAATGTTTATAAGTATACGAGCAGCTTGAAAATGAGGGTATCTATTTTTCTGTATCTGAATCAACAAAAAATACCTACAGTGCTTGCATGCAGTTATTCCTAATATACTTCTAACATGACCAATAAAGGCTGAAAAATTTTCCACTGCTGATAACTTGCTCTGTTATATTAAAGTACCAGTGTCATGTGGGATCTGCAGGCTTACTGTTAATGGGGTCAGGTCTGCCTGAGCCTCCATGTGTGAGAGCCTCATGCCAATCAGGAGGCTGATGGCATTCCCTGGACAGTGGCACTGTAGATGAAAAGAAGGAAAGTAAAATTTTTTTTAAAAAAACCTGTATCAGAACAAAGGATAACTTAAAAAAAAAAAAGATAGCTTTATTTAGGAACTGTTTTCATGAGGCCACCATATGCACGGGTATGTCTGAAAACAGACTCGATTACCAAGTAAGAAGATAGAAACTACAACTGAGATGTAACATTAAGAGGCTTAGATGTTTATTTTGGAAATGCTAAAAGCTGCAAAAAGCAGTTTGGTGTCTTAAAAGGACAGACAGTGGTGCCCAGTTGTATAAAAAATGAATAAACAAGTGATGACAAGAGATTTCAACTCAGTGCAGCATTCACGCAATGTCTGTGGGGCTGTTTACTTCAGCTCAGTAAATGGGGAGGCATCAGATGCAACTTAGTTAAGCTCTTGTATTAAGTGAATATTTCCTATGCTAAGCATAGCAAATAAGTCTGTTGCAGCGAGATTTACACTGTGTTTGTGTATGGTGAAATATAAAGAATTCCACTGTGTGTCACAAAATAGCTAGATAACAAAGATTTTTAAGCAGTTCTTTTCAAGTTGCACACATCTGTAATGGTGTAGACAAGCAAGAACCCTAGTCAGTGGTTAATGAGGTGATATGTAATTAATTCCCACTAAAAGATAGGATTCTCCAGGACACATGGGCATAATTTTAGGTGATATATCCTTGCACATAGAAAAGAATGATTCTAGGGATCAGTTAATTTTGGAATGATGTCATTATTCATCACCAAAGAGCATCAAGTTTCTTTCTTGTAAAATTAGCTTTATTTTTTAGGGAGTGGCAATTTTACACAGTTTTGGGTTTTTTACTCCAGTAAACATTCACTGCTGCAGGGTGTGGGGGTTTTTTTCAAGTGTCTCTCCTCTCAGTATAGGCTGTGTAGTAGAGATTTCTGCAACTGTGGTAGTGAATGGAGTGGCAGATCTAAGGTTATGGAGTTCTTTTTCCTTTTCTTCACCACACTTTTCAGTTTCTGAAAGAAGCTGGCAAAAAGCAGCATTCTAACCTTGTGTGCAAATACTAGAAAATTTGAGCCCAGGTTTTAAATTCTCGTTGAAGTACGCTTCCAGATATCATGGAGATATGAATGCTATCTATATACATGGTTAATCATGTTTCTTTCTTCTAATATTTCTCTCTGTATGATCATGAAGAGATGGTGTAAGAACCAACAGTTTAGTAGTTACTTTAATTAGCAATGCTTCCTGTTTTTGTGGTCCCCTCAGCTGATGCAATGTAACACCTTCCCCACCTTGACAGCATATCGTTACTTGTATGACTATTCCAGCAGGAACACCTGCCTACAGCTTCTTATCTGATACAATTTGCTTTGCTCCTACATGCCAGATTTGCACTTTGGGCTTACCCAACTATCTTGAAATCAGATCACCCAAGCCACCCACTCCAATAAAGCATTGTTGTACTTGAAGGGAATGGAATAGAGAAGTGAGAAGAATATGTGCCAAATGTTGTTGTCATTAGGGTTAACTTCCAGAAATGAACACCTGTTTTAAACATGTAGTATCATGATGTCATTTGAATTGGGTCTGTGATTATCATATGTGTGTATTGATGTGCTTCAGGGCTCAAAATAGATGAGGTAGACAGTATGAAGCTGAGGAGGATCTGTAAGATCAAGAAAGACACAGAAAAGACAAGTAGAATATGGCTTTACTGTTTTTACAACAATGGGATTAGGGGCCATTCATTCAGACTGTGAAGCAGCAGCATGTTTGGAAAAAAAACTACAAGAGGGTGTACTTTTTATGTAATTCAGCTACATTGCAGAAATAAATGAGCCAGCATGTATGGTTCAGAAAAGATGGAACAAATTCATACAGGAAAAAAAACAGTAGTGACAGTGGTCTAGCCAGTGATTTAGGTTGATTAACAGATGAGTAGTTGCAGAAAGCTGTGAGGACATGCCAGCAAGGGCTCTTTCCTAAGTCTGCTGTCTACTCCTGAGTATCAATATAGTGTCAAAAAGAGGATGGTGGGATAGATGTTTTTGTGGTTTAAGAATAGTTATAACTGTAAAAAATCCAGGAATAAGATTTTTTAAAATGAGACTGTCAAATACCAAATAACAAAATATAATTATTATGAAGTTTCAAAATCAGGAACTCATATTTTCCGAGTTTCCAGTTGTTAATAATTTTTCTTACAAGTACAAGGTATCTGCAGTGATGCTTTGTTGCTAAAATTTGAGAAAAAACTACAGTA
Organism: Turnix velox; assembly: GCA_013400935.1. Taxonomy (NCBI): domain Eukaryota; kingdom Metazoa; phylum Chordata; class Aves; order Charadriiformes; family Turnicidae; genus Turnix; species Turnix velox. The sequence continues at coordinate 7,573 of VZTY01020264.1, forward strand.
TTGCTAGCAGGTTCATCTCTCTATCACTATGTTCTGCACTGATGAGATAGGCATATTAGATAAGTCTTCCAATAGTTTCATAGACTAGCTTAGAGAAAAACTACCAGTATCAACTCTCTGAATTATGAGCTAAAGACTTCTTTTTAGAAGTTTCCAAAGAATCTTAATGCTATAATAAGTGAATTGCACTGTGCCTCCCAAATGTTTTGGGGACTGTGAAGATGAGACTCAGATTTCTAAGCAGCTTAAGTGTTTATGAAAATGCTGACTAAAAGAAAATGTCAGAAGGAAGGAAGAGGAGGTCATGGGAGGAAGCAGACACTGACATTGACTCTGTATAGTGTTTCTACTTTTGTATCTTCCTGCTTGTGGTTTTGATTTCAGGTACCCTTAGCAGACCTTTCTCCCTTGATGAATCCAAACAGGATTCTTGATCAGAGATCAGAATAGCCTCTTTAGGCCAAATACTGCAGGGAGCTCTTAGCCAGATCAGGGTGAAATACCAGTGGAGCTAGTTTGAGAAGTTCATCTGATAAATTAAATGAGAAGCTGAAAGCATTTGTTTGTTTAATAAATAAAACATTTATCTTTAGCAACCATAATGTTTCCTACCCTTTGATACTGTTCCACACTATCACTCTCTAGAGGATCTCATTTTACCAAGACACCAACCGTAAGTTTGATTATGTGAAGGCTATGAGCCAAAAAGCTAAAGGTCTTGTGCAAATTCTGATGTATTAATTTGCATAATACTGCTAATATATAGATATATCCATACATGTATGTATGTATTTATTTATCTATTATCTCTCCTTCTTTTCTGAATATTAATTCTCCTTTCCCAGCCTTTCCCTGAGCTGTCTCTTCCCTTATTTCTCATTCTCCTTGGTGATGACGAGGCAATTTGCATTTGAGTCCTGGAAGTGTAGATTTGTTGCATTGGCCTGAACTCTGTCTAAGCAATTCTAGCTCTTTTTCTGATTGTTATTGTAGCTATTTTTTTGTGCTGATAAGGAGTAGTTAAGGGCTATGTAAACTGTTACTTCTAGACGCTTCCATCAGAAGTTCCTTGTGATGTTATAGAGAATGGCTTAAAGGTGTATTCAGTTGCTACTAGTTTGTCTGTTATTGAGGATGAGGGTTGGAGCAGCATGAGGGATAACCATTTGAGCTCAGCTCATATGAGAGCCTTTTGTGAGTTTAGATCATGTAGGTCAGCTGAAAGCTTACTCCAGCTTTCACTCTGGGATCATCATTAGGATTTTGATGCTCATCTATCTGGTAAGCAGCAGAGAAGGTACTCAAGGAATCAGCATGCTGTCAGATGATGAGGCCAAGCTGGATGCAAGATTTTTTTCCAGATAAGGAGCCTAGGATATGGATTCAGTACACCAGTTTTAAGAAAGGGATACCTGCACCTGCTGCGTTGGAGCTGCCATCCTCAGCCTGGTCATGGACCAGTGACTGATTTTGTGCAGTAGGTTGTCATAAAAGGCATGTCTGTTTCTCTAAAAAAAATAATTCCTTTTGATAAAAAGTAGAATAATAAAGATAACTAGCCTAGTATTTATGCTAAATAAATTTAAAAGCTCTTATAATGGTTTTAGTCAGGGTTTAAGATGTTTGAGTGAAGAGATTTTGCATCATGACTTTTTCCCTGTATCTACAGTAAGTCCAAGGTCTCCAGGAGGTGTAAAGTGTCACACAGAGTGGCAACAGTGAAAGCTCCTGAAGTTTTTCAAAATGTCAGTAGCCCTGTTTGACATGCACAGTCTCCAAAACTGGAGCCAGAATAGTTTTATTGAAAACTTGGCTACTTATTTTTCTGTGTTTTTGTGGAACTTAATCTAAAAAATCTGGTCCAAAATGCAATCTCACGTATGCTGCATTACTGATGTTTATGTGTTCAGCTGGTTAACTTGAGCTGCATTGAATGAGACTTAAAGGAGTTATAGTGCCAGATCTACTGAAGTTTGAGTTCACTGGAATCAATGGAGTCTGTCTGCTAACTTCAGGAGACTCTTTTTACCCCATTCTCTAAACTGGGTTAGTAATAGGCTGAAAAACAGTTTACCAAGTAAATAATTTAGCAAATATTTTCCAGGCAGTCATGTCAGTACTAGGACCAGTGCTATTTAACATCTTTGTAGGAGATATGGACAGTGGGATTGAGTGCACCCTCAGCAAGTTTGCAGATGACACCAAGCTGTGTGGTGCAGTTGATACTGAACCCTGAAGGAAGGGATGCCATCCGGAGGGACCTTGACAGACTTGAGAGGTGAGCCCAAGCCAACCTCATGAAGTTTAACAAGGCCAAGTGCAAGGTCCTGCACCTGGGTTGAAGCAATCCCAAACACAAATACAGGTTGGGTGGAGAGTGGCTTGGGTGCAGCTCTGAAGAGAAAGACTTGAGAGTGTCATTTGATGACAAACTCAACATGAGCCACCAGTGTGCACTTGCAGCCAAGAAGGCCAACCAAATCCTGGGTTGCATCAGGAGGAGTGTGACCAGCAGGTCCAGAGAAGTGATTTTGCCCCTCTACTCGGCACTGGTGAGACC
>VZTY01020264.1:10445-28203 GCA_013400935.1 Turnix velox
GGGGGTTGGAACTCGATGATCTTTAAGGTCCCTTCCAACACAAACTATTCTATGATTCTATTTCCAACAGATTGCTTGGTATTGATAATAAGCAGTACTACCTTCTAAGGCTTCAGTAATACAAAGTCCTTCAAAAAGCCTGACCCTAATAGGACTGAGGTCCGAGAAGAGAAAATGTTATTCCTACACCATCAGGCCTATCTCTATTGAAAGGCACTTAATAGGGAGAAAGTGATATAGTAGCCCTAGATCCCAGCTGCTCCCTTTCTTCAAGTCCTTCACTTCATATATATTAATATTAAAATAATTTTGAGGCAAGTACTTTGTAGCACAATTTTGAGGTTTGTACATATACCAACAGAGACTTTTTCCTCCAGTCAGTGTTCAGCTAATCTTCCAGAGATGATCTAGATTCTGGTGTGCTGTTTTTAAGTAACAAGTTTGGAGCTAACATGGCAGCAAGACCTGCTGACTCAGAGAGAAAGGATCTCACAAACTTGTCTTGTTTATCTTTTCTTTTTATTCTACAGTAGGCAGTGAAGGTCTTCTTTTCCCATGCCCTCCCAACCTGCTTTGATGAGGTTATGAAAAGGTTCAGATCTGAAAGGCCAGGCTTGCTGAGGCTCTGAGCAGCGTCATCTAGTGCAGGATGACCTTGCTCACTTCAGGGGAGTTGGACTAGGTGACCTCTGAAGGGCTCTTTCAACGCTGATATTCTGTAGGTCTATGAAAGAGAGTAAGAAATGAGGGCGAGAGGATTTTGATACAGCAAATTTGAGACAATAGTGCTTAATGTTTCCTGACAAATAAAAAAGGAGAAGGACTGTCTGCACACTTGCATTGTAGCTAAAGACACGAAGAAACCACTTGGTTTCCCTGGGTACTGCTAGAATTACCCTAGAGCTTTTATTATCTAAAGAGCTACAATTTCTGTCACACAAAGCAGAGGCAGCACACTAGCAAAAACAGCAATAGCAGGCTTGGTGGAACAAGCTGCCACAACTAGCTGGTGTTCCTGCATTGGTTTCTGGATGGGTTTCTCCAGCATTTCAAAGCTTCCTGGCCTTGCCTACAACAGTATTGGCAAAAGCAGCTCAGTTTTATCTTACTGTACTGTGGCCAGTCTTAGAGGAATTAATTAATTAAAAACTCAAATTGCTCTCTAAGTTCTTCTGAGGAGTAGAGTGTTGATAATAGTTTTGCTTTATTATGTTTTTTGCCCCCCTCCAAAGACAAAATTAATCCAAAACACACACCAACTCATTTGCTGATGTGTTGGCAGACGATGTGAAATAATAAACTGGTTGCAGAGTCTCTAAAAATGGAAAACATGCATTTTTCAGGTGGCAAGTTGCTTTTATCCAAAGAAAAATCAGAAAATGGAAATGATACACTTTTTATGAGCAAAGCTGTAGCCTTTAAAGGTTGAATGTGGGTCAAATATCTTTTTTGTGGTGGTAGTTTCCCAATGCTGAAACACGTCTCTGTTAAACACAACAGCATAAAAAATTTTATGCCAAAAAGAGGTGATGGGGGTAGGCAGGGACCATCAAAACAGCCAGTAGCTAAGGCTGCCTTTGTGGTTTTATGTATTTGCCTATTAAAATGACAATACAGACATGGAACATTTAGATTTAAGAAGCCTTCTTTTCATTAAACAACAGTAAACAAACTGACAAAGTAGGGGGTTATGACACCAGTAATTGAAACATGCTGTTCTGTTCAAGACCAGAACTCTATAAAGACTCTTTTCACCCAGTAATGTCCTTTGTGTTTGCCTGCTACCCCTGCTAGAAATTACTGTAGGCCTGAAGTATGTGTTTCCAAGTGTAGTGGGAATGACAAGTGTGCAACACCACACTTGGCAGATGGAATCACAGCCTTTTTAGGACATTGACATTCATTGTGCATTGGAAATTAATTTGCAGCCCAGAATGTATGGAGTCTTAGCTTGGTTGCCCTGCCCACTGATTTCTTTAATGTTAACTTTAAAACTGAGATGCAGGAAAAAGAACTAGATGGATTAATTTGGATTAACTCTGATGGTGTTCAGGTAGTTTTCATTAGCTTAATTTACAGTGTGCTTTATTGTGGATTCTTTGTTGTTATAGTTGCATGTTCTGAATCTGTACATATCCTTGCATTTATTTTTCTTTGTCTCTTCTAGATGTTGATGAGTGTCAGGATAACAATGGAGGGTGCCAGCAGATTTGTATAAATACTATGGGAAGCTATGAATGTCTGTGCAAAGAGGGCTTTTTTCTGAGTGATAACCAGCATACCTGCATTCATCGCTCCATTGGTAAGTTTCCAGTATGTAAACTGTACTTTTTATAGTAACAGAAATTCAGAAATTATTTGGGGGGAATTTTTTTATCCCCAGAGCTCCCCAAATCATTTCACTGTTTGGTTGGAATTGATTGATTCTTCTGCTACCCACGCTTCCAGCTAAGCCATAAATAAGACAGGGGAAAAGGCTTTAGCTTGACACAGAAATTATACATGGTTCAAACAACAGGCTTTTTGGGCAGGCAGAGGCAGATTTTCAAATGTAAGCTTTCTGCTTCTGAGTTTCCAAGTCTAAAAAATTTCTATTTATTGTATAATAAATTCTGTTTATTGTATAATAGTTCACCTCTTTCTGTCTCATAGAGCATGGTATCTTAAATCAAAATGAACAGCTTGTTGCTTCTGGAAGTTCAACAGGTTTTGGTTTTTTCTTTGCCAGGCAGGTAGACTTCATTGTAGACTGTTGATGGCTAATATAGTATTAACACAGCATTATTCATTGGTTCAGTACCATGTCAATGGGTGGAGTAGAAAAATGCTTCTCTGTTGCCTGTGCACTAGCTGTAGAAAAAAGGAATCCCTGTGAAACAGTGATCCTTGTCTGCTGCTGATTTTGACTAGGATAAGCAGCTCTCCCTTTTCTGTACTTGTCAAGCATGGAAGGTAAGTTTGAGTGGAAAGGGAGAAAAGAAAACAGCATAGCTATAAATCTCTATAATTAAGTGGACCCTTTATGTGTTCATTCAGACTTCTGGTGACCCTGGCAGCAATGGGGAAATATGCCAGCAAACTCATTTACCAGTAGGCAGTACAGAATGACTATGTAGCAAGAAAACAGAAAATCCTACTGAGCAAAGAGTGTGAGTTTAATTATTCTGTGGGCAAGAAAGTGTAGCATTGTAGCACTGTATCTCAAAAATGTAAATATGTTTTGGGCACTGTGTTTGTGTCTACACATAAATTTGTGTCTACACACTACTTGTAAAGACAAGTAGTAATTTAATTTTCAGAAATGTGAATCTCTGCAATATAGTCAGAGACTTTTTAGCATTAATACTAACTTTTAAATTATTTCAGTATTTTTTATTATAAGAACTTACAGCTAAGTTCCATCAACAAGTGCATTTTAAAGGTTTTTATCTAATACTTTTTTGTCACTCCTTTCAACATAAATTGTTCAAATTTCTGTCCAGTGTAAAGTAACCCAGACACAAAAATATCCAACAGAATAAGGAATAGTAGCTGGAGGCTTAATGAAAACCACTTGCAGAGTACTGCAATGCAATCATTATTTCAGTTTGCACATTATAAAAATTCCCAGCTGCAATAAAAGAGAATTTAACTATCTGAGATGGAAACTAATGAAATAAAAGAAGAATGAGACTTTAAGGGGAGAAGTTTCTTCTAAGGAATGGAGAGAAGAGCATAAATTTTACAGTAAAAAGGCTTCCTAGTTTGCTGGAAGGACTAGAGGAGTGGATTTGAAGAGTAATGGCTGTATGCACATAGTAAATGTGCTTGGGAATAATATATTTTTGTTAACTTGTTTACAAATAAAATTATGTAGATATAGATGTTTAATTTGAAGCAACATCTTAAAATTATTTATGATCTAAAAAAACCCAAGCAACATGCCAAATAGACTGACAGTGATTGCAAAGAGTCTTCTGAACAAGCAGTTTATAGCTTTTCAAAAATAAAGTGCCAATTTACAATAACAGCAAATGTTACACTGTCGTGCCATGATCTCCCACAAAAATATGTCAAGTGGGTATGCTGGAGGAAGGAAATGAGGTTAAATAATCTCTTTCAGTTGTCAGTGTTACTGAACTGCAAATAGTGAACATGCATGGTGAGAATGTAAATGACTTTTTTACTGTCTCTGTTTACTAACTATCATCAGTATTGTAAGTGCCACTTCAGAAACTATTAGAATGCAAAAATGCGCATCAACATATTTGGCTAGAATTGTGCCCAGATACCTCTGTTGCTAACTAAGTCTAAAGTGGACAAAGGCACACTGCACAGCCAGCTTTGCAGTCCAAACACAAAGGCACTGACTTGCCAAAGCACTTTAGCTACCTTGTTGACTTTGAGGATAAAAAGATCCATTAATTGCAGTGAAATTACTTTTCGGTTCCTGAAAAATGCATGTGGACTCATACAATCTTGGTGTCCTTAGTGACCTGTAGTCTCTTCAAGGACTCAACTAATCTGAAACAATCAACCACAAGTTTGCAACATGCAACAACGTGCAAGTTTTCCCTCCTATTTTCAAATGCATTGGGAAAAGGGGAGAAACATTGCAAGGTGCTTAGAATGTACTTAGAGCAGGGATGACTTTGCAATGGAGGGAGCAGTACCAAGCCAAATCATTGCCCTGTCTGCAGGCCCAGTGCCTCAGCCATCAGCAAGGATGGTGCTGATCACATGCTTTGAGCTACTCAGCACATTCAAGTGATGTGGAGTTGAGCACACGAAGGAATGTGTCACTTTTTGCATTGGCCAGACAAAAGAAAGTTGTCTTCTGGTATGAGTCACTCCTTTAAATTGGCTCCTGTGTGAACTTCTGCAGTTTCTAGAGATGTTCTGTATCTGCCCAGTGTTTCAGAGGTGAGTGTATTGTGTCACCTTGCTCTTTCCCACAGCTGTAGTTAAAAGCTACACTGGAGGTGAGGCGGTTTTAATATCATCCTTGTTTGTTTGCCATCTGCAAGTGTTCTTGTTACTTCCCGTGGACAAAAAGGATTAGCGATCTATACATAATATTGATTTTATACCAATGGGAGGCCAGTTGACATTAAAGTCAGGGCAAACACTAGTTTCCTGGCAATTGCTTTGTTTCACTGTCTTTGTTACAAGCCTACTGATTTTGTATGTTTAGTCTCAGTATCCTTGGGAGGATACTGTGCCCAGTACAATTTACCTCATATATTTTCATGTAAAATTTTCCCTTTGCTGAGGGAAATAAGGATGGCGATAACAGGGAGAAAGAAAGTGAGGGAGCATGGATTGTAAAAGATATAAAGAACTTAATAGTTGTTTATCTTCATGCCTCTTAATTGCAGTAGTAGATGTGAGCACTGAGAATTATATCAGAGACACGTTTTTGTTTGTTTCCTCGTGACTTACAAAGAAACCAGAATAAAGCATCTGTTACTGTATCATCTCCAGCTCCAGAGGGAGTATGTGTTTAATAAACGTGACTGTTAGTATTGTGCCGTATAGCTGTGACCCAGTCAGATGATGTACCCAGTCAGGGCTACATCACATTTTTCCTTAATTTGATTATAAGCCAAAAATCTCTATTCAGGTAAGCCTATAGGCACATTCTTAAAATCCTAGTGGTAAGAAAAGTTGGTTAAAAATCTGAATTAAATTTATGGCTTTAAAAGCATCAAAATAGGTAGGGTTTAGCTTAGTGTCTGTCTGTATTTTCACTGAAGTTTGGAGTGATGATAATGAAGGGTAGAATATATCCCATTTTCATTACAACTATAAAAGATACTGTGGTCATGAGCCCTGGCTACAAACTGCTTCACCATCTAAAATTCTCAGCTGTAGCATTATATAAAGCCATTGCTGACCCACTTCCAGACAGCAAGTCTCCTAAAGCACAAAGGTTGTATGTTTACAAGGCAGATACTTAAGCTGTTCTGTGGCTAGGAAGACTTCTGCCAGTTTAGATTCTACCCTCCAAATGTCTAACTAAAGCATAATTATATTAGTGGTCTTATATCTGCTAATATTTTTCAGCCAATGTCTTTATACGGCTAGTGCCAAGTAAACTAAAAAAGCAGGTGCAATTAGGAGTGGCAATTAGAAGTGGAGACAAGAAGAGGTAGAGAAATAGTAGTCTGGAAATTATGGTGGTCTGGTCTAACGGTGGAAAAGCTTTTTACGCTCTTGTCACTATCCTTTTCAAGCCTGTTAATAAGACATTTGGCAAGGAAATGCTTTTCCACTTCCCCTAAGAACATAGCCTTAGTGAGGCTTAGTGAGGGAGTCTGACATGAAGTAAAGCTACCGCAACCTAGCAAATTACTGTGCTACAGTGTCTCAAAAACTAGCTTGTCTTTTTCTGCACTAGAAGTATAGCAGTTTAGTCCTAGAGGAAAGGAAAAGGTGCTAAGCCAAGTTATCTTGCATTTGTCATAAGCTAAGTGGGCTTATGAATTGGTTTATCGTGCTTAATCTTTATTATATGTTTAAGCCCTTGTTAATCCTGCATTAGAAGCAGGAAAGTCCTTCAGTCAGCTGACATTAAACTACCAAATTTCATCGTGTTCTGAGGATTATAAAACCACTTTTGTTCAGGTTTTTTTCATTCCTACTTTCCATGATTTATATGTACTCCTTACCTGATTTCAGTACGATCTTATAGCAGTAGAATAATATGTTAGGACTCTGTGGGAAACTCATGATTCCCAGTAAGGGCAGGAAAGGATACAGGTTGGAATTCTGGACGTTATTCTCATCCCTGATCCTGATCCCCTCTGGGACACTGGGCAAGAGGTTGTTCTGACTCAGAAATTCTGCAAAGCACTTTAAAGGACAGAGGTGCTTTTTCAGCGGAGAGCACAATAATCTGTTCATATTTAGGTGAGTTGGAAGGGTAACTAAATAATTAAGTGTTGCCAGTACTGTTCTGGAATTAATGAAGAACAGTGCTTCTCATTTCAACCAGGACAGCTCTTTCATGATGATGTAACCTGTTAAATTACTCTTTTACCTGAAAATACTTTGCCATAGTTAACCTGAATACAGACATTTCATTCACTGGAGCAGAACAGTCCTACTTGTCTTTTTAAACAGGAGTCCTAATATGATTTTTAGGAACATACGTAAATTTTAAGGAAATACATTCACATATTTCTAGATGATGCAAAAATAAGACCTTTCAGGAGCTAAGTTTTATTGGAAAAATATACTCCAATCTAGAAAGCTTTTTCCTAAAACTGCACACAGTATGATCACAGTGTCTGTTTGTACTTTCCCATGATACATTTTGCATAAACAGTTCAATTGATAATCTTTTACAGAATACAGTATACAGAATGTATCCCATAAGAAAGGCTTAATATTTTATATCTCAGTGTGCCCTGTTAGATTTTTTAAATTGTGTATAACCCATGAAAATTACTGTACTTCAGTTTCAGAGATTCATATTTGCTCCAGCAGGCTTGTAAAGAGTACCTCATATTTGCTTTCTCCATTGAAAGAGTTTGTAATTTATCTCATGGGAACACACAACAGGTGAAAACGCCTAGTACAAATCAAATATAATCTCTGTTAGGCCCCCTTCTCATATATCCGTTATTTATCATGATTAGGGCTAGTAAAGTTACACTAGTATGGAACTAGTTTAAGTGTGTGCTAACTTGAGTTCAGCTGTGAGGGGAAGCAGTAATTATGTAGTCATAAAAGCAGTATTAGATGAAAGTTTAGGATTAGATGGGAGAGGAAGTAGTCACATAAAATGGTGGAAGGGACCTCAACAGATCACCAGATCCAATCTTGCATGGGAAGGGATATTGTCTTTGTCACTGCCCTTTAAGTACTATCCAAATGAAACTAGTTCTACCAAATAACACTACAAAAGCAGAGTTTTAAGTATCAAAATTGTCAGTAGTTTTTGGTGTGGGTTCCCCCCCCCTTACATTTGCATATTAAGGCCTTCAGTAAATGTCATCTTAAATGGTTTGGTTTCTGCTTAAGATGACATAGAATTGGAGTCACTTTTGGTTCAGAAAAATATAAAATGCATCTGAAACTTGAGGCTGCAGTTTTCCTTTTACAGGTAAGGAAACTGGGGTGTAAATACTACATCATTGTCTCTGTAGCAATGTGCTGTAGTTGCAGGATAGATACACTCCATTAGANCAGATCCAATCTTGCATGGGAAGGGATATTGTCTTTGTCACTGCCCTTTAAGTACTATCCAAATGAAACTAGTTCTACCAAATAACACTACAAAAGCAGAGTTTTAAGTATCAAAATTGTCAGTAGTTTTTGGTGTGGGTTCCCCCCCCCTTACATTTGCATATTAAGGCCTTCAGTAAATGTCATCTTAAATGGTTTGGTTTCTGCTTAAGATGACATAGAATTGGAGTCACTTTTGGTTCAGAAAAATATAAAATGCATCTGAAACTTGAGGCTGCAGTTTTCCTTTTACAGGTAAGGAAACTGGGGTGTAAATACTACATCATTGTCTCTGTAGCAATGTGCTGTAGTTGCAGGATAGATACACTCCATTAGAGCAGCTGCAGTCTTAATGCTCATAGCAGTCCATGTGAAAACCATGATGTGAGGACACAATATAGGATGCGAAGTCATCAGGTATACCTGAGGTATACCTCAGGTTGCAGAGTTAGATGCAGCCAAGTAGAGTTGGTTGTAGACCTTCATTTAGTTCCTTGGGACCAATTCAGACTCATATCATAAATATAATCAACAAATTAAGTCTCTACATGTTCTACCTTAGTTTCTGAGCTCAGCTTAGTTTTTAGTAGGTTTTGCCTTCTGAAGGAAAATTGCCGTGCTTCAAAATTTTCTGTGACTTTGAATTAGATTTAGTTCAGAATGAAACTCAAATGTTGTTGAATAATCAATACCCTCTGGTGCTTTGCTTCAGCTTATGTTGAATGCACTAGAAAACCAACCTGCTAGCAGGATGCAGTGGTGGCGAGTTCATTTGAAGTCAAAGGAGAAGTCTCCCAGAATAGTGGGCTGCCAGATTAGACAAAATCTGGATTGAGTTCTAAGTGTTCTGTGCAGAAGCTTTCCTGTAAAAGGCACCAGATTTAAATACACTGATCAGACTTAAATAATTTAAAAAATCATACTAAAAAATTTAAAGGTGTTTCCTAGGTGTACCATGAAACATGAACTGGTAAGTTACCTTGGTCACATGTATAACTTACATACAGTTCTTGGACAGTATTAAAAGTATATGTACAGTTGTACTTGATTAAATTATAAACTAGGACATGCAGGTAATTTCACTATGAGTCAAACTTGGAAATAGTTTAATGATATAGTACTTGGTTCTGCATGGCTCCATTGCAGAAATCATTTCTTTTGGTAAGGAAAGAATGAAACTAAAGGAGGAAAAGAAGTGTGTAAGTAATAATGAAGCTGGAGATGGAAAAAAGTGTGTCTTGGAAAGAGTGGTTCTTTGAAACACCCTGCAGCAGCATGATACTCAGACAGCTTTCCAGGGGGAGCAGGGAATTTGTAAGTCAGATCAAAAATCTCTCCACACCTGTGTGACAGAAAGTGCAGCAAACAGTCTGTAGGTCAGCAACTGACTGACTGGCAGTGCTGACAAGTTGGGAAAGCTATACGCATGAATGGGAAAACAGACTGGAAAGTCATCCTTTAAAAAAAAAAATAGAGAAAATATGCAAAGGGGCTTTCACACTCAATCATTCAATAGCATTGGAAGTGAACCAATGTTCTGTTCATGCTAGCCACTCTGGATTATACTAAATAAAAGAGCTGACATGTTTTTTAAAGGCCCCTAGCATCCAGTTGACTGAAACATCAGGTGAGAAAGATCTGAGAATATTATTAAACAAGAGTGTACTGGAATAAAGCTTGCATTCACACAAAAATGGACTCTATTTTAAGTAAACCATATGCTGTGTGCTGTGATTCTCTCACCATCAGAGATACAATGATTAATTTAGGTCCTGCTCTGAATACTGCATAAAGATGCTCAGCATCTTTCACACCTGCTGCAGTCATTTTGAGTCTCACCATGTAGGTCTCATATTTTCACTATGCAGAGAAATCAGCAACAGTCCATGTTGCAGGCACTGTTTCTCTGTTCTGCTCATCACAGCAAATGTCAGCAGTGTGATCCAGCAGGAACTCTCTAGAGGCTATAAACCATTAAGAACTGAAGATATGAATGCCAAATACCTGTTCATATACACTGTTGCCCTCCTGTATATGGTATGCATACTATGCATATAATGAGTTATATTAGTTATGCAGTTCCATGTAATTACATTAGAGTTTACCCTTAGCTATTCTGAAATAATTTAGGTGTTAATGGAAATGAGAAGGAAGATGATTGTATTTAATAGCTTCATATGGTTTCGAGCCTGAGAATGCATTCATGTTATATTAAGATTTATATATTTTTTTTAAGTATCTGGGTCATAAAATTGTTGGGGGTTTTACTGCTCTTGATGATACTTTGATTATTTAGTATTATCAGTACCTGAGGGGGTCCTACAGAAAGGCAGGGGAAGGAATTTTTAATAAGATATCGGATGGGAGGACTAGAAACAATGGATGTAAATTGGAGGGGGGGTAGATTTAGACTTGACATAAGAAAGAAATTCTTTACAGTGAGGGTGGTGAAGCACTGGAATGGGTTGCCCAGAGAGGTTGTGGATGCCCCCTCTCTGGAGGTGTTCAAGACTAGGCGGGACAAGGCACTGAGCAGCCTGATCTAGTGGGAGGTGTCCCTGCCTATGGCAGGGGGGTTGGAACTCGATGATCTTTAAGGTCCCTTCCAACCCAAAGTATTCTATGATTCTATGATTCTATTTTGTACTTGAGCAAGAATGGGGCCAGACTGCTTGAGACCTTGAAAAAGCTGTAAGAATTTACAGCCTAAGTGAACAAGGCAACCACAGAGCAGAGGAAGACATGAGCACTGTGAATGCTTTCATGGCAGAAGTGATGTAGTAGAACCGTGAGATATTTTAAAAAGGGGACACAAAGAAAGTAGGTTAGGCCAGCATATGTAAGGTAAACAGAAAGTAGGAGAAGGGAAAGAGACAGTCAGCCGAGTGGAAGTAAGGCGAAGTGGAGTAGAGGAAAAGAAAAAAAATTGAAGAAGAAATGGATGCAAAACCTGTATTTCTCTATCGCCTTAACTACTTGGCTCACTATTGTAATTTCTTTTCAGCATCTTCTCTCTCATAATTTCCTTTCCATTGAACTAACTCCTCTGATGGAAGGAGGAGTTAAAGAACAGTGTGGTCATAATATAGTCAAAATGTGTCAATATACTTGGAAATAAAAATTTATCTCAGTGGAATGGTTCAAGTGCTGAGATTGCAAAACCAAGTCATGTGCAAGGGACTAAGATGATACCCTTGCGAGGGTTCAGCTCCTTTGCTTTTCCCTGGATCCTGTGCTGTTGGTGTTGCTCTTTGAACTATGTTGACTATTGATAAGAGCATGAAGCATGTGCCGTGAATCAATTTACTTGCTTTTTGAGCATATTGCATAGAATGTTTGAGTGCTTTCAGGAGGCTCTGTGTGACTTTGCAGTGCTGAGAGACTGCAAATAATCTTTTTTCCCTTGTTCCAAAATAAAGATTAATCTTTTAGTAGAAACTTTTACTTTTATCCCTCTTGCATATGGACCACCTCCTTTACAAGTTTTTCTCTGTATTTATAGGTTTGTTTAAACCACTGCACATTCAATGTAAGCCAATAATATCCAGTATGGTCTGCTGCAAGCATTGTGTTACATTGGTGATTTACTAGAGTTGGCAGATTTTCTCCTTGCATTTAACTTGGGCTGAAGATAGTATAATAGCTGCTATCTTCAATCCATATCAAACTGCGAAAATTAAGACCCTCCTTACTCAAACATTAATTTTTGACATAAATCCACATGATCAGTGCTGGCATTTCAGTGTTTAATGTAAGAGAGTTAGTTATTTAAACTGACATTTGTTTGGAATGCTACAAATGCCAGCGTGGGGAAGCAGTGATGTGAATGGTTCTTACCCAATGCATTCTTGTTCTGCCTTCCTTCAGAAGTGAATTCCTACCTATTTGCTCTTCTAATCACTAATTCACAAGAGGATACTCCAGGAGTCTACAAAAACTATCTCAAGGCTCTAACCCCCCTCTGAAATAGGACCTAATGTACCACCCTAGGTGACAGATATGGGAGGCAGTAAAGTTGAATAATTTCTCTAGGAAGCCTGTAGAAATCCCAAGAGCTTTCCAGAAAAACTGTGAAGGTATCACTTGACAGAGTTTAATTGATACTATATTGATTTCATTAAATCTGTTTTGTAAAACTGAATGTCTGTTTTTAGGCATGCTCCTACTAGGAACAGAAGGCAGATACCCTGAGCCCCATGCTTTAGGTCTGTTAATTCCCTTCTTTTATCCCTAGAGCACTTTAACATCAGTGATTGATTAATTATGTGTACATCTTTAGAGATCAAAGTGTAGCACAAGTAGCTGGGTGGATAACAGCATTTGGCAAATCCTGTCCTCTCTCTTTTCCTCCATTGACTTTTTGTTCTGTTTGTTCTCTTTTGACTCACTGTTGTGAACTGAACAATTTCAGATAGTGATGTGAGCTTGACTTCTTACTGTCATTCAGGGTGCCTGGTGACTCTCTGCACTGTGCCTTTGTACTGGGAAAGCAGCCACACTGACACTGGGAACGTGTAGGTTCTGAAAAGTAAGGTGGAAAAGACGAACAAAATGTTATTAGCATTATTTTTGGAGATGCATTTTTCCACTAAACCAAATTTTTTTCTCTAAAGTAGCTGCTTTCCCTGGAATAATAATAATTATGTATATATTAAACATTCATAGTAAAAAAAACCCATAAAAATCCTGAGGCTTTAGACCTGGAGGTACTGTGTTGGGCACTGCATGGTAGTGGTGGTTAGAAAGCTTTCTCTGCCTCTGTACGTGGCTGTTGTACTGCACCATAGAATGAATGTGCATGAAGTGTCTATATTGAGAGGAGACCAGACTTCTAGTTTAAGAAACAGCTCAGTGTAAGAAACAACTCAAACCTGAAGCCTGATTTGCCCAGAGAAGGAGGATATTTCTGCTAGTGTTTGATTCACCTCTTTCCTTTCCCAGGTGAAAGATTTCAGTGTTGGGGGAGCTTTCCTAGAAAAGGACTCCTAGAAGAGAGTTCTAGCCTCTCCAGATAAACTGCTTTCAGAAATCCCTCTGAGCTTCTCAGGAAAAGCTATTTTTTTGCCTAAATGCTCCTTTAATGGACATTTAATTACTCTGCTGTAATTGAAGTACGAAAAACGTATAATGAAAAAAGGCTGTAATAAGCTTTTTTAAACCAGAATTTGACGAGCAGTGCCTTCCTAGCCTAATCTTTGTCTCTCTCGTGAATCCTGAATAGCATGTTTGCCTGGAGATTTCTTTTGAAAAGGCTTTTTGTGTAGATCTCAAGATGACTTTTTAGCATTTGGCTAAGTTAGTTACCATTTGTCTTCAGTCTTCAGTTGACATTAGTTGAAAAACACTTTGTGTTGTTCAATCTTCCAGGAATTCACAGAAAGAGATAGTGAGCTGTCATTCCTGTGCTATCTCTCAGAGAAGCTGACCACTTATCGCCCGAACAACTCAGAATTAATCTGGAGGATTACTTGTCAGGAGCTCACTGCCCCATGATAGAGTGAAATGCCAGAAAAACAATTAAAGAACATCAATGATGATTTTGAGTAGCTGCATCCTTTAAAAATAGAGTCTTGGTGGGAGCAGGAAAGCCCCCCTAGGTTTTTTATGTTGTTCTCCTTAGTTAATACAAAAGTGACATTAGGTGGCTAAAGGAATTTTCCTATTGTCCAGACTGTGTATATATTTTTACATGACTCTGAGGCTTTCTAGACCTAGTATGAATTGCCTTGCTCCCGAGTGCCCATCAAATTAACCTCCTGCTGTTAGCTATCAAGTGGCCAAGCACAGAATATCAATATATCTCCAAATACTCAATGTTTATGTGTGTCATTTGTTAAATATTTTATGAAGTTGTTTTGTTTCTTCATTTCCTCTAAAAACACCTTCAAAACACCTGTAATTTTCTCTTAGTCTTTATTATAACTCACTTTGTGGAGATACTTCTGTGCTGAGCTATAATAAGTTAAACTATCTCAAAAGCAACATTGTGATCAGAAGTGTGGCGGTATTGAATGGCATCCATTTTTCCTCTTCCATATTTGTTCTCTCCCAGGACTTCCACAGTGTATTTACAGGCAGAAACAAGATTTACTTGCTTTCCAATATGGCCTGGTGTCAGAAAAAACACTGCCATTTTTTTCTGTTTGCTTTCACCACTAACAAATCAAAATCCATGTTTGGTGTTTAGCTGATACTTGTCATCAAAGGATAGAAATCAAATAGGGCTGCTTGTCTAGAAGAGTTTTGTTTTTCCATTTTCAGCCTTACCAGAAATATTGACTGCTCTCTACTTACTTCCACAAGTTCTTGTTTACAAACAAGAAAGCTAAAATCTCATAGCTTGCAGAGGATTTTCTTCACCATTCTTTGCTTAGATCATTAAAGCCAAGGGTATGCTGCTGGTAGATGTCATGCTTATTCCTATTTTGCAGCTCTGCCAATGTATGTTCATTCATTCTACCCTTTCACCTCCTTGCTATTTTTAAAAAACAGAATATCACTTGGGTATATATGTGGCATCTAGGATGCCATAGCTTTGTTAGACTGTGAAATTGTACAGGCTAAAGACTGCTTCACTCACAACTGTTGTGTTCCCTCTGAGTGGAGATGAGATGCAAGTCTAATTAAGCTGGCTTGGAAGTCCACAAACTCTCAGCTGTTTCAGTAGGATTTCAACCAGCATCATGAGACCGTGAATACCTGCCAGCAACATAGACTGAATTAGTGATGATGCAAATTATGATTGCTTATTTGGGCCACACCCTTGCACAGGTAAATAAAGTTTGTATAACTGTACTACCAACTAAAATTTTTCAATTGCTGTGGAAGATCTTAGCAAATTATTTCACTAATCTGTAGGAGATAGTGTCTTCAGCACCTATGCAGAACTAAGAGAAAGATCAAGAAGTGCTAGAAAAAAACCAAGAGGTGATAATTAGATTAAAGGCTATTCAGTACTGAGGAATACGCTTGCAGGGCAATTATGTCATCTCCTGATCCCAAATGCTCCTAATGGTTGTTCTTGTAGTAAGAAGTCAGTATGCACTGTAGCAGAACAATAAACAGATGGTGGAATAACCACTATGTCACAGAAGAAAGCCTTCTAGTTTTAAGATTAAGTAAGTATTCTGCAATGAGAAATAAGCCTCGATGCACATAAAAATAGGAATGATATGGGAGCAACAGAGTGGTTTGTGTGCACAGTAGAGGTTTTTCACCCTTAATGTGCCAGGAAAGCTTATAGGCTTCTGAGAAGCAGGTTCTTCCACTTTCACGCCACTATTGCCTTATAAACATTTAATTCATTTCTGAAGTACAACTTGCAGATTAGTCTTCCACTCATTGTGTTGGTGTTAGCGTTTGGTCTTAAATGGCTAATGACACAGGACTGCTATTTCAGGTGCCTCCACATGAAATCTGATGCTGGGTGCCCCAGAAAAAAATTAACTATTTGTGATAGGAATGAGACCAGAGTTGCTGCTATGTGGAAGATCTGTTTGCCTATACAGCCACTATGTGTCAGTGTACTGGTTCTAGCATATGAACAGAAACACGAGAGAATTATTTTGATGGATGTGAATACTAATGACAGTAAAAGGATTTTGTTGCCTGAGGTCACTGGAAAATATTTTCTGAAAGCCTTAATGATGCCTTCTGAGCAGATCTTGATAGCACGTAACTTTATCAAATGGCAATATATTCATCATCTCCATTCCACACCCGTCTCTCCCTAGCACCTCTCACTTTTCCTCTGACCTAGACCCTGTAATGTCACCTTCCAGACAGTGAATCACTCATCTCTTTCCCTCATGTTTCCCCCACCAAATGTTATCATTACGCTTGCTTGAACCTTGACATTTGATTTATGTAAGCTAGAATTTGCTGTGTGTTTGAGGATGACATTTTAGTCAGATTCCTTCTCTGAAGGAAACTGAAGGAAAACAGAGTAAAATATTGAGATTTCCATAGAAAAGTAAAAAGTTTGTTTGGTTTTTTCATAGCTAAATGACCCTTTCACATTGCAGATATGGTGGAATTTTACGATACTTAGAAAACAAAATATAATACCACCAATGCACGTGCATTTCAGATTTGTATATACAAATACATATGCATTTTGTAAATACATTTTTCTAAACTGTCTTTGAGTGTAGCTGCTGTTATCCCACTCCTTGCCTGCTATGCCCAAGGGAGGCAGAATTGATATTTTTCTCTGGGTTTTGTAGGTTTTTCTGAAAGCAAGGGAGAGGCTTGTGCCTACATTGCATTTTAATGTATGGGCAGGCTTTCAGGCCTTTGTTGTTGGGACTATTCACGTGCTTAAGTGTTTTGCTGGATTGGAGCCACAGAACAGTTAATGAATTAGTGCAACATACCAGGGCATAGCATTCTATTTCCTCTTTCCAGATAGTTTCCATTTCCATTATTTGTAAGATATAGGATGACCAGCAGCCTGTTTTTTTTATTTATGAAATAGTATGTAAAAATATCTTCTCAGTATTCCTAGATGAGTTTTCTTTCCCTTTTCTTCACATCCAAACTCCATTTCCATAAAGAAAAAATCTATCTGGTGGCCATTGTTGCCATACTTTTCCTCTTCTCTGTGAAAGTGGCAATGTTTGAATCTGTTTACCTCATGGTATGTAACAGACACTGTTATTGTTATAAACAGAATTTAGCTGCCAAATAATAAGAGTAATAATGGCAACAGATATACAAAGCAGACTAGGAAGATCTTTTCTGAATGCATTTACCTAATTCTGTGTTTCCAGTTTGGAGTATGGGAAGGTAGTTGTGCATCTCTTCAGCAAATTTCCCCCTAGGGATTAAATTTTGACATCAGCATTTGAATTGAGAAAGCACATGTTTGCACACAACTGCAGATGCAGATGACTTTTCACTTTTCTGAATTATTTGTGATCTTCTATGTGGATATTTTGTCACTAGCAAATGGACCAGATTATCTGAGTGTCACAACTCTTCCATTGCCAATATTGTGTGTGGCATGTGCTAGCCCAATTGTGTCATAACTGTGTCATCCCTGTTTACACTTTTGATTAATATTTAATAGCTTTCTTAATGCAAAGTCATACTCAGTAGATTCAGTAGCACAACAGTTCCACCATCTTGCAAGGAAGAAATACATTTTACCTTGATACTGTCCTACTATGCATTTCTGTCCTGTACTGTGGTGCTGTCTCCAGTGCTTGGTTGCATTAGCTTCTGAGTCCTATATGAGCTAGGAGGCCTTCAGTGACTGTGTTGCCCCACACTGCTTCTTCTGAGGTAGTTGCCTATTTTCTAATAGAGTACCTTTCATCCTGAAGAATCCCAGGCTACTTTGCAGTTGTAATCCTAGGGAATGCCATTACTTCTAGACAGAGATGTTTGAAGACGTGGACAGTATCAATGATCGGGATTTTTACTGGTAACAAGCTGTAACACTGACAGAAGTGAGGAGTATTAGAATCAACAGGAGGAGTTAAGGATTGCTTTCCCTTCCCTATCTCTCTGAAGAACAATCAGAAGGTGATTGTCCCTCTCTACT
>VZTY01020316.1:0-85813 GCA_013400935.1 Turnix velox
GGATGTAGGGGAGGAGGGAAGCCGAGGGACCATGACCTGGTGCGGAGGGGGCACTTTCCCGCCGCCGCCCTGGCTGAGGATGCCTCCGCCTCCATAGGGAGCCACCCGCCGCCCCTGAGAGCCCAGCCGCCGACACCGCCGCGGCGCCGCCGCCGGCCGCCCACCCTATGACGGCCGACTCATGGAGGAGCCTCATCGAGCACATCGGTAAGGAACCTTCCCTCCTTGGTGCGTGTCCTCCCTCCCGGGTGTTTGGTGGCCGCGTTCTGCCCCGGCTCGGCGGCAGTAGAACAGCCCTTACAGGTGCCGCCGCGGCTCCTCAGCCCAGCCCGGCCCCTCTCCCGCCCCCCCACAGTCCCTCGGACCGTCAGAGTTTAAGGAATAAAACCCAGAAGGTACACGGTGGAGGGAGCTTCAGTGGAAACCCAAGTCCCTGTCCTTGCTGGGACAAACCTCTCCGCGTCAAACACGATGCGCACACCCTTCAGAGCTGGCTTTCTGCTGTCTGTGGGGTATCAGGTTTGAACTCTGCTTGGCAGGTGATTTAAATCAGTCCCTGAGCTGCTTTCTCTCCACTCATAAACAACTCTTACTTCTTATCATCACGAAGCAATTAAGGTTACAGCTGACTTTCTGCTGGAAGGTGTAAAACTAAAGTGTCTGTCAGCTGTGCTGTTGTGTACCTGCACCTCAGAGTCAGTGTGTGTTTGTGACAGCCACAAGTGAAGCCTTTGCAATGGAAGTTATTTTATCATTGTCTCTTTGTAAAGGCAGAGTTAAGGTGAACTGGTGACTGGGGAAGAGAGGACTGTTATGCTTTTGCTCTTGTGGCTGTTTTTGAATATTTTTTTCTGTGTCTGTGTGGAATGTAGATAAGACCTTCACAGCTTGTTTCTTGGTCTCCTACATCTGAATTGTGACATTCTTCAGAGAGATCTGGGCAAGTGCAAAACTAAACCCTCATCTTGAGGCAGGTTTTAGGGTGGGAGTATATAAACTTCATATTTTAAACAGTTCTGTTGAATTTCAAGAAGGGGAAATGCAAGACACTTATCATCTAAAGGACAAGGGTGTACTGCATGGAAAAACTGGATAATTTTCATGAGCAGCAAGGCAAACCTTACTGGCAGGAGCAAGGAGGCTTCTCACCCTGTCTCTGGGAGAGGAAAAGGCTGCAGTTTGAGGTCAGGTTAGGGTGGGGAAAGTGACTCTCGGAGCACCTGATGCCACTGGAACAGTGCTCGGAAGAAAGGCTGGTGTGAAACCAGCAGCCTGCCATCATCTGACAGACAAAACAGCTGAGTTTGGGTCCTTCTGGAGCAGGGATGAGCAATTTGCATAGATGCTGCCAGATCTGCTACTTGCTTTTGGCCCTGTAGGTACTGATCTCCCAAGGCAGATGTGTCGATACATTGTCAGGTTACTGTGGCTGCACTGCTAAGGGGCATGATAAAAATACTAGAACTTCATAACTTCAAAGCATCGCAGTTGCTTTTCTTTTTTTTTAATGAGGGAAGCCATGTGATTGACCCACACATGTCAGTGTCCCTGCAAGTAGGTCTGCTGCACCTTGATGGAGGAGACAGAGTTTTGACAAGGCAGATGCTGCACTAATCCCCAGCAGTGAGGTCGTTTCAAATGGCTGGAGTCCACTCGCTCCCTTCCTTTCCTCCTGCCTTTGAGGCATTAATGGTTTTTTTGCCTGAAATTGGAGCAGAGAATTTCAAAGAAAACTACTTCGGACCACCTGAGATTTTACACAGTTTTCAATGTAATAACGTTTACTTTAAGAGCACTGTGAACTCTCTAAGGCAAGCGTTTTCCACAATTAGTAGCTAGTTTTTCAGTTCCCCTCCTGGTTTTCAATGGAGCTGAGAAGGGAGACTGTGACAGGAAAATTAAATGGAATAAACACAGTGGGAAAAGTCTATAACCTACTATACAAACTGTGTAAACACCCCTTAGGAAGATCAGACTTAGCTACTTAAGTCAACAGGAGACACCAAACCTATGATCTCGTCACATAGTTAACCTTCAGCCAGGCCACAGCAGGGACAGTTGGACATTAGGAACGAATGGGACTTGTGGAGATGTGACATTTACTAAATGTAAGCATTTTTTAAATCATATTATCTTCTGAGACACATTCAACTACTGGTCTCAGCTCCATTCTGCACCATCAGTCAGTTCCCAAATATATTTCTTTCCTTTCAGTTTGCCAAAACACCATTCCCTGACCTTGCATTCTGTACCATGACCATCTCCTGCTTCATCTAGAGCAGGCTTTTGTATGGCTTCTCTCCCTCTCTCATCTAAGCTTAGCTCTACCCACTGTAACATTAACCTCTTACCTTGGTGTCATTTTGAGTTCTAGTGGTAGATGCCTTTAGTCAGTCTCATCTCCATGTACCTGTATTTGCCTTCTCCTGCAGCTGAAGGCCCCATAGGTCTTCTCCGTTTGCTTGTTCAGCCAGGGAACCCAGAAACAAAGTTGGGTTTCATTGTTTGGATTTTATTTCCTAATATGCAAAGGGGAAATTTATCGTGAAGATCATTTTAAAAGGCTTCTCTCTGGATCTGCACAAGGGATGTCCCTTACCAAAATATCCTTACTTGCCTCTGACTTGCAGGGCCAGCCCACCAGCACAATATGGCTGTACAGTCAGACGCTGCAAGTACAATTATCACAAATATGAGTAAACCAGATTGTGTTTCAGTTTACCGGCATATTTTTCCCCAATCAGGCACTACCTGCACTGCTGTAGGGTGTTACCTCCCAGCCTGTCCTGCTCTCTGATGAGCAATTCAGTGGGGCAGAAAGCACACCGTGCCCTGCTGCACCACAGCCTTCAAACTCTCTGAGCTTATAGAGCAATACATCTGAAACCAGGCTGTCCTGAAAAAGTCCTTCCACCCCACTGTATCCTCAGCATCCTTGCTGATGCTGAACATCAGGCAGAAATGCTTAAGAAAGCTATCTAAGCCTAGTTGACGCAGAGAGAAATTATGTAAGTACCAGCAGCATGCAGAACTTCAGGGGAAGTCTCCTCTCCTCGCTCACCGTGTAGGAAGCTAACAGGAGACTGCTGGTTTCCTAGGCACAGCTAGCCTTATTTCTATTTTAATCCACTGTTGAACATCTTTCCAGGGAGAACAGATAACAGGGTATACTTGCAGGCTGCGGTCTTTTGTGCTGGCACTCTTCCCCAGCATATTTCTGATATAATTTTTAACAGTGAGTGGTACAGAGCCTCATAAAAACAGGCCCAGAGATTTAATAAGCTGGAACATCTATGTTTCTGCCCTCCTTGGACAAACTCCTTACCCAGTTGTCTCTCACCATATCACACACAGAATCTGTTTCTGAGATCCAGTATCTTGAATGCATGGTAGATTTTTTATTTGAATTGCTGATACCATTTTAGATAATGATTCAGACAAAATTAATTTTGTAGGGCTTGTTTTGGTGTTCAGCATTTTTAATGCCAAGGATTTTCCCCTTTATTAATTCACATTACACTTTGCAATTCAAGTATAAATTAAGGGAGATTAATTAAATTTTGCTCCTTCGATTTGAGTAAGTGAGGGGAGTGACTCAAAAGTAGGCTCATGTTCTCTCATCTTTTCATATTTTCTAAATTATATTTTATATTCAACAATTAATATTCTGGGTCACACAGATGGCTCAGACAGAGAAGTGGGGCAGTTAAAAACCCTGGGAGAGACAAAAAAAGATAGCCAAGGAATTTCAGGATTCCTACCTTTTTCCTGTTGTCAGTTGAAAGCAGGGGTGGAGGCAAATTGCGTACCATTTCATTTGCTCCTGAAGTTAGTAACTGAAACTCAGAAGGCACCTCATGTAATTGATGAGCCAAAAAATGGTGCAAATTCAGAGTCTCTTCCTTAGTGCCATGGCATTTGGGGATCTTTTGCATGTTGATTTTGTATCTTCGGTCATCATAGAGCCTGAGAAGGAAAACAGAAGGAAAACAAGCAGCATGTCCAAGGCTAACCACAAAGTCAATATGAAAACAAGCTAGTACCTTATTTGTAGCTCGTCCCAACGCTTTGCCTGTCCAATTCCTTAACATTCTGTTTTCTCCTTATGAATTTTCACAACCATCACATTGCTCCTTTAAAGTACTTCTGACATGTACCATATTGCTTTTCCAGACACATACTTACAAATACCTATCAATCTCTGTAACTGTATAGTCTAATAATATTGCAGAGAAAATCAAGGCTTAAAAAAAACCCCAAGAATTAAAAACTGGCAAATAAAACCCCACTTTTATGTGTTTAGATAGATTATGGATTCATCTGACAGTGTTACTAAATGTTTAGTGAGAGCAGATTGTTGACAACACTTTAGATTTAGAAATGGCCTTCCATTTATAGTTTCTGCTTCTGGCTGAAATAAGAATGCTGTAATTGGCTTTTTCACTCAACACATAAGGGCTCTCTCTCACCTCTGCTGAGGTGAACTAGAACAAAACAAATGTCCTTTCCCACAGTGTATTTCTATTCTTTTGTTCAGCTGCAGCCTCTCAGACCTGTGAATGTTGCCTCCTAGGGCTCTTGTACCAGGAATATCGAGATAAATCTACACGGCAGGAGATTGAAACCAGACGACTGCAGGATTCACAGACAGACCCTGAGGAGAATTCACCCAGTGAGGAAACCCCAGCCGAAGCAGAACCTACAAGGATCACTGAAAACAAAGCTCCCCCTCAAATCAGTTTGCTGAGGAACTCCAACTCCAGATTCAACTTATGGCAGGATCTTCCCGAGATCCGGAGCAGTGGGGTCCTCAGCATCCTCCAGCCAGATGAAATCAAGCTGCAGGAGGTAATGGAGTGGCATGCTTCTTAGCTGAGTTGCTGCTTGAAATAGTGAGGATGAATTAAGTCAAATGGTTAAAATTTTTAAATTAAAATCTTCATAGCAGTCACATACAAGCCTCACCCTGTATTGCACTGGTTAACACTGCTCACTCTTCTCTTTTAAACTAACCAGGTTTTTCTAAATGCCATAACTACTGGGCCCTTAGGTAGCAAAAAAAATAACTTTATTTCTGATTTAGTGTCAGGAGCAATTTACGAAAGGAAGGATAATGAAAAGGCTCTTGTAATTGAGCTTTTGGTATCCAGTACACATTAATTCTTGTCTGAATTTACTAGCTAGATACATACTTTCCACCAGAAATCTTAGAAGAATTCAACCACTAATTTTAATCTATTTCAAATGTGATGGCATTAACAGAAAGAAAAGACATGGAGGTTGATAAACTTCCTTATTTCTAAAAGTTATTACTTGGATTCTTACATAGACAGTAAAAAATAACTACAGGTATACTCATCTTTTGGCCAAGGAGTGCAGTGATGTCCTGTTGAAAATCCCTTGTGTAGACAATGCCACCCTATTCTGGTTGAGGCTGTAACTTCACTGTTACACCAGGAGGGCTTATTTTGGGAACTGCAGAGGTGAGAAGGGCCAGACTGCTCACTCACACCTGAAGAGGATGGGACCAGTGTTTATTCAGAGTAGCTTGGACTGGCAAGCACAGGCTGCTGGTTTGTCAAGGTTGTGGCTGAAGGTGACTAAAGTGATTTGTTGCTTTTCCATGTTCTTCTTCTGTGCTGGTTATTTCCATGTCAGATTTGTTCTGTTTACCTGGCAAAACACGGTGTTTCTAACTGCCAGCATTACAAACACAATCTGGCATCTGTAAAAATATAATTTTTTTTTTCTTCTTCTGTATGAAGACTCTATTACAGGAAATCATTGACTTAAAATTTTGCACTATAGATTTCAAATCTGGCCATTTCTGTTGAGTTATGTTTGTTACCTTTAAGTGTTTTAAGGAAAAAAATACCCCTAACCTACCTAAACCTACTGCTAAACCCCAACATTAAGTATGCTGAATTTTCTTCTTTCTGCCTAAATAACTAGAAAAATAAGCAGATGGAGATGTGACAAAACTGCCTTAAATAAGTGTTAGCTTATCAGAGCTGAATTTTTCTTCCTGTTTGTTCTGGGATTAGCACAGTGAGAGATTATAAAATTACACAAAGCCAGAAAGCTGTTGAATTGGCTGAACATAGACCAGACTAAGTGGAGAATCTCGTCAAGTGCAGAAAACAAAAGACAGCAAGAGAAATCACCAAAGCAGTTAAAGAGATGATGTTGAATTCAGCCTTGCTGTAACTAAGGAAGCACAGCTTCTTCCTGCTAGGCTGGAACTATACTCACTTTAGGTATGAAATGGGAATGTGAGCTGTACGTGGGGGCTTGGTTAATTGAGTGAAGCTTCATGAAAAAGAATTGCAGAAATTTACGTCAAGTACAGAGCAGCAGAAATTCTAGAATAAATGTCTTAAAATTTTACCTTTCTGACCCATTTTATCTTCAAAGCTGTAGTGAACACAGGGACTGGAAGAGCTTGCAGTTCTTCAACCAGGAAAGGTAGAAGAGGAATATTACTCAGAACAGAAGGAGAAATACTAGTATGTAAACAGAAATAAAGCGACACACACAGCCCTCTTCCCATCTGAGGAAGTGAACCCTGCCATAACTGGGATGGAGCAGGGCTTAAACAGTCAGAGAAAAAGCTGTTCCTCTGCAGTAATACTCAAAATGAAAGGGACAAGAACAAGAAGAGAAATTTGTTCTTCATTATTGGTGATGATGGAAAATGGCTAATCAGATTATCAGTACCAAACAAAAACCAGGAAAGAGGTGTTTCTGAAGCATCAAAGCAAGCATTGAGGGAAAGAGCAATGGATGCCTGAAAATTGTCAAGGAAGGAAATTTGTAACAAGTAAGCCAGAAAATAGTTTCAGGAAGTTAAAGAAAACACAAAAATAACCCCAAAGCCACATCTAATCCCAGCAGTTTCAGAAAAAAAAAAGTAAGTTGTAGCAACGCCCATTAGCACCAGGAACTCATATTTCCGACAGCAATGGTGTCTGCCACATCAGCCTTTGTCAGCTGAAGCCAACATGACAGTAGCAAGATGTAAAACCACAGCTGGAAGCATTACAAAAACTTGAGGGCAAATGCAGGAAAAGAAAAAAAATAAAAAGGAAAAGAAAGAAAAAGAATTACAGAGTTCTGGGAAATGGGAAAATTCTTTGCTTCTGGGATCATTATCAGAAATTATTAAGTCATTGATAAGTAGTTTTAATTATCCAGTCATCTGTTGAGCATCAAACAGAGCAAAACATGAATCACCAAGGGCTTTTATCTAGAAAATGTAAGGATGCAAGAACAAGCCCTAAGAAATGCTGTCTGAATTCTGAGATGAATTCAGTGTGAAGGAGATGACGGGCAGCACATATGTAGCAGTAAGGGCAAGCAACTAGAGAGAAAACATACACCCTGTATTACATTAAACAAATTCTGTCTCTGAGGTACTAGGCTCTGAAGAGGTAGTGATCCAGAGATCAGAAGAAGGAACATTTAATCAGTGAAGCTTCTCTCAGCATAGACCTTAAATTAGGTGTTTAGAATGGCCTTTCTATGGAGTGGCTCTGATTTATTCTGTTTTCCCAGTGCAGTTCTCTACCTTTTAGTTTGTTCTTTGTTATTTACCACATAGTTTGTTTATTTTGTCCTTTTCTGTCTACTAACTGTATTAATTTTTCTACTGTCTTCATCTTCTACATTAGGAGATTCTGAGCTGATTGGAATTAATCTAAAACAATTTACTCATAAAAATAATCTAGTGAAGTATTGTCAGTCTTTTAAACTGAACTGTTTTTGCTGAGATGTATAACCTT
This sequence comes from Turnix velox, assembly GCA_013400935.1. Classification (NCBI taxonomy): domain Eukaryota; kingdom Metazoa; phylum Chordata; class Aves; order Charadriiformes; family Turnicidae; genus Turnix; species Turnix velox. The sequence goes on from VZTY01020316.1 coordinate 7,782, forward strand.
TGATAAAGTTTTTACCAGGGATTATTTGCATTCAGGTCATTTGGTGTTAGAAAAAGGGGCAGAGACAGACTAAACTGCACCATGTGTCATGGTATGAATTTAGATCAGAGAGCTGCTACTCTGAAAATACTGTTTGCTCAAACAAAAGAGGGACTTTAACCTGGTTGTGAGCACTGGTGACTTGACCTCTGTGTGGAAGAGTGCAGTTGATATGTAGGCTGTCTTTCATTCCATCTTCACCAAAAACAAACAAAGCCCAGAAAATATTTCTTTTCTTTCTTTGAGTAAGATTTCAAACTTCAGAAGAGATCTCAAACCTCCGAAAAGATCTATTGTGCTGGACTTACTGCAATTATGGCAGATGGGTGTCAAACTGCTCTGTGAAGGCAACCAGGTCTGAGAGCTGGCCACAGCCCAATTTGTGGGATCAGATGTCCTAGATAAGACCAGAATTCCCACTTATTTACCTGCTGCAGGACCGTTGTAAATGGTTATTTCCAATCTACGCAGTAAAACACCTTATTGTGTTAACAGGAATTCAGTCTACAGGATTACTTACTCTTGTCCTTGATGACTCTTAATTTTTTTCTCATTTTCTTCTCCATTTTATCTTTTTCATTTGCCTCTTGCTTATGCTTTGCTTCTCGTTTCCTTTCTCAGTCACTCTAACAAAGCATAAGCAAAGAAAATTACCATTATAGCTTTTACATGAGTCAGTTTCACGGATTTAATGACCCAGAAGACTGATGGAATAGCACTGGTCATATTTTCAAGAGAGAGTTTCAGAGTATTTGCAGACTCATGAAGGTAGTATTACTTCAATTGACATTTAGCTCGATTTTTTTTCTGGTTATTTTTGCAATTCTGAGACCAGACACTCATGGAGCTTTTTTCTCTAGTGACTCTTCAGAGCTAGCAAAGTTCATTTATTCCACAGTGCTCACATCATCTCATGTGGTTGGATGTTTGGTGCCAGTTGAGGAGGTTTGCAACTCAAGAGGGAAACAGCTGTTGGTACTTGGGCCTGCAGAGAACCAGCTGGATCTCCGAAGTAATTTAAGAAACTTGTGCTTTACACGTGCTGTGAACATATCAGAATCTTGTCCTGACTAGTGGAGATGTTATTTTCCCAGAATCTCCTTAAATTAGAACCCTGTGCATTGATTTTTTCATTGTGGAGTTCTTGATTTATTGAGGATGGCTTGTACTGTGTGTGTGCCCGTGAAGGTCTATCTCCCCCCACTACAGTGAACAGCAAACACCGTTTGAATTTCTCCAAACATAGGCAGATCAGGAAGCAACCTACATAAAGCAAGTTGTCTGGTGGTTTAAAGGCTATGCTACAGTATCAAATTCTTATCTTGCTTGTTATAGCCATCCAGCAATCAACCCTGGCTTGGGGAGCCTGGAAAGCTGCAGTGCAGAATGACTTGTGCTAGGGTATGTGGAAGGGACAGGCCATCCGAGCACCTCCTGTCTTATTCCTTGTTGTATCTTTGCTTATTTCTGCTTCTCCTCTCATTTGTCAAATAAAAAGATACAGTTAAAGCCATGAGAGGTGCTTTTAGGACCCAGCCAGATGCAGAGAGAAAAATAAGTTTGCTCTTAGGTTCATCTGGTGCACTGGTGGAGCTGGTGCAAGGAGATACTCCTGGGCAGCACCATAAGCTATATGTGTATGACTTTGACAAGTGTATGACAAGCACAGAGGGGGCTGATAGCCAGCACAGCCCAACATCAAGACTTAGTGACTCTAGGAAGAAGTAAGGAGGAGCCCATGAAGTGCTCTCACTTGTGCACACGCACAAAATCAGGCTGCTTGTATATTAGCAAGAAAAAAAAGTTAATTCTGTTGGAGAGATTCAATAGAAGAAAATGCCATGAAGTAATTTATGAGAGACAGAAGGAGCCAGGGCTGATGGTTGAGGGAGGAAATCTTCCCTGTTCAAGTCACTGTCCTATGCAACACATGCCATTGCCTGCTTACCTCTCTCTGTACTGTGGGCCTGGAGTACTCCTGTGCAAGGTCCATGGCTTTGTGCAGCACAGACAATCTCATTAAAATTATTTGTGCCTCTCTACAGATTTAGAAGTTACCTGTTGATTTCCTTCTTTCCTTCTGGATTCTTCTCCAGGCCATGTTTGAGCTGGTTACTTCCGAAGCATCATATTACAAGAGTCTGAATCTGCTGGTGTCTCATTTCATGGAGAATGAACGTATGAAAAAGATTTTACACCCATCAGAAGCACACATACTCTTCTCCAATGTCCTGGATGTCATGGCTGTTAGTGAGCGGTAAGACAACTGCTGGTGGATTTTTTTTCCAGCTGAATAGCATCACTTTGACTAAACTGCATTTGTAGAGGCTTGGAGGAGCTGAGTAGGGGCAGTCTCTTACTCTCTGGCCTCTCACAGAGCCTGTGGACACATTCATGGCTTTGAGCCCAAGGGCTGCTTCTGCGAACTAGGTGGGACAGACAGGTCACAATTAACATGAGCATTGGGTTTCTCATCTAGCTTCCTGTTGGATCTCGAGCAGCGGGTGGAGGAGAATATTGTGATCTCGGATGTGTGTGATATTGTCTACCAGCATACAGTTAATCACTTCTCCGTGTACATCACCTACGTCTCCAACCAGACCTACCAGGAGAGAGCTTACAAGCAGCTTCTGTGAGTCCCAGGGTTTGATGCTAAATTGCTTTGCAAATCCTCATAGGCTCCAGATTTAGCTGTAATTTTCATATTTATGAGAAAGGGCTGGATGGCACAGGAACAGGATTTACTACATCACTGATTTTTCACTGCACTTACAAAAAGAAAACACAATTGGAAGGGTGCTGTGATATAGTATGCATGTAATATATCAAATAAATTCAGGTTTGGCTTAGTTATCAATGTCTTCTCATCCACTCTGATCCACTCTACTAGCCAGGACTCCAGGCATGGCAGTAACATTCCAAGTATGCTGTGGGAAATGTTTATGGTGCACACTTAGGAAATGGATGTATTTTTAGGCTGCAAGTAGAGGCAAGAGATTGAAAGGCTAAGAATCTAACACAGCTCTTTGATGATAAGAATCATTACTGTTTTTATTGAGCTTCTTGGTGAGAAGCTTTAGACCCACCCAAAGTTCAGAGGTGATTTTTTTCAGAACATCAAAATTTTCTTGAAAGGAATAAAAAAAAAGCCTTTTTCTTCACATGCTGGTTTTACACACATAGACATTACCTAGGCTTCAGGATACAATCCAGGTGTTTTTGCAGCATTTTTCAAGTTTAGCAAATCTTTTGGCGTGGTAGAAATACCCTTACACTATCTCAAAACAGAGAGTGCCCTACAAACTTGTCTTCGATCAGGAGAATTAATTTTTCTCTAGTTACAGTGTCCTGGATTCTTTCAGGGCAGCCTATTGCATAGCTCTGTATCTCTTCCCTGTATCAGCAGCTGGTTCAGAGGAGTGTAACATACCCTAATCCTTTCCTTTCTCTGAGATCCAGCTTTTGAGGCAAAAAAACATGTCAAGGGGTATCTGTTGAGCTTGGCCAACTATTGTTTCCAATAGGAGGGTACCTCAGGATTTCCTTCAATCAGAGATGAGCAGTGAACAGCTTGACTCACGCTGTTAGCAAAACGCTCAGAAGCAAAGCAGCAGTAGGCTGGGTTACTTGAGATTGAAAAGGACCTGTTGAAGGTAGAGATATTCCTAGGTACTCATTAGCAGGCCGCATTTTTTTAGCCTGTAGGAGAACCTAAAGCAAATTGAAAAGAATACCCTCACTTGCAAACTCCTAGTTAGCTCAAGAATTCTGCAGAACTTGGCTGAAGCCTAAGGTGTGTCATATTTCGCTTGTTTGGCTTTTCCTCAGACACATGCAGGTCCATCCTGCTGTGGCTCTGGTGAGTCTCACCAGCTCACAAGTAACTCTTGCAGCAGGGAGAGACACTCACGGGCAGCAAAGGCAGGTTTTGCATAGTTAGCAATGTCTTCTAATCCATCCTGTTTCTATTAGCCAGGAGTCCAGCACTGTAAGCCTTCCTCAAGACCCTACAGTTGCCAAGAAGCCTTGCCCATGGCAGCTGGGGCTTGTGAGGCTGCTCTGTGTCATGGTGCCCACAACTCAGAAGTGCCCTCCTCTGCTGCAGACACCGTCAGGGAAGGCCCAGGCATGGCTCATGCCCTTCTCAGGCCATATAATGATTTCTGTCCTCTGGCGAAGCAGGCAGGAGTAGCCAAGCCTGAGCTGTTTAGTGGCTTGTCTTGTTCTTATGGCTGTGTGAATTTCACCTTGTCACAGAGTTCCAACTGTGTAAAAATATATAATTATGCCTCTGACTCATCTACTTGGACACACACCCCATTCACAGACACCTACGCACACAGCATATGCTGCTGGGCTAGATATGCTAACACATGTGAATGCTACTATGGCTGGTAGCATGCTGGTAGCATTTTTCCCTCCCCCAACACTATAAATAGTTCTAGATTGAAACTAAAATACACCTAGAAGCATCCAGTCCCCTTCTCCCTTCTTTTCTCTTCTCTTGGGCAAGGCTAGGAGGATGCTGTCTCTCAAATCAAACTGCTTTTGGGTCCCCAGACACATACCAGAGTCAAAGACATGGTAGCACTCACCTCCCTCTCTCCTCTCAGCCAGGACAAGCCAGCCTTCCGGGAATTGATCTCACAGCTGGAGCTTGATCCCAAGTGCAAAGGCCTGTCCTTTTCTTCATTTCTGATTCTGCCATTTCAAAGGATCACTCGGCTCAAGCTGCTGGTGCAGGTAGAGTTTTGCTCTTCTGTCTCTTCTGGGGGTCTTTTGGATCACTTCTCGAATTTTCCTTTCCAGCAGTTGTGAATGAGGCTTAGCTGCAGCTGTGCTCAAGGCGTGATATGGATGAAGCCCTTCCATACAATCAGGCATTCGCAACAACTGTGGAAAAAAAGATTTGAGTCACTCAGAAACCATCCCCAAATCAGTGCTGAATTTGCCAGAGAGCTTTCATCTTGCTAGGAGGAGGGACAAAGGAAGAACTTTGTCAGGCTTCTAGAAGGGGTTGCAGCAGTCCATCAACCCAGCTGCCTGATGGTTAGGATGCTTGCCATGCAGATGAACAGTGCCGAATAGCTGCATAGCAGAGAAATGCTCCATGTGTGATATTCTGCATCATGGTAGTTTGGATCAGACTCTCTCAGCCATCTTCCCCTTCTGCTTTGCCAGCTTATCTAAACATTCTGCTGGAGGACATGCTTCTGCAGATGAGGAAACAGCTCAGTCCCAAATGCTCTTATCCCTCTGAGATTACCAACATCATTCTCTGTTAGTGCCAGCTTGAGTTATTTATATTTATTCATATGTATTTGTGAAATAGGAGTCTGACTGTTGCATTTCTTTTTAGATAGATCAGATAGGAGCAGGTTTTAAGGAAAAAGAGGAGCCAAGAGGTGAGAGTTGCTGTACTCTGTCACCTATCCTGCAATTAGGCTGGTAGCCTGAAATAACTTGGAGGCTAGCAAAGACTTTTCTGTGCTGTCAGACTGAGATCTGAGTTAACGTAGCCTTTTCTCCCCTGCAGAATATTTTGAAGAAAGTAGAAGAGAAGTCTGACAGGGAAACCACTGCCTTGGATGCACATAAAGAGCTGGAAACAGTAAGTTGGAACAAGCTAAATGAAGGTCATTAAGATTAAAATACCATGTTCGGTTCCCCCATTGAGAAAAAAAATCTACAAATGGTATTCACTCCTGGAGCTGCCCTTTTAAATCCTATTTCAAGAGTCATTTTCTTTTCCTAAGTCTTCCTTGCTTTCAGAGATGGACTAATCTAGCAGCACTGAGATGTCATGGATGAGGAATCCCTCATCTGTTTCTGCTGTAAGAAAGGGCAAGAGAGCATGTTTTCCTGAATACAAACTGGTTTTGCAGATACCTGAAGGTTACAGATCCCACTGAGACACCTAATTAGCTGCAGCAGGCAGCAGAGTACAACTGTGTCAGGTTTCCTCCAATACAGCACACTGCTTCTTCTGACCTAGAATAACAGTTTCTTAGTGAAATACTAAAGCCTGCTTTTAGCCCTCTTCCCTCGAGCTGGTGGGTAGGTGTGGTGTTCTCTTGTGCTAGTTAGTGCTGCATACAAAACATCAGTAAGGCATTGGGATGTTTTCGATCTGGGTTGTTTCCCACATCAACAGGGCCACCTCACCTTCTAGCTACATAGTGGAATCATGTGAAGATAGCTGGCAGCTACATGAGCTGGGACAGAGTTTAGATTCTTCTCCATCAGAAGCTTGGGGACCTGAACAAAATGGGTTATTGGATTTGCCCTGAGCCAGTGTAAGAGGTGCATGCTTTGGAGATGGTTAGGGATAAAGACTGAGACCTTAGCAATGAAAAATGTTCTGCACTGGTTAGTATTTGCAGATTCCCTCATGATGTGTCTTGTAGCCAGTTGTTTTTCCATTGACCAGAAGCCTGAGGAAAGCTGTTTGACTAGTGTGCAGATGACTACAGCTGTTGATGGAAAGAAGCTTGTTAAATCCAGCTGTGAGTGATCTATTTCAGATCTGCCTTCACATAGTTACTTAGCTGAAAATGCTTAAATTTAGTTGTCTATGTCCAGCTAGAAGCAGGCATCACAACAGAGATCTCTTGGTGATTGTTTTCTTTATAGATGTCCTATTTGATAAGTAGGAGCTGATCGTGGATTCAGTGGCTGCTTTCTGTTGGATTCTGAGTGGTAGAAACAGAGAACAAAGCAGTTCTCCAATATAGTTTTTCTACCTAGCCAGTACTCAACAGAATTTCTCCTTATGAGACAGGCAAATGGCATCTAAGTTAAGGTCCCTGGAACAGGTTAGAGCCTGGACATTGGTTGTGGGTTTTCAGTGAAAAGTTTCTACTGGGAACAGTGCTGGGCTCTGTGTGATGGATGTCTTTCTCCTTGGCATTTGGTGCTACTTGGCACAGCCACAGCTTTTGCAGCTTTAAAATATAGATCTTAGGTTTCCTTCTCTTCTTGAAGATGGTACTATGCATGTACCTCAGTTCGTGAGTTGAAGACAAGAAAGTTGAGATATGGAGTACGTCAGGGTCTGGCACATGAGGTGTTCTCTTTGCTGTGCAGCCAGGAGTGTTGCTTTATACTGTCTGGTTCAGTAACAATGTCCTCTGATAGTCAGTTTCCAGTTATAGCATCTTCTTTGTATTACAGAGATTGTGTCTGCCTTTACCTCTTTCTTTCTTTTCTTTCTCATGGAAACACAGCATTAATAGAAGAGCTTGACTTGGTCAGTTGGGCGTTTATCCTGTCGCAGTCAGACCTTTCTGTGTTGTTGCTCATCACTTACCTGCTTAAGGGCAGTGGAGGCAAATCTTTCTACTCTTCTTTTTCCCAGGTGGTAAAAGCATGTAATGAAGGTGTCAGGAAGATGAGCCGAACAGAGCAGATGATCAGCATCCAGAAGAAGCTGGAATTCAAGATCAAGGTACAAGCAGAGGCTGGTAACGCTTTGCAGACAGCCAACCAACAGCTGCCATGTGTCATATCTGTGTGTGTCATATCCTTGGCAGTAGGAGCTGCATTGAACTCCTCCCTAGTGCGTGTTCAGTGGTGGCCTGGTCCATGCTGTCCCACTCCAAAGCCTTTGAAGGGGATGCTGCTGTACAGGCTCAGGATCTATGCTTGTCATCTCTATGCACATGTGTTATGGAAGCTGAGGAAGACACTGAGGCTGGCATGTTGTGTGTGTGCATAGCTGTAACCCTAGCATAAACTGCACGCTGAGAATTTGATTTTCCAGAGCTTGTTATCAGTGTGCTAGAGCACAGTCCACAGGACAGCAGTAGGTGGAAGTAGCCACAAGACTGTTTTCATCTCTTGTAAAGCTGAGGCTGTCATGGCAGGCAGGAGCTGGCTCATCCTTGCAGTCAGACTTCATTGGGCACTGATGCAGATGGGGCTTCTCTGGTGAAAAGGAGTGTGGAAAGATAGATTGTGCTCTCCTGATCTTTGCCATCCATTCCTCCCTTCTAGTCTGTGCCCATCATCTCTCACTCCCGCTGGCTGCTGAAGCAGGGGGAGCTGCAGCAAATGAACGGCCCAAAGACATCACGAACACTTCGCACCAAGAAACTCTTCAGAGAAATCTACTTGTTCCTTTTCAATGATCTGCTGGTAATTTGCCGGCAAATTCCTGGGTGAGTGCAAAACTTGGGTAGTATGTGGGGCACTTCTTTAGTCCTATTTGCCTCCTGGATGTATCCTGGCTGTGATGCTGTCCCCATGGCCTGTCCCCCAAGCATCTTGGCCTGACCTGTACACCCACCTCCAGCAGTCACCTTCCCTTGAGCACAGTTGACTCTTCATGGGTGGTGGTGTAGACCTCTCCAGCTGAGAATTTATGGCAGACAGGACTTGGCCAGGCCTCCCAACAGAGTAAGCAAGCATGTATCCACCACCGTCTGCAGAGTGGCAGTGAGCCACATCCACTGGTGGGCTGATCAGGGAGACCTGTCTTCCTGTAAAGAATTGACTCTTTTGACTCATCCCTACCTAAAGAACAGCTTGGATTTAGTCAGTGAAACTTCTAAGAAAGCAGGCTAGAAAATGTGAGTAGCAGGGAGGAATGTAAATTTAGGCTTGAGGCTGGTGGTTACATTTGACATGGTGCAGTCTGCCTCTGGAAGAGGAGAATGTCATTGTGCTTAGGACAATGTCTTGTGCAACTGGACACTGGTGAATTATTGCAGCACAAACAGGCAGCTTTTCAGAGAACAGTACATTCTTCATAGCATTAACTGGACTCACTGACGGAGAGCATCTTGCTGGGCCAACATTTCTAATAAACATGTTGCCACAGTGTCTGTCCACCTGGAAATATTTTGCTTCTGTGGCAGCCTGTAACCAGAAAACACAGAGGCATTTTACAAACAGGAATGAATTCAGCCTCACATTCCCCTTTTAGGAAGAACTATCTGTGTTTTGTACATGGGGAGCTCAGGCAAAGTGAGAAAGTTGTTCTAGGCCACTCAGGATGCCTAAAGTGGAGCAAGGAGAGGCTCTTTTGCTTTGCAGTGGGTTTCCACAGCCACCCACTCATCTTCCTGCCATATGGAGGTTCCTGCTCTGTATTCCCAGTACAGTTCTGGGTGGCTGAAGCCAAGATCTCCTAAGATAACTGCAGTTTGTCTTACTCTTCTCTCCAGGGACAGGTACCAAGTGTTTGACTCCGCTCCCCGAGGGCTTCTTCGGGTAGAGGAGTTAGAAGACCAGGGGCAGAGCTTGGCCAACGTCTTCATTTTGAGGCTCCTGGAGAATGCGGATGACCGAGAGGCTAGCTACATGCTGAAGGCATCGTCCCAGTGAGTACAACAGACACCCCAGTGGCACTCAGCACTGCACTCTCCCTACAGCCCTGGGAGGGCAGCACAGAGCTCCCACTCCCACTGAGGGAGCGTCTCTCCTACTGAAAGGCACTGGTGCAATGGGGAGGGTTTCTCTACTCTGTGGTGTATTTGTAGCATTTGGGGTGGAATATGGATGGGTACACCTCACATTCTGGAGCAGTGAGGTCAGAAATCAGCCCCAGCACAGGAGTCTAACTGGTTTACAGCCTGCAGCATATTCAGAAAGTAAAGGCAAGCAGGGTGCGTGCTGTTCACCACCCCAGTGGCTCAACTGGCTCATTCTCAGAGATCGAGGCCATCTCTGATGAGTCCTGTGATACAGAGCGGCTCCTGCTTGTAGGCAGAGGTGGAGAAGAAGCCTCTTCCTTAGCATCTTCCAACACTGGTGCTGATCTTTTGCTTCTTGTGGCTTTCTTCCCACCCTTTTGCGGTTCAGGACCTTCTTGTCTCACTGGATACAGGTTTTTTTGGCTCACTGATTCTTCAGGCTCCAACAAGCTCATTCATCTGCACGAACAGACCTAATTGTTTTGGAGCTTGGGGCACAGCTTTCTCATTGACCAAGCCCACATTTTCTAGGTGCATTGTCTGTGCTGTTCTCTGCTGAGCAGCAGCTAGAGATGAAGCAGACCCTCAGCTTGATGTTACTCTGCTGCCAGTGGGCTGTTGTTTTAAGAGATTCCATATACCTTAATGAAGTACAGCCTTGGGCTGGGTTACATCCTCACCCACCAGCATCAGGAAGGCAAGGCCCCTGCACATTGAGCAACTGCACCTTCTTCCCAGACTTGTGGCTGCAGCTTTGCTGTGCTGAAAATAGAGGTGTCACGTTATGCAGGGCAAGCACATGCTTGACATCTGTGAGATTGAGCTGTGCAGAGAATGATAAATCAGGCCAGGGTTTGCCTTGGCTCAGGGGAGGCAAGTGATGTTCTGTGCCTCTGCATCTTGACCCATCTTCTGGATAGCCACAGTGAGTGTGTGATCCCCTACATGACTTGCCAGCAGGTCTTGTGCACTGAGATGTAACAAAGGCTGAAGGCTGTTCTTCTGGAGCTGCAAAAATGATCGGACAGTACCAAGCACAATCTGGAAAACCTAGGAATTAGAAGAGATGAATGGATGCCAAACTGGTGCAGTCTGTTCCCTATCTCTTGCAGCATTTTCTGGCTACAAATTCATACAGCATTGATGACCTGCTTGCTGGCAGCTTGCAGTTAATGCCCTGGGTGGGCTCCATCAGGAGCTGACACTACATTTGGACATGGTTAGTTGCAGGGGCAGGACTAGAGCACTGGGCCTGTTAGTCTCTTGCAGACTAAGAGGAGCTGTGGGAAGGATCCAAAGAGCCCCACAAGGAGCTGTGTGTAAGGCCAGCCTGCAGATAGGGCCATAAGCATGGTACAAGACTTGGTTTGATCTCTACATGCCAACCCTTCAGTGCACAGGGACCTCACCCTACATGTCTCCATGGCGTGAGGGGCTGCTGCTTTCGATCTGCAGCTGCAAGTGCTTTCGTCAGTCCTTGGCATCACACTTTAGTCTGGAACGTGAGGTATTCCTAGCCCTGAAGAGGACTCTGACAGCACTTGTCCTTCACATCTCCCTTGTAAGTCTCTTTCCTCCCAGAAGACACTCCGGTGGTTTCAGATATGTGTCAAGTTCAGGTTTTAAAACTACCATCAGAGAAGGTAGAAAGTTCTGGCTTCTTCAGGGCTGGGAGCGCTGCTGCTCCTCCAGGCCAGAGCTGGAGGTAGTGGAGATGAAGTGCCCCATTTCTCTGAGTGGGGCTGAGGGAAGCTTCCAGAGAGCTGCAGGCCTAGGGCCTTTCTTATGCCTGGGGAGTCTTTACCCTCCTGCTGCAGGCTGTGCATGACAGTGTGCTAGGGCTGGCAACACGTTCACATGAAGCAGCCATCTCATCTGTTGCCAAGTGAGTGGTACCCTTGGTGTGCCACAGCATTCTTCTGCGAGTGAATTAATCAGCTCTGCCCTTTCAATATTCCCTCACAGCAGCTGCAGGAATAAATGGTTCCTTTGGCTGCGTTTCTCCAGGAAGAACTGCTGCTATTGACCCAGCTCAGCCAGGAACTGCTTTTGCTGGGGAGGTGCCAGGCTCTCCACCCTGCTGCTGCTCGTGAAGACATCCAGCATGGGGAGTTAGCAGCAAGCCAAGCCTGTGTGGCAGGGCCCAGGGCACTGAGGCTTGTGTGGTGTTCCAATCAGAGTGTGCAAGAGAGGGGCTCAGCATCACCAGTGAGTCCAGTACGCCAGGAGAGCAGGCAGGAAGAGTCAGCAGGAAGAGCTGGTGTCCCTGTAGGGAGTGCTCATGGCCTTGGTTTGTCTTCCCTATCCAGGAGCGAAATGAAACGCTGGATGATTTCCTTGGCCCCAAACCGAAGAACCAAGTTCGTTTCATTTACATCCAGACTGGTTGGTAAGAGATGCAGTATGGGAGCCAGGAACTCCTCACCCCTATCCTGGGGCACCTTTTCCACCTTGATCTCAGTCCAGCCCCAAGCCTCTGCCAGACCCTCTCCCTAGGTTCCCCTTGTTTCCAGAGTCATACTTACTTTCCTCTGTGCCTGGTCCTCAATACTCCAACCTGGGCTGGGCTGCAGCAGCACAACTCTTCCCAGCAAAGCTGCTCATGAGGTAGCACTGCAGTGGTGATGTGCACCCAGCTCCATTCCCATTCCTATTGCTGGGGCACCCCTTGTCCTCTGCAAGTTTCCTTACCAGATGACAGTGCTGTACACACCGGAACTGTGCTGTCCCAAAATGGGCTCTGTACCAGTTCTCCCTCACTCTCACTCTCTTCTATGTCAGACTGTCCGCAGATCCAGTGTGTCCACCCATACATGGCCCAGCAGCCAGATGAGCTGTCCCTAGAGCTGGCTGATGTCCTCAACATCCTGGACAAGACAGATGACGGTACAGGGGATGAGCTGGGCTGGGCTGAGAGTTCCTGTGTGAGGGTGGGAAACACTGTAGGCAGGCAGCTTTTGAGCTTGCAGGGGTAGTCCTCCTGCCAGGAAGAGACACTGACATTGGCATCACAGCCAAGAGCAATACTGTTTCCTCCAAAAGCTTGCCAAATGCAGGCTGCCCTGAGCTGTGGCTGTGCTGGCACAGCCACCCTGGCATTCTCTGTAGGCCACAGCATGGCTGGCACAACCCAACTGGGATGTTCTTACCTTGATGATGCTTCCCAGCCACCTGGTCCTGTTATCTGGGCTCTCTCAGTCACACTTTTTCTGCCATGGACCACTCTGGTAGTGTCAGAGGCAGTGGAGAGTGTTCAGTGGTGGTGGTGCCTGGTATCCCTTGAGACAGCTGACCAAAGACAGCACTGCTCAGGGCCTCCACAGATAGATTTCAAACTGGAGCCACTCCAGCACAGGCCTTGGAAGAGCTTCCAGAAAGCACTGCCAGCTCCACAGGAGCTGCACAGTTCTGTGCAACTGTCCTGGCACAGAAGCAAGGGCCAGTCCTTCCCCCATTTACTCCTATCTCTGTCTCTGCTCAGGCTGGATATTTGGGGAACGTCTTCATGACCAGGAGAGGGGCTGGTTCCCCAGTTCTATGGGGGAGGAGATCCTGAACCCCAAAATCCGAGCCCAGAACTTGAAGGAGTGTTTCCGGGTGCACAAGTCAGATGACAGCCAGCGGAGGAAATTGGGCAGCAGGAACCGCCAATGACTGCTGTCACCCCCGAGCGTCTGGAATGCCTCTGGGAGAAGGGCAGAGGCTGCCACATGGTTGGATGTGGTGGTGGTGCCAGGCAGGACACATGCACCCCTGAACAGACAGACTGATGGGCTCCCCACTATGCTTCCTGCAGCACTGATCCTTCCCTGGGGATCAGTGCATTGAACTAGCTGAATAACCCCATTCCAGGTGTTCTGTAAAGTCCCAAAGAGCACACAAGCCAAACGGACACAGCCCAAAGGCCACTGGTGCCAGCCAGCTGCCCCTAATGTGCTAGCTGGGGCCAGGCTGGGCCACATGGGAAAGGTACGTGGCCACAAACATAAAGTGATTCCTGTTGTTTTGAACCCTTACAGCGGAACCTTCCTAAAGCTGTAAGACGTAAGATGCGAGGGAGCTGTCTTGCCACCTCATGTGGCCTGTTGGCACCAGGGTGGGACAAGCCCCAGGAACTCCAGTCCTCTGTCCAGACCCTCAATCTGCTTCCAGTCAAATGCTCCAAAAACTCCCTGACTACACCAACAGCCTGATCTCTGACTGCCTGACAGTACATCTGGGCTCTGCCCCATTGCTCCCCTCCTCTTCCACAGCCTGACAGAAGCCCGGTCCCACAGCCTTTTCTTGCTGATCCAGCACTCACTGCGACTCCCTCCTGCCAAGCCACAGGGCAGGGGGCTGTGCCAGCTCCTCCCCACTCACTACTAACTACCGTGGGAGCACCAGCAGGCCCCCGCTACCACACAGCAGGACAGTGACGTTGCCCCAGGAACTATTGTCCCGCCATTGATGGCTGCCTGCACGCTTGTAACCCACACCTCCCAACTGTGCACACAACACCCCTGTACAGGCTCACCTCTCTGTATATATGCAAGTCCTCTTGTCGCCAGCAGGGGCGGATCCTTACCTCCTTCCAGCTGTGGCACTGAGCATCACATGAAGTCCAGGGCACAGCGCTGAGATCAGCCAGGGGACGGATCCACAGAAGCCACCTGTGGTTCAACTGTCTGGCTCTGAACAGTCCCACCCATGGCCACAGGCTTCCCTGAGCTGTGGCCAGCATCCATCAGGGAAAACAATTATTTGGTATTGTTCTGCAGCACAGTAGAGGAGTCTTCCAGGTGCCCTGGTCTGTGCCACTGTATGCTCCAGTGGCTGTGCCCAAGGAGGGGATGATGAGCAGCCACCAGCCAAGGGGTACAGAGTGGAGTAGTGTGGTCATGCCTGTAGCAGCCTGAAGAGGAAGCAGGGGAGCTCTGGAGTTGGTCTTTAGGCCACCTGAGACATGTGATTTGAAGCCAAAAACAGCTGGGGGAGGGCTAGAGCTGTTCTCTGGGCCATCTGTGCCATCACTGCAGCCATGGAACAGCTGTCCCAGGGTCAGCCCTGTACTGGGGCAAGCTGTGGTGGTAAAGGGAGAGCATGGGCTTCACCCTTCAGGCCTAGCTTAGTGCCACCATAGTTGTAGGTGACAACAGCAATCAGGGCTCTCCCTTCCTTGGCACCTGTGGTACCCCAGGGAGGAGACCACTGGGCAGCTTACAGCAGCCAGAGCACCCTGGCCAGTGCCCAGTCCAGAACTGGGGGCCAGGAAGGGACCACAGTCCACAGGCATTGGGCTCATTTAGTAGAGACACCCCAAGTCAGGACCCTCCTAACAGCTCCCCAGAGTCTGCTTTCTGAGTACAATTAAACCTCCAGCTCAGGGTCCAGACCCTGCAGCAGCCTCAAATTCTCTACTGCAAAGCCCACAGTGGCTGCAGCTCTAGGAATTATTTAAATTTCACTGAAACGTCACCACATCTTGATCCATCTTGGCCCCACAGGCTCCCCAGGAATGTTCCTCATGGAGCAGTACTGCTCCCTCATCCCCCCTCAACAGCACTTTCACTAGAGAAAGGGCTGACCCAGGCTCCCCATTGCAGGATGCTGGTTCCTCACTGTGTTTCTCCAGGGAAGAGGAACTCAGGGTGACCATGTACCACCTTCTCACCACCCACTGCCCAGCCCAGGGACTTGCTCTGGTCCATTTTGATCTTTTGTGACTTTTCAGGACTCCAGGCACAGGCTGTGCCATTTTTGGGCACCACGTGGCACCCAGTGTTACTTCCTCAGACCCAGCCCTGCACGCCTCCAATTCCAGTGGTCTCCAGTGTTGCACAGGGCCAGGCCTGGGGCCCCACATGCACGGGCTGGAGCCCCCCCCTGGCCCTTATCAGGCTGCTTCAGTGAACTAA
Source organism: Turnix velox (assembly GCA_013400935.1). Lineage (NCBI taxonomy): Eukaryota > Metazoa > Chordata > Aves > Charadriiformes > Turnicidae > Turnix > Turnix velox. Next base: position 23,134 of record VZTY01020316.1, read on the forward strand.
GGGGAACTTACTGTTGTCTCTTTTCTGTGTGATGAAATACAGCTGAGCAAGCCAGCACCAAAGGAACCTGCCTCTGTCCTCTTCCTCCTCCCATACCCACTGCTCATCCCCTTCCCAGTGCACTCCACTGCCACACCCCAAAGGCAGCAGGTAGAGGTGGGGCTGAACAGGAACATGGAGTGAGACCAGGGCATTGTCAGGGTGGCTTGTGCCAAGTGAATAACTTTTCCCAAGGAGAGCTGCGGAGGGCGATGCCCCACACCATTACTACCACCCCAGGCTGCCACCAGCCCAAAGCCATTCACTGCCGCTCAAGGATACACTGCGGCTGCTGCCCAGCCTGCTGGACCTCCTGGGTCCATGGCGGTCCACAGGCAGGAGCAAAGAATTCTCTAGGGCACAGCTCTGCTGCCCAGTATAGACTGGAGTGGCCTTGGCCACCACTATGCCAGCAGCCGCCAGAGGGAGCAGGCGAGAGCAAGAGAAGGGCTGGTTGGGTTACAGAAGAACCTTTTATTTGGTTCAGGAGGCAGAGAACTTTCTCAGCGTGATGACGACCAAGGCCACAAGAACAGACGTACCCAGGAGGGAGGCAATGACAATGGCACCAATAGCTCCGGGCCCCAGCGAGCCTGCAGGTACAGAGGACAGAGCGGCACAAGGTCAGCAGAAGGGAAGGGCAACAGGGATAACATCCCCAGCACCCAATCTGTCCCCGTCTGACCCCAGAGCTCTCCACACTGGCAGTAGTAGCCCAGTGCCCATGTCCCCATGTAGCAGAGGTGTGGTCCTTTGCCCTAGGACTGGGGGCTGGGAGGCACCAGCCACTCACCCCTCAGCCAGCTCCTGGTGACAAGGGCAGCTGCCACAAGACAGCTTTCTCCTTAAACATCCACACTTGGGAGAGCTGTTTGACTTGTTCCAAACTACCTCAGGTTACACCAGGGGAGGTTTAGGATGGATATTAGGAAATAAATTTACAGTGAAAGGGTTATCAAGCATTGGAACAGGCTGCCCAGAGAAGTGGTTGGAGGCCCCATCCCTGGAGAGATTTAAGAGACAGGGAGACAGAGAGCTTAGAGATATGTTTTAGAGATGGTTCTTGGCAGAGTTGGGCTGACGGCTGGAGTCAGTGATCTAAAAGGTTCCTTCCAACCTGGGCCATTCCATGATCACAGCAGGCAGCTCCTGCAGTTCAGGAGCCAGGAAATGTGCTCACACTCCCTGTTTAAGGAGCTTCATTCACACTCCTGTCCTGGAACCTCCCCAGGAACTTGCTGTGATGTCTCACACGTGGGACAGGAGGAAAGGCCTCAGCAGTTTTCCTCATTCCTCCCCCAGCATTGTGGACCGGGGACAGGCCACCTCTGGTAGCTCAAACACCTCCTGGGAGCTGCTTGGCCTGTAAGGAACAACCCCACAGCCAGGATGTCCTGGAACAAACCATAGACAGCCACTTACCGTCCCCAGTGTCCAGGTGGTGCAGGTGTGTGGTGTCCTCAGGTTTGGGTTCGGGGGTGTACGGAGGAAAGGCGGTGGCGTCCGAGAGCCGGGCTGTGGTGGTGGCTGCGTCAAAAGGGCCTGTGCCAGAGGGCAGCTCTGGAGGCTCGTTCCAGAGGGTGGGAACTGGACCCTGTGGGTACTCTGCTGGGGGACAAAGCATCTATAATCACATAGGGACATGAGTGGCCCAGGCCAGGCTGCCAGTGGACAGCTGCGACCCAGGACAGACACAGATCAGAGGGCTGAAGGGTGGGGATGGAGGGTGACCCAAGAGGGCACCACCTCCATGGAGCACCAAGGCAGTGTCCAGGTCCCATGCTGCCTCTGGCTTTGGTGGCAGTCTGGCATACACAAGATACCTTTGGGATAGCAAAGAGAGCTCTTGTGACTTCTGCTCAAACACAGACAGGCCTTGCATGAAGACCTGTGACCAGTTTGCTCATGGACATCCATAGCACTAGGACAAGAAAAGCTGTCACTCGTCCATCTGGGCTGGCCTGTATCGGCCACATCCACATAATCTCTGGGCCTTTCTGTCCCACACCACCTTCCCTCTGGGACACCCCCATGCCATGCCAGGGAGATGAAAGCCAGGCTGTGCTCCACTTCTTGTCACTGTTCACCTCTGTTAGTTCTTCCCACCGTGGGGTCAGGGACCAAAGCAGAGCCCTCCCTGTCTGCGTGTGGCAGAGCCCTGCATTCCCTGTCAATGCCTGTCTTGTTCAGGTGGGCCCCAACAGGAGCAGGAGACATTCCACAGCTCCCTGCCAAAACCACTGGGAATGTTGTACTGGGAGGGGGGAAGGAAAAAGGGCAGAGGTGGGGGAAAACAAAGAGAATCCAGCACCAGGGCTGGGAAAGAGGCATCAGAGGAGACAAAACTTCCTCAGGAAGGCACAAGTGGTCTCCGCAGGCATCCCAGCTTCAGCACTGGGGACACTCACAGACTTGCCCCTGGCTCTCCTATCCCAGCAAGAGAGGAGGCAGTAGCACATCTTGGCAGCATCATCCCTAGCTTTAAGTACCTAGATCCCTTGGAGAATTGTCCCCAACTGCTCCACCACACTTTGTTCTCCCTCAGGAGCCCTGTGTCAACAGGAACAAAGGGACCAACACCCAAACACTCATCTCTGCTTCCTGTGCAAACGCACTGATGGGACTTAGCTCAGGGCTCTTACCCTCCCAGGCTGCCCTCTGGAGCACACCAGGCTTCTAGGCTAGTGTTGGAAAGTCTTTTCTACAGTCATAAAAGCTACAGGGTATACAACAAGACAGCTGCCAGGGTTATCTCAGGCTCAACAAGCAGTGCAAGGGCCAAACTGGCCCCCAGCTGGAGGCCTGTGCTCACTAAGCTGGGCAGTGCCACCAGTAAGCTGTCCCACCACCTAGGGAGCAGTAGCAAGTTGTGTCCCCATGCCAGCCACATCACTGTGGCAGAGGTGACATCTCAGCTCCCTGCAGGGGAGGTTTGTGTTCACAAGGGCTCCTCAGAAACACCATAGCCATTTGCAGAGCCCTTCCCAACCTGTTCTGCAAAACCAGTTGCACAGCTGGAGACTCCAATCCATGGGCTCTCCTGAAAGCACAATTTCCTGCATAATTCTTTCCTATAAACCCCAGGGGTTTAGCTACCAGGGAGCAGATCAGGAGGAAATACGGTATTTAGAGGATAAATGTGGTTAAAACAAGAGGGAAAGGAAATTAGCAGAGCTTTCATTAGCACCAGTAGCATTCGAAAGCTATTAGTTCAAGCACAAACCAAACACATGTAACCTTTCCAAAGCCCCAGTTCCAGGGTGCTTTGGAAAGAGTAAAAACTTCATATAGAAGTGCCACACTCCAGTTGCCACCTCCCTGATTCCCTCAACAACACCAGCACCTTCTCCTCTGGCCAGAAAATACCGTAACATCCTGCTGCATTTGCCCAGGAATGTTTTTCTCTGCAAAGCTGAAGGTACTGGCTGCAGCTCCCACATCCAGTCAGGGAAAGGGTGTATGGAGATAAAGGCTGGTAACAGATGCAGGCACCATCCAGGATGCTGTGGAGCTGAATGTGAGATCTTCCAGGGACAAGGAGGGAGCACTACGCCTTCCCATCGCAGTGCAACATCTCTTCTAACCAGACCCACAGGTCCCAGACCCCAGGACATCCAATTCCTGAAACATTTACTGCAGCTCTCTTAAAGCAGGGTGCAGTTGCTTTCAACAGCCAAGTAAAGGAAAAACTGTCTAATTTGTTTATGAAATTGCCATTTTGGTTTTTTTAAGACCTGGATAGGGTCCCAGATGCCTTTTGGATATGTACAGTGTTAATTCTCCACCTCTGATTAACACATGCTTTAAGTTCACTCTCACAGAAAGGGCAGAGTGTGCTCAACATGAGCTCTCTGTCTCAAGCCTTTGCGGTTGTACCTCAACGGTGCTTCAGCCAAAGGGAACACAGCTCCTTTCAGTCAAGTTGGTGCCTCACGACAGGAGATGGCGGCTCCAATGCAGTCATGAACATGAAGTGAAATACCTGTGTCTCACCATCACCCAGAGTCAGGGCTGGTGGAGGGGCCTTCTCTTGGGTTCCTTCCCGCTGCTGCCGTGGCCAATGCTGAGCACCTACAGCAGGCACACGGCGCAGGGCAATGCTCAGCCTGATGCAGGTGCCATCCTCAGAGAAAGTTGTCAGCAGAATGGTCTCTGCAGAGCTAGAGAGGGCTCATTTGTTACCAGCACCTCCCTTTCCAAGACTCACCTTTAAATTTCCCTCCTAAGCTGGCAGCTTATCTCCCCCATGCCTCCATATCCATTTGAGAAGCCCAGATACCCTTCCCACTATCCCTACACCTGGTTCCTTCAACAGCCAAAGCAGCACCATCTGCTCCCCTCAGCAGAACCTGGCTCCAGCAAGTGCTGGCCACTCTGCCACCAGCCAGGCACAGCCAAACTCCAGTGGAGCAGTGTCCAATGTCACACTCTTATTTCAGTCCTCCAGCAAGTCAAGAACATAGAGGGGGAAGGACAGAGCTTGTGTCAGGTACCAAAGTCCAACAGGAAGAGAAGCAGGGCCTGTCCCCCTGCACAGCTGCCATCATCCTGACTGTGATGCTGTTTAGTGCACCTCTAAGTGACAGCTCCAGAGCTTCACAGGGAAAGGGCAAGTCCCATGGGACCTCTATGAGGGCTCGGGGCAAGGCACAGCATTTGTCACTTGTGCCAAAAATATCACAGCCTCAAGAGAGGGGGAGCAATCAAGGACTGGGGCCTCTCTGAAGGGAGAGAGACCTCGGCCCCGTAGCACAAACAAGCTTTTCCCCAGCCTTAATTCTGTCTCAGCACCAAAACGCAGACTCGAGGTGACTGCTGTTCCACACAACCTTCCAGTGACATCCACTTGGTAAAAACAGACTGAGAACACTTAAGAGAAAGATACAGAAGAATCTCAGCTATTTGGGTTTTACTGGTAAAAGACCGAATGCAGAGAAGTGGTCTAAAATCATCCTGGAGTTTTGCAGCAGGCCAGGTGGAGGATGGCACCTCTTCCTTCCCATACTGCCTTATTCCAGGGAATTCCCTCTACTTCTCTCTCTCCAGCAGATGTTGGCTGCAACTGAGGCCAGGGAGAGGGAAGGAAAAAGAGTCACCGACTAGAGAAAAGCACCATGAGTTTCCTGAATGATGCAGGACGCCAGCAGTACTCATACTGTGTGGCCTGCAGTGAGAATCTAGAAGGGAAGATGTCAAAGGCAACTTGACAAAACTGATTTTCATGCTCAGCTCTGGAGGTGGCTGAGCTACCAGCACAGGGAGGGGGCAGCCAGTGCCTCACATACTCACTAGCTAAAAGAGGGGACAGGAAGAGTCTCCACAAGTGATAGCTCCTGAGGAAACCAGTCAAGAATGAGGGATCCTTCAAGATAACCCCAAAGCAGAACCTCCCACAGACAGAAAGTGACAGCTCAGGGCAGGCAGAAGTGGTCACCTGACACCCTGTCTCTTCCTCATCATTCTCACTCTCCACCTCCCAACCAGCAACCTCAATTGAGCAGCCTCAATGGGGAGCTGCTCCCAGTGTCAGTGCTGTACAGGGAATGCTCATGCAGAGCAAGGCTGAGAGATGCTCTTCAAAGACTTGCTGAGAGTCTGACAAAACCTCTTCACCTTTTCTCACATTTTAGTATTTAATCTTTAAAGACTTTCAAATAATCTTTTGTTCTCCTATTGTTGACCATGAATGCCTTCAAGTGGCTCCTTGGAGAAGGTCTTCTCTGCTTTTGCTTCAGTACATCATCTCCTGTTCTGCTGTTTTCCCCCTACACATTTAGATATGCAGCTGCAGAATGAAGTACTCCCACACCAGCTCAAAACAAGGAGATTCACAAACTCTCATTAGAGTGTGGATACTAAGCATACACATGATTCAGAAGCCAAGGCCCTGCAAAGTGCATTAGTTTCCTCATCTTTGGAAAGAGCTCAGTAACCTGGAGGAGAATTTCATGCTTTCTCCAGTGGCAGAGTCCTGGACCGGGTTGTCCAGGAAATCAGTTTGGCCAAGCAAGAGGCCAGATTGAGGTACCTGACCCAGCAGCATCCTAAAAGCAGCTGTGACTGCTACAGCCATTTGGGAACCACTGCTTCAGTGAGGTCTCTCACCTGTCTCAACTCTTAGAATCATAGAACATGTCAGGTTGGAAAGGTCTTTTAAAGGCCATCTAGTCCAACCCCCTGCAGTAAGCAGGGACATCTTGCAATAGGTCAGGTTGCTCACAGCCTCATCCAGCTTGGCCTTGGATGGCTCCAGGGATGGGGCCTCCACCACCTCTCTGAAAAATCTGTCTCACCATCCTCATGGAAAAAGAACTTCAATGAGGGAATTTATCAAGGGGGTTTGGTACCGGGTAAATCTGAGTCATCACACAGATAAAATTTAAACCCAGCAAGGAAAGGAAGGTTCCCTCTGGACCTCGGGTCAGTATGGCCACCACGGCCTGTCCTGGGCGAGGCAGAGCCCACTCCGCCCAACACAGAGACCTTAGCTATGGAAAGCACAAGGTGCCACAAGGGGAGGGCAGGGGCTGCTGAGCTCCAAGGCCAGCAATGGACTGTCCAACCCCAGGTAGTCAGGGCAGGCATGGGGCCAGCGCCAGGATGAAGAGAGGCCCTTCACTGGGAGCACAAAGGACAGCCTGTGCTGGGCCAGCAGCAGGGCAGAGCATGGAGCAGTGCCCGGCCCTGCGGTTCCACTCCACGTTAAATAAACTTGTTTACAGAAAGGCAGGGCTGCCTGTGTACAAGGGAGCAGAGGCCCATCTGCAGTGCCCTCCCCAGCTTTGTCTGCACAAGGCAGGAAATTTCCTTCTCTAACGGACTGAGAAGCATAAAAAATTTCCACTGTGCACCAAAAGCTGGGGGCCATACCTCTAATCCACACCCAAAGCCATACTGCTCCTGGGATGGCTTCCCACGGCACAGGCTCCCTCCTGGCCTGCTCATTGGGAGTGGAGAACCACTAACTTCTTGGAGGCCTCGAGCCTCTAAAATGCAAAGGAGAAAGCGGGGAGCCTCTGCTGTGCCCCAGGATCTGAATGCTGCGCTCATCACCAGCACGAAGTGTGTGACCCCCCAGTCGGGCTATTTCACAGGAGCAAAGTGACACGGGGGACAGGGATGGGCACAAACCACAGTGGCTGGGAGCAAGTACACAGGAAAGCCAGCAGGGGGACAAAGCAAACCCTGCACCCAACATTGGAAGCTTCAAATCACATAAAAGAAAACAGCTCAGAGAGGAAGCAGATCAAGGTTCCAGTGGAAGTAGGTTCGTTCATGCAGAGTAAAACACTGTTTGCAGTTAAGGAAAGCTCTTACCTGGTCTGGGGGAAGAGCTGCTGCTGCTTCTGAGAGCATGAGGCAGCCACCAACTGAAACTGTGCTCAAGGGATTAAGCTACCACTACACATAAACCAGAGTTTGGGGTTTAAGAAGGAAAATGCACACTTTTTAGTACTCAATTCCTTTAAAGGTTTCCCAGCAAGCTGAGCTACCCGGGGGGGGGAGCTGAGGGAAATTGCCAATGACAGGAATTCTGTGCTTGCAACCAGCCAGGAGTGAAGTTCCCCTGCCCCTGAGAAAGTTCCTTTTAAAACAAATAATTTCATCTACTCAAAGGCTGGCAAACAGCTCCCTGCTAAGCAAGATGTGAGAAACTGCCATCCCACTTCGCTCCAAGTCTTGGAGGGCAGGACAGTGATTAAGGAGAAGCAGTGCTGTGTGCTCCTGCCTGTTATTTTGGTCTGAACCATCCCCTCACTGCCACCCCAGCCCCTAAAGAAAGAGGCTTTGAGAGAAGCAGCTCCCCATCAGTTTCCACCCACACGCTCTGAGCTCAGCTCTAGAGCCTGTCTGGAAGCTGGTTTTCCCTCATTAGTAAAACCCACCTCAAAGCTCCCCTCAGCCCATCCAGCCACGTTGAAAGGGCAGCAGATAAAGCTGAAACTGCTGACAAACTCCTCAAAAAACAGCACCTGGCAGAATGAGTGTCTGGCAGCAACTGTTCCCATCACCTGGGAATGTCCCAGCACTGCTGCCCGCTGCAGGGTGCTCCGCTCCAGACAGAAACTCCATCAGGTCAGGTACACACCTCAGCTTCTGATGGAGCATTTCCATAGATTCTACTGCATTTAGAGAAACTACAGCAAGAATCAGAAACTGGCACATGAGCTTCATCTGGAGGAAAAATGTCTATTTCTGTGTGTAACTTTTTACCAGTAAAAGCTGAAGGAGAACCTGTCCGATCAGCTGCTGAGAGCTCCCCAACACCACTGCTGTTCAGCTTGTGAGAAATTTCAAAGGGATTTCGCTATTTTCCTCAACACAAACCTGGTCTCAAGACAGCCAGACACCAAGCCCAAAGCTAGTTTCCATGAATATACCGTAATTCAGTAAATAGTGATGGATGTTTTTGGGGGGAGGGTGAGCAGGGAGAGGAGACAGAAGGGCAGGTTAGTAAAGGATCTAGCATATTCTGGGGCATTAAATACAAACCAGCTCCTTACCTGCCAGCAGAGCAGGGACCAGGATGGCACAGAGTGGTAGCAGGACCAGGAGAAGGACTCTGTGGTAGGGCATGGCTTCCCTCAGGAAAAGTGTTGGCAAAAATTGTTACAGCTCTTCAAAGTACAAAACAATTTGGAAAATACCACCAGTGTATGTAAAAACTTTGGTCAGTCAGGTTAAAAAATAATAAAATTTTAAAATTTTCCTTCACAAGATCAAGTGGCTGGAAAGAGTGTGGAGCCCAGCAGAGCCTCCCCCGACTCCAGCACAACCCCTCCTCCTGTAGCCAGCTCCTCCCTCCCCAATCCATGCCTACACTCCCATGGCCAGCCCAGCCCATAGACCCCTCACACGCACCAGCAGCTCTGGGATGCTCCTGCAACACCTTCCCTCTGGCTGGCCATCCTGCAGTGCAGGAGTCTGGCAGGAGCCATTAGGACAGCAGACCCCAAACCAAGCAGAGGGCCACAGGGCAGTGGCCATTCCAGAGTGGACACAGCAAAGAACAAGGACCTCAATCTGTTGAAGCTTTAAAGGCTTTTAAACAGAACTAGAGTGGCTCCCTGGCACCCTCTTTCTCTAAAAGAGTTGCCCAAGGAGCTACGTGTGGTGTCCACTGGCAGAACCCTGTTATAACATTGCACATCCACCAGGAGAGCGACCTTTGCCGGTCAATGCCAGGGTCCTCCTGGGATGGGGATGCAGAGACACTGTCTCCTCCTGTCACCCCCACCATACCTTCCTGAAAACTTCAGGATAGAGATAAAGGAGGTGTTTTTCAAATCACATTTGCACCATCACAGACTGGGGAAAGGACAAAGTGTTTTCAAAGGGGAAGGCTCCAGTTCAGTACCAGAAGACAGAAAAACTTCAGTAGGACTTTTAAGTTGACAAATGGATTAAATACTTCCTGGTTTCTGTACAGAGAAATATGTTCTAATAAAGTTCATGAACATCCCCAAATCAAATCTCTATACTTTGAAAATATGACAAGCAGTTTTGCCTAAATTTCTCATTTTTCAGGTAAAGATCTCTTTGTTTTTCATCTTTCTCCCACTGGCAGCCAGATCCAGTTGAGGTGTACATCATCCTGCTTGTTCTTCACTGAAGCACATGGCTGCAGAGACAGGAAAAGCAAAGGGGACAGAACACTGTCCCTGCAGCCAGAGAGAAAATCAGGAATAACCCAGGGAAATGTCAGTGGAAGAAACCTCAGGCACCTCCAGCATCAAACTCAACACTACCCTTCAAACCTGCATCAAAGCCCCGTTTGCTTACTGGGTTCAGGCTCTGTCTGAAAAGGCACTGGAAATACACATCAAGCAGCAGACACAGAGCTGCATCTCCTGTTCTTCTCTGGTGCCCCACTATGAAAAACAACCCCTCTGTCACAGAGCAGAGCACAGGATCTGAACACACCAGCACCATACCTTAGTACCAAACACCAAAGCCTGAACATCAAAACATTACAAGCAAGAACTTCCCTCACTAAACCATTTTCTACCAACTCCCAGAGGCCTGAAGAGGACCTCTGAGGTCTGACAAATTGATGCACTCTCGCCCTTTGTTTCTGTATTTTCACTGAGCCATCTCTAAGTTGTTCCCCCCCAGCCCAGTGGGAAACCAACAGGCTCCCTCTCAGTTGTTACTCAGTATAGAGCAGACCACAACTACCTTGGTGGAATTAGACCATGCCATTCAAAACCAGGAAGTACTGTGGAACCAGACAGCAAATACACAAAAAATCCTGAAGATATTAAACCAAAGGGTCAGCTTTAACACAAGCTGCTCTCACCAAAACATGGGCTAAACATAACACAAAGCCGCTGAACAAGTCACTTCTCTGTGCACTGACGGGATTTTCCAAAACCAAGCAGCAAGCAGAAAAACAAAAAAGCAAAATAAGATTTTTGTCTAAAATGGGAAGGCTACTAGGCATCTGTATGGACTTCACATAGGCAAGAAAGAAAAGCTCTCATTTAGAGAAGGAAAGGGTGGAGTGGCAATCGACAGGCAAAAACAGGCTCTTGTGGCCCCATGTCCATGGGGACACTGCACAACCTGAGTGTGAGCACGTGTTTCTGCACTGAGGGTGGGGAGAATGACAGCTTTCTTGTCAGTATTTTCCAATCTCAACTTACTGGTGCTTATTTGAGCTCTAAAATTATCAAGTAGAAAAAAAAAAACCAAACCACTGGTTTTCCTCACCAGGGCTGGAATAAAGCAGCAGCTGTTGCTCCAAGTCCTGTGTATTTGCTTGTATTTTCCTGATGAAAATTGACACGAATGTTTTTTGGGGTCAGTTTTAGCACCAGGAATTATCTCAAAACTCAGCTTTGACAGAAACAGGCAGAAAATCTTCTCTCAGATATAATACAACCAGGTTTTATTTAAGTTCTCTCTTCCCTCCCCTCCCCACCCCGCCACTGGCAAAAGTTCAGAGGGAGTTTAAACTTTTGTAAACATTTTAACTACCCCTCTTTCCCCTTTTATGAATTTACAAAGCAAAGGAGACAGGGAGAGCAGATTTGCAACAGTTCCAAGTCTCTCCATGCTATTGGATCCAAAAACTATGTACAAGTCTGCCGCAGTCTCTGTATAGTCACTGTACATGTCTGGGGCAGGGGGGTGAGAAAGGAGGAGGAAGAGGAAAAGGAGGGGAAGATGACCCCCAAAAATGAAGAAACCAAATGAAATAAAATCCAAAGCCAAACTTCTCTTGAGTGACTCAAACTGTTTTCTTTAGGCAGTGATGACAGAACAACAGACACCTTTATACAACACTCCACCAGAAGTGCAGCAGGTCTCCTCCAGCAGGTGACCACCCTGCAGGGCCAGGAGACAGGAGCAGGGGGCTGACACTAAGTGCACGTGGTGCTTTCTGCTCTCTTCCTGCTGTGTGCGAGGGGGAAGTGGAGAAGGGAAGGTGGTGAGAATCTGTTGGTGAGTGAGGAAGGTGATGATTCCATAAACACTTAAAAGTTATGGATCCCAGTGAAGATATGAGGAATAGTCTGAAGGTGTAGAAGCCAAGCAGGGCCACCATTGCACATCCGTCCACCCTCCAAAGTCTCTTGTGGTGACAGGAGGGCATCTCAGCTGGTTAACCTAAGCGCTGGTTGAAATGACAGCTAGTATTGAGCGCTTGTGTGCCGATATGAAAGCCAGCCTTCACCCTCACCAAAGATCCACAAAGGAAAAATCCTACTGTCTCTTAAACGAGACAAATTTGCAGGAAAGGAGCTCAAAAGAAACTGGTCCTAACCCTCTGCAGGTAGCATGTAAGGGATAAATTCAACCTGAAAGAAGAGAAGCCACCCCATTTTTTTCCCCCCCCAGTGCAGAAGTCCCCGCTTGTCCGGGAGGCTGGAGCAGGCCAATGGGGAATTCCACCAACTTCAGCATCACCACCTAACAAAGACAGACTCGAGCTTTCCCACCAAAAATAATGTGCTGAGAAGGGCTGGCAAGGGGTGTGCAACTTCAAACCAACCCAAGCTAAACTGTGCCTGCCACCACTCCTCTCCTGCCATCGCCAGTTCTAAGGTTAACTTATGAATGCAACTCCTGGCTGTGAGAGCACCTCTTGCCCTGATGGAGCGTGGAAGTCAGTATCTGTGTGGCATTTTGGTTTTGACCAACATCTGTTAACCACAAACTCTCTCTCCATGACTGCACGTGTTGGATGTGATAAGAGTAACCAGCAGAGGGAAGCAATGGTTTGCAGAATCCCAATTGATTTTTTTTTTTTTCCAGGTATGTCAGCAGAAGATATCACAGCACAGTGAAAGCTTGCTGCCCAAGTCAGCTTTGTTGGGAATAAATCCTATCTCCCACCCTCCTGGGACTCCAAACCAAGTCCCCTCTGCTCTCAGTTGACAGCAGCAACACCGCTGGTGCAGTCCTGGGCAGACAGGGTTGGCTGAGGTCAGAGGATGCAGCCCGAGATGGTCGATTCTGTGATTCACTGCAAGGTGAAGGAGAACACACGGTGGAGAGTACTGTGTCCGAGACAGAGAATCCATGGTTAACAGAGGCAGGAAAAGCCAGTCGGTTTGCACATGCTCAGTAGTCTTCCAAAGTCTCTATTTCTCCCATATTGAGTCGCTCTGATGAGGCATTCACTGAAAACCCTGTAAACCAAAAAGGAGCAGTGGTTGTGGTACACTGTACCTGCTGCAATTACATCCAGTAGCATAAGATAAACCAAATAATAGCAATCAAAGAAAAACTCAGAGGAAATTACATGAGGCTAGAGACAGAATTAGCCAAACAACTTGTTTTTTTTCCTTAATTAAAGATAAACAATGGTATACTTAGGTAAGTATCATTTACTTGTTAAACACAGACCAGCACAAGACTGGTTTCACCTTTTAATTCAAAAGATGTTACCTGCAGAGCTCCTAAAAGTTATATTCAGCCACATCCACATCATGGAAGGAAGCACATTTAGGCCATGTGGTCGTTGGCAGTGCCTGTCAACACCCTACTTGCATGATGCAAGAGCCATAAACTGATAGATATTTGGTAAACTCAGGATCTGAGTGTGGAGGCATGCTCAACAATTCAGGGGCTGTGAGTAAATCTGCTCCTTATTTTAAAATCTAAAAACATGTCTCTAATCAAGTCGACTGTCAATTCTATATATTTCTATGTTGATTATTTTTCTTAAAATTTACTCCAGGGCTATGCAGATGGCTCAAAAGGAACCTACACTTCTATACAACCCTCTGGGTGCCAAGGGAATGATCCCAATGAGCAGCTTGTGAGAAATAGCAAACACTTCTTCTACAAGGTAAGAATCCAATCAATCACATTCAACATTCCTACAGCAATTCAGCTTTTATGGTTGTACCCATTCTTTCTGGAGTATGAGAAAAAGGAAAGCTTTCCTGTGTGAGGTTCCTGAACTCATTCTGACATATAGAGGCCTGGGACCATTGCCTAGGCTTACAGTGTGCTAGGAAACCAAACTCTGTACAGCCATCATCTTCAACTGATCAAAACTGCTCCCTTCTGTAGATTTAAGAGTTGTTCTGGCTCCCTCTCGTGGCAGCATGTTATCTTAGAGTTTCTGGAATCATTTTATCCTACAAACATCGAATGCATTGCATTGGAAAGTATCTCTGAAGGCCATCCAGGACAACACCCCTGCAGTGAGCAGGGACATCTTGCACTACATGAGGTTGCTCAGAGCCTCATCAAGCATGGCCGTGAATGTCTCCAGGGATGGGATCCTCATCACCTCTCTGGGCAACCAGGGCCAGCATCTTGCCACTGAGACACTGGAGAGCTGGGGCTGTTCAGCCTGGAGCAGAGAAGGCTGTGGAGAGACCTTACAGTAGCCTACAAGGTCCCCCGAAGGGACCTAGAAGAAGGTTGAGGCAGGACTGTTTGCCAAGACATGGAGCGATAGGATGAGGGGCAATGACTTATAACTGAAACAGGGCAGGTTTAAATTAGATATTAGAAAGAAGTTCTTCACAATAAGGGTGGAGATTTCTAAACATTAAAACTGACCTAACAAGCTGGGATCTGCACGAACCATTTTCTGTTTCTTCTTCTTCTTCCCACTCTGCACAGCCTCAAAATTGGATTGCTGGTTGTTGCTCTGATTGGTCTGAAAGACTGAATGTAGCGAACTATGGTTCATCCCCCATACAGAATCCTAGAGAGCAAAGCAAGTACAAGATTTTATGGTGCAATTAACCTGGGTTTATTCATACTCAGAACATTCAGAGAGCTCAAAGTACTCTCCCCAGCACATGTGGCAGCATCAGTCCCAGCTGCATTCTCCCAACACATTCTGAGAGCCTGGATCAGCATGCTACAACACTGTTTGATCTACAGTTGGCCACCAGTTGGCTGCAAGGAATACTTAGGTCTGTAGTAAAGAACTAATTAACTAAAATCTACTTTGTTTACTCTGTTTCACATGACCTTTAACATTCTGTTCATCCCTCCTTTCAATCCAGCAGAAATGCAGACTCCTCCAGCTGAAATCCAGTCTCCACGCTCTCCCAAGGTAAAGAGAAGAAGATTTACCTGTTGCTGCTGCTGTTGCTGTCGCTGTTGACTGGCTTTCTGTTTGGCACGGCGCTCGAGAAACTGCTTGGCAAACTCCTTGGCCTCAGGAGTGTCTCCAAGATAGGCTCTGATGTAATCATGGACCTCATAGGGAGACTCCACTTCCTTCAGGAAAGAAACAAACGTGGGAACTGCAAGAAGAAAGCAGACCATGAGGGAAGGCATGTGAACATGGGCAAGCAATTGGCACAAACTCTGGATTTCTGTTGCAATTATCTGCTAACCTCACAGCAACCAGGAATAGCTCACCCTTGTAAGTTCCTTCAAGAAAACACTACAGTGCAATGCTTCATCTATTCTGCAACCAAAGCAAGGAAAACAAAGCCAGCTACTGTGACAAGAAGGAAAAATAAACTCACATTTCTAAGGACGTGCTGGCCCATCAGCTCCCACTGCATACAGCTTTTAAGCTCAAACTTAATACCAGAATGCAATGTTTCCAAACAACCTCAGAAAACTCTGAGCAGAGCTCTGGGCTGAAAGACTCTAAAACCATTTTCAGTCCCCACTGATGTCCTATAGTCAGCCCAACAAAACCCAGGGAGAAGACGATGCAGCTAATTCTTTGGACGACTGTTAGTGATGCCTTTTTGTTGACTGCATTAAATCCATCACTTTGATGGAATTCCTTTCCCTTAGAATTATCCCTTTGGGAAACAAAATGGCTACTGCTTCTCCCAACAGGTCACTTCCATCCTCCACATCCCTTACCATCTAGGTTGTTGGCTGTGTTGAGTGCATGAAGCATCTGTTCACACCACTGAGTGAATCCATCCTGGGCTTTATTAACCCCCTGGAACAATTTCAAGAGCTTCTCCTCTTCTTCCACCTTCTTGTTTTGTCTACTTGTAATACCCACAGATTTACTGAGATAAAGAAAACACATACATTAAATTATAAAAGAGATTTCAAGATAAAGAAAATATATACAATGAATTATAAAAGAGCAGTATAGCATACAGTAGAGTGTACAAGACTTGCTAATTCACAAGATGCAAACATTGTTTAAAGAACCAACTAAAACAGATGACAAAATAAATTGTGAACTGTCACCTATAAGCTATGTTTTGTTGTCAAAACAGATCCTGAGTAACTAAGAACAAAAAGGAAAACAGAAGAGATGTTATAACTGTTAAGTGATGATCTCAGGAGCAGGAGCCTTGCAAAAGTTCCTTCCCCAGTTCCTACCTGAGGCTGGCATTGCTTTTGTTTTTATTGGTTGAGTTGCGAGGTCCCACTTCCTTCACTGCATCATCCCAGAAACCCATGTTTGAGTTTTTGGTATCAGCATTACTCCAGATGCTACTGACTAGGTCAGATGCCCACTGGTTGCTGGGATTAGTGTTTAGGGAGCCCCACACTGAATTCCCAATGCTGGTGTGCAGGTTAGAGTGCTGTTGAAACACAGAGAGATACAGTTTATTAGCACTGGACCCAGCAGAAGAGTAACAGACAGATGTGGAGAACAGTTACCTGTTTCCCTCCACACGTACCGTAGTATTTCTGACTCTGTTTGGCTGCTGGTGCTGCTGTTGCTGCTGTTTCTGCATCTGCCTTGCCTCTTCCTGTTGTATCTCCAGCAGGGACTTGGTGGTGCCTGTTGGTTTGGTGACATTACCCCAGCCCGACAACTTTTGCTGCTGTTGCTGCTGCTGTTGCTGAAGTGCCTTCATTAGTTCACGCTGCTGACGCCGCTGCTGTTGCATGCAAGACAAAAGTGTTTGTCCATGCTTTCAGAAGATCATTACCATTCAAAAGTTCAACTAGGAAACTGCTTTTAAACTGACTTCACCCTCTTCTGGAGGAGTCTGGCTGCACTATGTTTTTTGATCTTCCCCCAGAAACTTGAAGTTTCTCCCAGCAACTAGTAAATACAAACTGCTCATCAGCAGATTAAGTTTCCTAATCACGACTGCAGACAGCTAAGCATCTGAAGGCTTGGAAGAATACCTTCTCTCCAACCTCAAAATGTCCTGTTCCTTTGCCTATTTGCAAAGAAATCACAGGAGAGATAGATAAAGGTTACAGTTACCCCTCCTTTCACATATTTATATTAAGGTGCAATATAAGAATCCTGAAACAAGTACCTATTCAAACTATGCCTGAAAGACAGCATTTCACCTGAGTTATGCTAACACTTCAAGGCAACATTCCTCATTGTCATCATTCCTTCCAATCACTTCATTGATAGTTAAGCACTGCCATAGCCGAGTTCACTCCAACAAGCTACACAGTTGGTTATTACCTCCTCTCGCAGCTGCCGTTCTCGCTCTTCTTCTAACTTCTGGATTTCTGCCAATGACAGCGTGGTTTGGGACTGACAAGCTCCTGAATTCGACTGCTGACCCCACGTTGAAGATGAGGGGAGCTGGGCAAAAAGATACATGTTTAAGAATTACAAAAGAACATTGTTGAAACATAATAAAGAAAAGTCAGTACATGCTCACAGACCAGAAGAAAAGAAAGGCCACCTTAAAACTTCAGCAAAATATTATTAAGTATAAAACAGCATAATTAAGTACTATAAATTACCCTCAAAGTATAAACTGTATGTTTCTTTCAAATGCCCTCTGATGTGCCATAGCATTGAGGACACAATGTATCAAGAATAAGGTAACAAAACCGCCTGAACAACAGCAATCAATTCTGATTTCAGAAACTTCAGAAACTTGACAGTGGCCCTTGCTTGTTGCAGCAGAACAAATCCTTGCACCCAGGAATCCCTTTCCATTGTTTCTATCGACTGAATCTGTCTTTTAGGTTTTGCAACTGACTTTCCTCTTGTTTCTCCCAGCACTTTCAAAGTCAACTCTTCACTCTCTTCCCTTGTTCATGCATCCCTTATTCTGTCTAAGCTTTCCAGACAACCATGAATCCAGCGGAGGGGCTTTAACTTCCTTCAATGAACTGGAAGAAGCAAGTTAAACTGCAGAAACCCATTACCTTCATTTGTGCAAGTTGCTGCTGTTGCTGCTGTTGCTGCAGCCGTCGTAAAGCCTCCTGCTGCTGCTGCCTCTGCCTCATTATCTCTTTCTGGCGCTGGAGTTCCAGCTCCTTGCGCTTTCGCTCTTCTTCTTCCAGCCGCTGCCTGGCTGCCTCTTCTTCCATGCGTAGGCGACTTTCTTCAAGTCGCCTTTGAGCTTCCTCCTCTTCCCGTGCCCACTTGGCAGCCTCCTCTTCCTTCCCAGGACATAAAGAAGAGTAAAATCTAAGTACACTTCGAAAATTTCTTACGCTCTTTGGTATTGAGAGCCTGATAGAACTGAGAGGAGCCTTTACATCTGTAATCTGTGTTGTTTAGATTGTTCCCTTTAAATTTCTCAGTCCAACAGTAAAGTCTACCTCACCTCAAACAGAAACTTTCCCATTGCTCCACCAAGGTGCTTGGAAGAGAATGACATCTCCCTAGTTCAGACTAGACAATGTCACACCACTTTCCTTCCACCAGTTACACTCCTGAGAATCTGAGCTGCTTATACTGACCGACAAGAACTTCTACAGCTTTCACAGAAAAAAACTTGAAGTTTCTCCCATGAAAGAACGTGGCACCTGACAGATGGCAATGTCTAGTGTTGCTACCCAACACTAGAGTTCAAAGGAAAAGTTACCTCTGCTAACGAAAGGGGATGATGGTGTAGTAGGACAGAAATGGTGATTAATGTCTTTCTAGATTAGGAGCTGTGACAGTACGAGTTGCAGGGGGGGGAGGGAGGGAAAGGGGGATGTTAGAAGCTCAAGTTCTCCAATACGGACTTCTAAAGCTGCCCCTGTGAGAAAAAAACACCCTGTTTAAAGTAAGACAAAAAAGGGGAAAATAAAGTTTAAACTTGGATAGCAAGTATAGTCTTGACATTATAGAGAAAGACCTGAAACAGTGATAATTTCAGATGATGTTGAAGATAATTCTATAAGAAAGGCTCAGAGTGACAATTCCCAACAAATTACTATTCCAGTACTGTACTTGGCCTTTCCTGAGAAGCAACAAGCAGGAATACGTTACAAACCCATTCTTATGACTCAAACCATGAAGGAAAACACTCATCCATCGCAAATCTCTCTTCCAAAGGGCAGATGGGATTCTGATTTTACCTCTGAACTCAAGATACAGGTAAACAATCTATTTTTCATTCACTTGGCACTAGCTATTAAACTTTGCCTTCTTCCACCACAACTGATGGGTGTCTTCAGCATAAATGCAAATTTCAAAGCCCATTTCTGCTAGCAGATGACAGAATTAAATATACTGGGGGCTCTTCTCTCATTTTTCACCTGTTTACGAATTAACTCCTCTCGCTGCCGTCTTTCCTCCTCTTCTCTTCTTCTCTCTTCCAGTCTTCTAAGTGCCTCCTCCTGCTGCTGCCGCTCTTCCTCCTCCCGCTGCCGCCTTAGTGCAATTTCCTGCTCCCGCTGTCGCCTCAAGGCTTCCTCCTGGAGTTAGGAACAAAAAGTCAATCTATAAATGGTACATTATTGATGAGCCACATAAGAACAGAGACTACAATACAGTCTGGCCAGATAAATGGCCTCAGCTCCAAACTAAGTGCTACCAGAACATCTACATTAAACACTACAGCCTCACATGTTAACGAGCTCTCTGATGCAATGTGCATCTCATACATCAATCAATTAATGAAACACATGTAATCATTGCCTATCTTTGGTTTTATACTGAATGGTGTTGAGAATGAAAACAAAGGGTAAGAACACTCTTCCCAGTATGCGCTAATGCACTTGGAAAATACAGATATTTTAATGTGTGATTATCAATAATTCCTCTTTTTTGGATGTCAGCTAAAGTTGGAAGGTTTTCCTACTTGTAAGGGTTTCTAAACACTGACTGAAGTGCACTACAGAGATCCAGACACAAGCTGGAGCAGTCCAGGGCAATTAAGGACATCATAACCTTTTTAAGTCACAGAAACATGGTCCAAATCGAAAGGGCTTCAACAGGGCTATTTCTACACTGTTTCAAATACTACAGGCAATAAGAGGTCTTTTGAGGGCTTTGATTTTTTGGCCATTCCTAACTCATTTACCTAACTTCCAATAAATTATGTTTTACTTCCCAAGTGGGATGATTACTTACTTTAAACATCGGCACCCTCTCCTACTGCTCTGAAGACCAACATCAATATGAATTTTTCCATTCTGCTACTTGCTTTTTGGAGGAAAAGGGCACAATCAACCAGCACAATCAGCCAACTCTGGGCTGGCTCTCAAAGTATCATTAAAGGGGAACACATCTCTGTGGCATTTCCCCTTAGTTTTGACTTTCCGTTGTGTAAAATCACCCAAAGTTTTGCTGCCTTCTCTCATCTCTGACAGCCAGCTAGACCACACTGGTTTTCAGTCCTTCTATCCTTCTCTCCACTTTTTGCTGCATCTTTCCTGCTAAACATAAAGAGCCTACACTTTTTGGCCAATTCTTTATTGCTTTAAGCTTTCTTAAATTTACTTTCCTTTTGAATTGATCAGGACTGTGCAACTGTACTCTAGCAAATCATTTTTATAGCAAACACAGTTTGGAGGGAGACAAATTGAGTAGTACAGATATAAATTCATAACTCTTGCAAATTGAGGAATTCTGAAATCTAAAACCCTTTAATAAATCTGATACAAATCCTTTGTAACCCATAAAATCACACAGTGCAACCCAGCTCCCTGAACAAGGGGTCCAGGTTTCTCTCTGGACAACATCTAACTTCAGGTACTTTCAATGTAACTATCAGTAGACCGAACATGTTTGACAAATAATCCCAAGGCACTGAGGAGCTGCTGGCTGCAAGCCAGGAAGTACTTCTATTCCTGTATCAATTCAGTGCAAAATGTAGTGTAGTAAGTGTCAATTTTCCTTCTCATAGCTGGACATCAACCAGCAGCCTGCAAGTCATTTGCTCAAAGATTGAGTTCTTCATTGGTCATATTCCCAAAAGCCACAAGCATGACACATGACACTCAGACTGGGGCCTGTCAATGAACTGACCGGACACATGCAGTCAAGTTACAATAATCAAGTGTCCCCAGCAGAAGTGCTGAAAAAATTTCTGCTCATTTCTTTGGGCAAGAAGGCTGGAGATGGGTCAGTCCTTTGTGCACGGCTAGAGGCCACAGGGCCGCAGCTCATGGGGAGTGTTCACCACTAGTCACTGATGTTACACATGATACCTGATACACCAAGTCCCCCTTTACAAAAGCAATTCAGTGACTTTCCCTTTAGGAAAGGAGGCTAGAATAGTCATTAATAAAATTGTAGGAATTTCTTCCTTGCTAAGGCATGCCAGGAGAGACACTGCTGAATGACAGTAACTAAAAAAAAAACAGACTGCTCTCCCAGAGAACTAAAAATAAACAGTGTATTACCAACACAAAGAAAAAAATATGCAAGATTATGAAATGCTGGGAATCACAAGTTGATGTAATTCTTTTGCCCTCCTTTTCACAGCTACAGAAAAAGCTTTTGCATCATCTTATTATTCAGTGTTTTTGTCTGAGCATGTAACCAAAGCCATTCAAAGCTCTCCAGCTTCTACTAACTTTCGTGGGAAGTACACTCATCCCTTTGGCTCTCACTGTTCCTATATTCATGGTTTCCCGCTCCAAGAGAATCCCAATACTCTTTAGCACTTTTTCTAATAATTGTTTTCCAGCACATGTATCTTAGTATACAACTTATAATGTTGCAGAAAATCCTGATGTAGAAGGCCTCATTCGAGTAGACTGGATTATTAATTTTTTTTTTCCACAGTATTCAAGACCTGCAGTTCTGTTTGTCCTTGTTAACAGGGCTTACACATCTTTTAGCTTTCTGGATCTGATCTTTGAGACAAAAATTTTAAGGAAGGCACTGAAGATACAATTCAGAGAAAACAATTATTAGCTAATTATTAAACCTTGGATTTTATTCCGGAAAGTGAATGATTATTACCAAATAGAAAACATCAGATCAGAAACAAAGAAAAATACAAAAAGGAGCTACACAAAGTGGGCATTACTATTTGCAATTCTACAGTGCAAGTAATGAAAACCATGGACAGAACTGGATTCAACATTTGGTATGACATTTCATCCTACAGAATTGAATTTCTATTAGTTGGGGGTTTTTTTTTGTATTTAGAATTCACCATCAACAGGATATTTACTAACCTTATATACTAGTCTTTTATGCAGTATTACATCAAAAGCCTTCCTGAAGTCCAGGCAGATTAAGTCTACTGCTTCACCCCTCTCAGCTCTCACTGTCATCTCCTCAAAAGAAGTTAATCAAATTTGTTAAGCATCATCTCCTCTGCATAAATCCATGCTAATAAATCAGTTCATCCCTGATTCTACAATGCCTTTCAGTACAGAAGTCAGATTCAAATATTAGACTAGTTTCTTTTTTTGTTTTTAAATACAGAATACAACATTATTTTCTTTACAGAGAAGAGCTTAAACTCTTATTACCTTTTCAAGACATTAGTGATCAGAATTAAGCATTGTGGCAATTATTCCATTGATAACGGACTAGGATACTTGCTGTTCCTGCTTTTCAATAGCATTCTGCTTCTTCCTTGTAAGTCTTTATTTCCCATGACAACTCAGAAAAGGCAGAACCAGACTGTTTAATGTACAAACCCAAAGTGGACAGAACACTTTGGAATTTAATGGACATTTCTAAATTACATACAGTAGCAAATCTGTTAGTCTGAAAAAAAAAAAAAACCCAACCCAAGGCTCTTTATTTGAAGCCACCATGGATGAAAACACATTGAGTTACCAAGTAATCAGCTGAAAAATTTGTTATCATTGTAACAGATCAAAAGCAACTTGACTTGAAAATTAAAACTTTTGGGCACATTATTGCTTTTGAACTGCAGTAAAGCTTTAACTCAAGCATCAAAGGATACTTTCCCAGTAGTGACATTAAACCAAGGAGCCATTTGATAGACTTGATTGTTAAAGATACAATGAACCCTGATGACATATCACACTGCAGTCTGTTAACAGAGAAGCCCAGTGACAGAACCCAGACACTGTGTGAACTAACTGACTTAGAAGTAAAACTAAATATTCTAGAGGTTTTCTCATCAATGCCCGAGCTTTACAACTGCCTACCTAGATGCATGGAAAACACTATAAAAGGACAAAATTATTTATTACTGCTACTGATGTGCTACTTCACAGGGCATTCATTAACTCCACAGTGCCTGTCCTAATCCATCATGTGCACCCAACCTTCCTCTGCCATGACACTTAATGGAAAATTAATCCTTCTTCCATGCAAAACTCTGGAGTAAATGCTAGAAATATCAAACTAGTAACATCTCCATTCTGTGTTCTTGTAAGAGTAAGGATATCATACAACTTCTCTACATTTTACTCACTTCAAACACCTACAAGTGTCTGCTACAAAACTCCAGTCAGCATAAATGGTAAAAAGAGATTAAACATCCAGTAACTGGGCAACTAACATCTAGTATTGACAATAAGAAGTTGGGAGGGAATATTCCATATGGGATAAAGCCTCCTGACTCACAAATAGGCACCTATCTTGAAGTGAACCAGAGCCCATGTCTCAAATCACAGGTTGGGCTCTTAAAAATCGAGAACAGAAGAATGGATTTCATATATTCACATGAAAAATATCAGAGCTGCCTTCAGACACACCTATTGAGGATTAATCAGATCCCACAGGATTCTTAAAGTGAGTTTTTATAAAGTATTAAAATTAGAGATGAACTACATTGAGGAAACTCACTTGCTTCCTGCGGGCCAGTTCTTCTTCTTCCCGTCGTTTCCTCTCATCTTCCTGCTGCCTCCTAAGTAGCTCTTCTTGTTGTCTCCGAAGCTCCTCCTGCCTTTTCCTCTCCTCTTCCTCTCGTTTGGCCCTCATTTCCACTTCTCTCCTCTCTTGCTCTAGCTACAATTCACATAAAACTATACTCAGATGCAGGTAACGTATTCCTACACCACTTCTTAGGGCAACTCTGCTGAGATTACAGTAAGGATATAACAAATGAAGCCTCTGACAGATGCTCTCCCTTCATTATAATTTTACCTAGCAGCTGGCTCTCTACTGGGTCAGACTGCTGAAAGAGTCTAGGACAATTCTTACAATTTCTGTTCCATAACAAACATCAGTTCTCTAGTCAGACTTTCTGTACCAGCTCCTTAAAATAATCACTGACTTCAGAAACTATTAGCAAGTTACTTTGCAGTCATTGTAAAATAAGTAGTTTCAGGATGTGACAGAATCATACATGTTCAAACACAGAAAAATTTTTTAATACTGGATTGAGTGTACGACAATCCCAGCAAACAAATTCTGGTGAAAAGACAAAAGGGCTAAGAGGATGAGTACCCAACTCTTGCTCAAGGTTTAGCATGACAGCTCCTGATGATCTTGTTTTAAACCAGAGGTGGCTGGTGAAGAGTTTTTCATTACAAGTGTAAAAAACAATCCCTACTTTAGAGGTCAATAATACCTCCAGAGCAGTGGTTTCCAGACAGCAGTCCACTACGATTTTGTAACTGGCTTCTATAACCCATATTCTCTTTATAGTATTTTCCATAGAAATCTAATTAAAATTGTAGAAAGTGGTCTGAAGATTGAAGAGCTAATAGTCTTCCATTGGCTGAAGAAACACAGCTACATGGCAGAACAGCAATCCCAACTTCTTACAGTACAAAACAGTTTCTGACCTTTGCAGCTTTGGCCTTCTCGAGCTGCTGAAGTTGTTCTAGAGCTGGTCCCTGAGCTGCAGTATCAATGGGGAGATCCCAGACACTGCTTCCTTCCCAGACTGGACAGTGAAGAAAACAAACATTGACAAGCAAAAATAAGCACATTAACAACCAACAATCAAAAAGGGAAAATCTTGTCTACACCGTTACTATAGTTCATGAACTAAAGTCATGACAATACATTAGTTTTAGTCAGTAAAAGGCTACTTCATCTTCCTGTAGAACAAGGGTAGTCTGCCACTGAAGCAAGGCTGAATTTCCTACAAAATTCCACACACAAACCAGCTATTCCAACTCCATCAGAGTTCTTTTCCCTTCAGAGCAGACCACCTTTATAATGTAACATTCAATCCCTTTGGATTGACACTAACTATAAAGCCTGAGAAAAATTACCATATTCTTCACAGCTCTCAAAAGGAATTTAAAAAGCAAAGCACAGCAGCCCAAACCAATTAAAACATACTGATGCAAAAATAACTTCACCTAGCATCAAATAGGGAACAACCACCTCAAAGATGCTGGCTTTCAGTCTATGAGCTTTTCTCAACACCTCTGACAGGTGCTAATCATCTTACCTGTAGGCTGTGAAGCTGACTGGAGCTCCCATATTGAGCCAGTGTCCGGCACTGACACAGACCTTGTGACTGGTGGCATCATGTTCTGTTCTGATATTCTGCAATACCAACAGGAAGAGTCAACGTGACGCTTCCAAGAAGAAGATGCTCTGAACACGCACGAGATTCAGTAACTTGTAACACTCTCCTTCCATACCTCTATTTAAAACAAAAATATGATGGGGACAATACTACTTGTCTGCAGAGCCCCAGCTGCTGAGTCATGAGCTAAGGCAGACACTCATGTAGATTTGCAGATGCTGCCTGGATGCAGCTTTGAAGAACAAGCTTCTAGTCTTGCAGAACTCAATTCCATGAGCAGAAGAACAGATACATCCAAAAGATATAATTCAACTACAAGATTTTCCTTCTGGCTTTAACATTCTCTGAGACGAAGGTTACATATACAAAGAAACATTTAACATCCTGCAACTGTTTCGTGCTCACACAATCTTAAAATATGTAATGCTCAAATATACTCATCTGAGTAGGCTGGACCACTAGTAAAATTATAGCTCCGTACAAGTCAGAGCACAGGAAGAATGGTGGTCCCCTCAAGTCTGGACCAACTCACCTCATCTTCAGGGCCTGGAATTGTTGGAGGAGAATAGCAAGCTGCTGCTGCTGCTGGGATGAGAGGGCGGCCTTTTGCTGCTGTGCCAGCACCTGTGCATACTGTTGTCTTCATAAGAGAAGCAGAGAAATTACAGGCATTTGTTCACTTGCTTATTTATTTAACACCCAAGCTGCAGAAGCTGGGACTAAAGGCCATTGCCTTATCTACTGTACACATTAAATACCGGAGGAAACTACAGAATGGGGTCTTGGAAAGAACAAAAATACATTAATACAACAAACTGGCCCACTATCAAATTTCTCTTCTCCCTTAACTACGTCAACTATTTATTCTACCATGTTACTTTTGTAAGCTGTGCAACATTGCTACACTTCTCCTATAAATTACACCTATAAATTACTCCTATAAATTGATTTGGCTTTGATGACCACCCACCTATACAAACCAGTCTCTTCCTCAGTATGTCAACACGTCCCCCACTACAGGATGTGTTTCATCATATTATTAGCTGGAAATCAGTATCCAAAAATCCCAATCATGGCACATACTTTCAGCAACCCCTGAACACACAACCTAGATGACTGCTTCTTCTCCAGGTTCCTACAAAAAGCTTAGCCAAAAAAGTCAATTCTGCCTTCTCCATATCCACTGCAAGAGACATGTAACCTTTACCCTGACTCCAAAATACCCAAAGGCATTACAAGGACCATCACAGCAACCTGTAGAGCAGGTCTCACTGAAGTAGCTATGCATGACACTGAAGGAGATTCTAAAAAGTCTGAGAAGACTGCCCCAGGTAGCCACCCTCTGCCCTAATCCCATAGGCTATCTGGCCTCTGCTGTTAATGGAGCCAGTCCATTGCTGCTGGAAGTGAAGAACTCCAAGCCCCACTACCAAGGAAACAACAAGAAGAAACTGAACCCCAATGACTAAAAAGACAGAGCGGAGCCCCTAAGAGACCTCCAGGACTGGGAGTCTTACTGAATTAAAAGATGCTGATACTGAAGGTGCTGCATTTGGATCAGGGCCAGCTCTTGTTGTCTTGTCAGCCGCTCTTGGTCCAGCTCACCCTGTGTTTAGGAACAAAACATACCATTTCAATAACTTATAATGAAACTACTAATATATTACACATGAAAGCAATGTAAAAGTTACTTTCTGAAAAAACAAAGAAAATGAAGAAATACACAAGACAGCAATCAACATTTACAAACAAAGCCTGCATTAGGGTGACTGAAATACACAACATTAATAGGCATCACAGGATCAAGCCACAGACAGGGTAAACCAACATCTCTAAACTGTCTTTTTTAAAAAAGCAATTTAACACAAGGTTGAACTGGTGGTTGGAACACCTGCAATTCTAAGCCTGAGTAGTTGATGTGAAAATAGTGAAACTTCCCCTTATCACAAGACTATTTGAACACTGTTAAAGTCACATAATTACCAGATGCGGAAGTGGTGCTGGACCTGGAGTGAAGGGAACCCTGCCCCACATTTTCATAATGTCTCCCAGCGGCTGGAAAGTCTCATCACAGGCTCTTTTGACCAACAGTGACATAGTGAAGTATCCAGCCTGGAACCACTCTGCCATCTCCTGATTACTGAAAGGACCTGAAATAACACCAACCAATACATACAGGGAAGGAGAAGTAAGGCCAAGTTGAGTATACAGGAAGCAGATAGCATGGTGCTTGTTAAAGTGATGCAGTTCCTCATGTTCCTGTCCATCTCATCCTCTTGTCTGTCCAAGGCTGGAGTGTCAGCAAAAACATCTAGATCTTTACAGTGTCTATAACCTTCCCCAAGAGTGCTTTTGTGGAAAGCACGACTGCTTTTACCAAGAGTTGGAGGGAGATTAGTCAGCTCACAAAAGGTGAGGAGCCACGGTGGTGTGGAGCTGACCCAGCTAACACATATCCTGCCTCAAAGCAAAACTCACTGCTTCAGGCCAAGCATCACACTGACAACAAGTCACAATTCCAGTTTGCACTCCAGCAGCATCCACTATCTGACAGTAGTAAAAGCACCAACACTGCTTTCCCCACAACTACTGCATGGATAATTCAATAATCTTAGCCTCTTTCCGACACTTGCCTCCAAATCAAAGGAATTTCTATCTTTTATAGAAGTTTTGCTTCTGGAACTTAGCAGAAGAGCAGATATGAGAACAAGACTACATTGTTCAAGATAATAAGAAAACCAGTTTCTCATTTTCCTTCTCAAAAAGTAACACTTTCCCTGAGGAACATTTCATCCACATTATTCAATAAAGAAACACACCAGTACAATTCTTGCAAAAACACCTTCTGAAAAGAAAGTATGCTTAGCAATTCATGCCATCTCTGTAAAAATTTCTTTAGAAAGTAACTTCTCCCAGAAGGTAAGTAACCACAAGAGGCATCCCAGGGAGGAAGAAATCTGTGGGAGCTTTTACTTTTGAAGTCACATTCAGGGAAGTGCTTACTCCAAAGTAAAAGTGACAGCTTGTCGCTGAGCAATAAACACCCAGCAATAACTGACACATAGCTGGAAGCACTTTGAGGAAGTAAAACAACTTTCTGGTTGGCATCCTTTAAACTTAAATAAGTGAGAAGAAACTCAAAAGACAGGAAACATTTGCAGAGAAAAAACTGGCAGAGATTCTACAAGTAACACCAGCACAGATCCTATCTGGAGTCAAAAGTCAACGAAGTCACTCCCACTAAACAGCATCAGCAACTCCTATGTAGGGAAGTACAAGAATTAAGGAACCTGCTGCTCAACAGATTACCCTTCCTGGATACTCAGTGTCTTCAAACTGAGACTAGAAAACTGATTTCTGTGTTTCCCATCGATTCTCAAACGAACTACTAAATGGTCACATCCTGGTTTTGTTTCCACTGCTATCTGGAAACCTGAGTAACTATTGGCATGAAAAGCAGATTTTATCCTAAGCTCAATTCACAGAAATATGAAGCGATGACAAAGCTTAGCCACAATCAAGTCTAATTCTGGTCATGAGACATACTGAGCTGGTGGGGGCAGTGATGAGCAGAAGATCTATTTACAAAATATAATTCTAGAATGGTTAAACTCCTCGTTCTGCTTTTGTAAGAAACAAGCAACAGTATTTGCTGGTGGTAATATGTGAAGTAGTACAATAGTTCTGTGAAACAAAAGAGGAAGTGTAAAGGGCACAGACCTACCCTGAATTTCTCCTTGGGGATCTTTGTAGTACCATTTCTGCATGGCTTCATGAAACAATGGCATGGAGGAACCCTTTGCTCTGTGCTCTTGAATTTTTGCTGCTAGCCTTTCATCATCAAGGGCACTGTCCTGCAGGTATGCCACCATTTTCTCTGCTTGCTGCAGGAGACATCAAAACCAGCAAGCAATAATGGAATGAGATGTGTTCCACACAGTATCATGGTGCAAAATACCACAGGGACGGGAGCACTGGTGTGACAAGTGCTCTACATCAGAGCAGTCACAACACTTTGTGAATGCAGTCTGCAATTCATTTATGCACACTGGAGGTTTTTGGTTTTACATATTGGCACTCTGTCTTTCAACGCAAAAGAATAGGCAGCTTGACAGTGGCCACAAGCTTTACAACCTGTAGCTCTTTAACACTGCACATAGTACCCTTGCTCAGAAAAATACTACAGGGGCTTGAATTATTCTCAAAAAAAGTAAGAGATAAAAAGTAGCTTTCAGTACACAGTGTGGAGGGGAACATTTGAGCTGCATTTCTGGTTCCGTGGCTTCAGATATTTACTGCGTTACACATTCCTCCAGTCTCACAATGGTCAACAAAGGAATTTGAGAAATTTTACCTGCTCGAGGTGTTTTAGGCCCTCTTCATCATCTGGGTCAGTGGGAATGCTGCCCATACCTGGAGCAGCTGTAACAGGTGTCTGAACTGGACGCAGAGCAGGATTTGAATTGGAAGCAGGGGGAGAAAGAAGAGCAGGAGAAGTAGTATCTGCAGGAATCTGTGGCAAAGGCTGAGCAACAGAAGCCAAATCTACAGAAAAATGTTGGAATTAGTTCATTAGTCCAAATGAATTAAAATTACTCTTAAGAACTTAACTGTAGAAAGCATTCAACAGTTCAAAATTAGCACTAAAGCAGAAGTAATTTGAGATCTTCTCTCTGTATAATTGCACAATGATACTGTTTCTCAGCACAGGCACCCAACCTAACTTCAAGAAACAAACAGTTTAGTTGTGACAGAGCAGAACCAGACAAATTTGGGCACATAACCTTCCCTAGCCATATACATTTTTCCAGACTGATCTGCTCAACCACAATGAGACAGCCACAGCTAGCTCATGTTGCAATGCAAAGTACCAGTAAATTGTAAGCATCTGAGATACATATCCAACACTCTAATCTAAATGACCAGCTGGTGGGCTTTTAATCACCATAATCCAGTCCTCACCTCTTAAAAGTCTAAGATGATTCACAACGAGTAATGGAGGCTTACTAAATTTATCTATCAAGTTTATTACCTTCCCCTCTGTTGGACATTTTGGCTGGTGGTGTAGACTCTGTTCGATTCTCCTTATCTTCTGATTTTTCTGTTCTTTCTGGCACAGGCTCTTCTTTTCTTTCAAAAAGGCTGTTCTGCAGTGGGTCTGGAGGCTGGGATTTTGGTGGGGTATCTGACCTAGCAGCCGGTGAAGGAGTCTGGACTGCTTCTTCCACTGGTTCTGTAACAATGTATGGTTCTATGTAACCAAATTAATGGAAACTCTACAATGCAGCATAGAAGAGATGCATGAAATCCCCCTCACCTGTCACTACTCTATCTGCTTTCTCTCCCTCTTTCTTGGTACTCTTTTCATGATCCTTGGCTTCTTCATTGTGGCTCCCTTCAGAGTCAGATCTTTCTTCCCCTTCCTCCACAGGTCGGAAGTCCATCTCCTGTTCCTCAGGGATTGGCTCCTTCTGCACCTTCTACAAAGGAACATAATCACACACAAACCACCCCACATCACACAACGTTTTCTCAGAGCGAACAAAGGGCCCGACATAGCTTTTCACCTTTAAAGAGAGAAATGCTCCAGAGGAATCAAACGTTCCCATTTCTTCATCTGCATCTTCTAAGCACCACTCAGGGAGACTGTCTCTATCATCATCCATGCTGCCACTCCCACACCGTACTCGTCGATAACCCCGCTCATCATCTCGTTCCCGGAAATCAAATTCAAACCTCCGCCGTCGCTCCATGTGCTCTCGCCAGCCTGCAGAACGAGGGCCGTCTAAGGCAGGGGGAAAGCTACTTTACAAGACAGTCCCGGAGGTAGCAGCTCACTCAGTGGGTGAAAAGATGGGCAAGGAAATGACAGTAACAGAAACTCAAAGTCCCTACAAGGTACATTACATCTATGAACAGGCATCTTAAAGGACGAGGGAAAGAAAAGCAGTACCTTACCACTGAGCAGGAGACTTTCAAATGTTATCCACTCTACCCCCACATTATAAATTCTACTATGAGCATTAAAAAAAAAGCATGTAAAGCCAATAAAGGTGAGCCACCATGCTAGAGCATCAAAATAAGACAAGCAACATTAAATGCAGATTGAACTTTCTAGCCATCACTGACTTAAGTATTTTTTGGAATCTTTGTATGTATAACATTTTGTATTTTCTTCCAAGAAAAGCCCAAAAGTTCCATCCTGAGCAAGCTTTGTTTCACTTCCCCTCAGAAACATTTTTGTCCATGTGCACGAAGAATGGACTGACAACTGGTCAAATACCTTTGAAAGGACCATTAAGTCTTCCAAAGGGTAATATTTTAGCCATGGAGTACAAAAACTTGGAATGACAGTAAGAAATAAGGGAAAACTTTCCAAAGCAAAGTATGAATTTGACTGCGCTTTTCATTCTAATCAAGCTGAAAATCATCTCACTAAATAATGTCATTTAAACTACAGAAAAGCTGCTGCTAAGGAAAACAAAGTGGGGTTGAAGGACCCATCAACAACTTCCCACTCAAGGGAAGCTGTCTTTGCCAGAAAGGTGTAAAACAGAAATTATAGCAATCCAGACTTCAGTGCTTTTAGTGGTAGCTCGGGTTTTTTCTCCAGAAAAAACCTCTTTATTATTTTAGTCTCAGAATTTGTGCTATCAGTGCAGTCTCACTTTATCAAATGACTAAGCAAAATAAAAAAATCACAGTAAGAAGGAGAATCATTCTCCTGTGTTCCACTTGCTTTATAGAAAGGAAGAATGTTTCAACATCAACCCTAATACCTAAAGTAAAATATTAATCACAGAAAAACTCTCCTTTGTCTCCCAAATACAAGAAATACAAAACAAACTATGCCTAGAAACACTACAAACTTTAAGATCGTATTTATTGAGGAAACACGGAAAGTTAAGACTTTAATAAAGCCCTTGATATTTAGCCCTGTGCTAATTTGCAAATTCTGCTGTATACCTTAATCTATGCTTCTAGTTATACCTTGGAAACAAATAACATTTTTGGTATGCAAAACGGTCAAATCAAATTTCTCAGGTGACCTTTCTAATAGGATTAAGAAATAAGGCACTCCAAGCTTGCACTTCTCATCCATTCTGCCTGCCTTAAACTAATTCTTAATATCTCTGGTCTGTTACGTCAGCCTCTTGTTCATCAATAACTTCCTGGAAGTTCCAGTCAAGGATATAAACATGTTATTAGAATGTTGCTCAAGTTTAAAAGAACAAAAGCATCACGGGGAGCAACCAGCAACTAAGCAAGACAACATAAATCTACCTGAAAGAGGCCTGACGCTTATGTTATAGCAACACAGCATCAGAAGCAGTTTTAAGTTTACCTCCTCTCAGAAATACCAGCACATCAAAACCAGGATTTCCTTTGGAATGGGAGGGGTTTTTCCAAGGTCTAAGTGTGAGAAATTGCTGACAATCAGACTGCATTTCTGACTAAAACCACAGGCAGGCATCAGTGTTAGGCTTCCCAATAGGTGGGGAGACAGTTCTCAGGCATGAACCTGGCAACGCCACATCCTACAAATTAACACATCTTCTATTTGCTGTCCTGTGGCTAGCAAAGAGCGAGCTCCTCTTCTTCAGCTTTCTTTTCTGGAGATGAGGAAAACCAGGTATTTCTGGGCCACCTAGAGCCAGGCCTGGATTCTTTTCACTGGGCTGACATCTCAACACCAGCAGCCACTCAAACACAGCTTCCAAAGGTGAACCCTAAGTGTTTTCTTACTTGCAAATTATCTTTTAAATTAAAATTCAGTTTGTTTACCATGTGGTCTGCTTCCAAAGATTTAGTCACATCAGCTCCTTTTATATCCCACACGTTTGCAGAACCAGGTGCATGGGCACAAAGAAGAGGTGAGGCAGACACAATCTTGATTCTTCATAATAATGAATTATAAAGGTCTCATTAGAATGCAGTGAGCAACTCAGGTGTAAAGTAAAGTGTGGTAAGCCAAAGTAAAGACAAATCTTAAATTCTTACCTAACACTTTTTAACCAAAAGCTAAACCAGTTCCACTAGCCCTGACTGGAAATGCCTGGTGATGCAATCCAGACATAGCACTCTGCAAAACCAGACAAGCTGACATCCTTCTGAATTAAGTTGAAGGATGAAGGCATCAGGGTTGGCTGTTTTTAAAGAAGAAGCCAGACCAATTTTCTTCTTCACTTCACTGCCAACACTGAGAAGATGCTTCACTTTCTCTGAGGCATAATCATGCAAGAGGAGAATGGTTCAAAGGCAGAATAAACTTTAACTTCAGCTACCATAAAACAGACCACAGAAACTATACATAGGAGTACAAGAAAGCTTCTGTAGAAGCCGTCCATCCTCTTCATCCCTGGCACCTACCAAAAAGCATTAAATGAGCAGATTTAGGTCAGCCATCCTCGAGTAAACACAGCTGAAGGAGCAAGAGGAATTCAAAAGCTAGAGAAACAATGGTCTGCAGGAATCCAAGAAGCCCTCGCTTGACAATACAAGATGACAAACTCAAGGCTGACAATTACTATGTTCTTCTAAACTATTCCCGCCCAAAAGAAGCAAACCCAAACAGCATTTGATCTAGCTGGGAGCATGCAGAACCAAGGCAGAGGAAGGTACAGCTAAACAAGCAATGACAGCACCCTGAAGACATTTCTCTATTTTTAGTAGAACACAAGATTAGTACTATTTATTAGCTAACAACAGAAACTTACTCTGTTAGAAGCAGTTTAAGTTTGAGTTAAACTAATTGTTTAAAGCAAGAATGCAATTTTAACTGGGTTGAAGGTCCTGTGGCTACTACGAACAGGAGAATTCAAAGTCAGCTCTAACCAAAGCACAATACAGCCTCAGCTCAGTCTGTCTCAAAATCAGCAACTTCAGTGCAGGTTCACACAATTCTTAGAACAGGCTATTTATTATACCTGCTAAAACTAACTTGCAAGAGAACTCAATCTGCTGTCTGCTATAGCAAAAGTTCAAATAAGCAGTACTATTTCCTACCATTGAAAGAATTTTTCAAAACCTTCCTCAGGACATCTTCCAACAAAAGCTCAAGATGTGAATGAACTTATGAACTTCTGAGGCTTATGATTCCTTTTAAGCTAAAGCACGTTGGCTGGTACTGGCAAAGCACTCTGCTCCCGAGTACCATCCTACATCTGATCATCATGAGGTACTTACTACTAGAGCTGACCTGATGTCATCTGAACACTACTACAAAGCACAAAGCGTCTAATGAACAGTTGTGACCAAACACTGGGAAAAATTCTGTTCTTCAAAATCTGACCCTTATCCCTGCTCAAAATAGAAAACATCTGATAGTAAGTCTGGCCTCAGCCTAACTGCTATATTTCAGTACAAATTCGCAGTTGTTTGAGGGCAGAGGAATATGCAGCTGTAGATAGGGTCAGGACAGAGGTAATGGCTGCGCACAACTATTACAGTACTGCAAATCTTTTGGGATTTAAAAAAAGTGTGATGAAAGACATATTTGCACAACCTTTCTTCAATTAAAAAAGTTATCCACTTCAGCCCAAAAAAGCACCCCAAAACATTCCCTAAAATCTGCAAGCTATTGAAAGCACTGAAAAGCAAAAGGTGCAGAATTCTGTGCATATAATTTTGTGACCAAGAGCCCGATTTATGCCACAACAGCATTCCAAGACCAAATCTGCAAGTCTTACCTACTTTTGCCCCAGACTTCGTGTTGCCTCTCTTTCCTCTGCTTTCCCCATGCCCTTTCCCTATAAGCATGATCACATTTTTCTCCAGACCTCTCACCTGGACTGTGAGGACGCCACCTCTCACCATCCCTCCGTGACCCAGCCAGTCGCCAGCCTCCATCATCATCTTCCCCATTCTGTTCCTCCCTGAAGATGCGCCAGTTCTCGCTCTCAGAGCGTATAAATTCATGCTTCCTCCCTGCTGTTGCTGTCCCACCTTCTTCAAAGTTTGGCCTCACTGCAAGGAAAACACACACCAGTGAACATGCATCCTGACTTCAGGAACCTACAAACACTGGGTGGAGATCTCTTTCCCTTCAAGGTAAAACGACAGTAGACATAAGTAGTGACCAGAACCTAGGAGAAGAATGGAAGTTCATGGAAGAGGAAATACGAGAGAGACAAAGGAAATCTCATCCCTGTCTGTCTTGAGATAGGAAGAAGGAAAACAGAAGAAACTAAAGCATGAAAGAAACAATGACATGGATAGGAAAAAGAGGAGAGGCCTGACAGCTGAAGAGGCACAGGGAAGCATAAGAGAGAGGAAAGAAGCCAAAAAATGAAGAGACTCCTGTTAAAGGAAAAATTCGTATGGTTTTATAAGTTATATTTAAGTTATGACACCAAGCTGTGTGGTGCAGTTGATACACTTGAAGGAAGGGATGCCATCCAGAGGGACCTTGACAGGCTTGAGAGGTGGGCCCAGGCCAACCTCATGAAGTTCAACAAGGCCAAGTGCAAGGTCCTGCACCTGGGTCGAAGCAATCCCAAGCACAGATACAGGCTGGGTGGAGAGTGGCTTGAGTGCAGCTCTGAAGAGAAAGACTTGGGAGTGTCAACTGACGACAAACTCAACATGAGCCAGCAGTGTGCAACTGCAGCCAAGAAGGCCAACCAAATCCTGGGTTGCATCAAGAGGAGTGTGACCAGCAGGTCCAGAGGTGATTTTGCCCCTCTACTCGGCACTGGTGAGACCCCACCTGGAGTACTGCATCCAGTTCTGGAGCCCTCAACACAAGAAGGAGCTATTGGAGCGGGTCCAGAGGAGGGCCACAAAGATGGTCAAAGGGCTGGAGCAACTGCCCTGTGAAGACAGGCTGAAGGAGTTGGGGTTGTTCAGCCTCGAGAAGGCTCAGGGGGGACCTTATAGTAACTTATCAGTACCTGAGGGGATTCTACAGAAAGGCAGGGGAAGGACTTTTTAATGTGATATCTGATGAGAGGACCAGAAACAATGGATGTAAATTGGAAGGGGGTAGATCCAAGCTAGACATAAGAAAGAAATTCTTCACAGTGAGGCTGGTGAAACACTGGAACAGGTTGCCCAGAGAGGTTGTGGATGCCCCCTCTCTAGAGGTGTTCAAGACCAGGCTGGACATGGCACTCAGCAGCCTCATCTAGTGGGAGGTGTCCCTGCCTATGGCAGGGCAGTTGGAACTTGATCTTTAACGTCCCTTCCAACCCAAACTATTCCATGATTCTATAAATAAAATGTATTTGCTACCTATGTAATAATATGGTATCTGTGCATGTAATCCTACAGAATGTAGGGCATTTCATGCAATGCTTTAGGAAGTCTGAAAATTAAAGTCTGATTAAGGATTAAACAAGGAAAATGTAGTGGTGTTAATGTTATCCTCTGAAATCATCTCCCGGAAGGCCACAGTCAAGAGTCAGAAGCAACTATGATGCAGCTCAAGGAAGAGTTTACCAGCATTTTAAGAGAAAATAATGTGGATGTAAAATCCTTGAGTATTTAATGAAAGACAACACCATCACAAGTATTTTCATAAAAAGAATCCACATTGTACACAAGAAACTCAGGTCAGACATACATCCTGCTTTTCCTACCGACTCATACTACAAGATCCACCACCACTGTTGCAAGAGTTTTGGACTTGGGATTTCTTTAAATATGTTTAGCTATGTAGCACCAGATTTCTCACTTCTTCACTGATACTATTAACTAGTGCTTACCTGAAATTGTGGGGATGTATATTTTTAAAACAAAAAAAGTATTCAAGTAATTAAGAAAGACAGACTTAATTTCCTTATTTTAAATACAAAAAACTATGATAATATTTAGTGAAAATCGTACCATATGCCTGTTTGCTCAGCCAGGAAAACCAAAAGTGTGACTATACACCAAGATCGCCTAGTGAGGCAACAGTTTGTATGGCATATCAAACCTCAGAAATTCCTTCTACATAGAGATACTGCTCTCTGCAGACAGGAAACACACTGTCTCTGGATGTTGCACCTGTCTCAGGAAAAAAACAACATCCTTTCTCCACAATCTGAAAACGCCTGAGGAAAAAAGACATTTGTCTTTCTCCAGATCAAGATTAACCATAGTATATTGTTCTAGGGAGGGACTAGAATGACACCCAACAGCGCAGGTGAGTCCAAGACTCAGACAACAAGGAATATGGCTTGCTCCTTCCGTACTTACTTTTTAAAATGCTACGAGATAGAAGAAAAAAATGTAATTCTTTTCTATTCTGCAGCACACAACACTTGTTTTTCCCCATTAGAACAGTTACAGAAAAAAAGTTACTCAATTTGCTATTTTGGGATGATAAAGATATTTTTAGATATGCATGTATGCTCTCCAATAAAATTTCACAGCTATTACCTGACACTCAGTAACATTAATTCAGGAGAATTTTAGACGCTATCAAATAAGGAAAAGTTATTGCTTTCCACTGCTATTAAGTTCAGTTCAGATTCTGTCCCTAGAGAATCCTGCAAAGCCTGCTTTGCCACTGAGTATCTACCTGTTCTTGGTGTCACTGCAGATACATTTGGCATACTCAAAGCAACCCCAAATGTGCTTTCTCCTTCAGATGGCAGGGTTTACTCCCCAGAACTGAACTACTGGAGTCAATGTTCATGCTCTAAACTCAGAGCATGACATTTCCATTTTCAGCTGGGTGATTTAAAACAATCTATAGAGGTGACAAAACATCAAATGCCATTCACCAAGATCCGACGCAAGCAAGACCCCGATCCTCCTCTGACTTCAAGTTCTACAGCATCAGAAATCTAAGAAACAAGAAAAGAACGCATTCATCTCAGGATGGTATGTATTACCTGCCATCCTTGAACCTTTATAAACACAACAGCAATCCAGTGTGTCACATCAGGTGACTAACTTGATGCCACACTTCAGTAGAAATAAGAAAAAGCAGGTAAGTTTTGTGGTACTAGAACATCATGGGAAGAAATATTCAAAGATAATTAAGGTACACATCAGAGATGGCATTCGATTATCCTCAACATTAGATGGGCTAGCCAATAAATTAGCTCTTTACAAAGACAGACAGGTCACAGTTTATGGACAGGAAAAATCAAGGAACCAAAGTGACAGAAGAGACTGCATATAGGAATATTCCCACAACTTCCACCTAAATTTTCAGCTTCCAAAGTCCTAGCGCATTGTCTCTGCAAACCATTCCTAGATTTGAGAGCAATGTTTTCAGCTGAAATGACTTCGGTATTTGGCAATGTTTTAAGGACGAAAGAAAAAAAAAACAAAACAAAACAATCTATGGTTTTGCCTGGGACTAATTGCCTGGACTTCCTGAAGAGAAGGAGCAGTAAAAGGGCACCTCTGTTCCAGTCTGTCACACCGCCAGCAACGGTGTTTACAGGAAACTTCAGACAGAGCCAAACGGTACCCAGTCAGAAAAGCCAGGGTTGAACGCAGACACTACATCAGAAACAAGACAGGGATTCTGTTTTGCCATCACCCCATGGCAAGGAAGAGGATGGCAAATAACTTCTGCTCTCCATGCTGATGGCCCACGTTTCCTATGACATGTTCACAACTTGGAGAGAATGAATAGGAAAGCCACAATCAACAGCAAGACTCTTTGCTCTCAAGAGGGCAAAACCTAGCAGAGAAATGTGAAGTGCTTTGACTTGCCTTCTTTCTGCTACATGCTTAATCAGGAGAAGAAAAAGAAAAACCTTTGCAGACACTATATCTGAAGGAATTCAAACAGACTTGCCTAGATACATAACTGTATAGCTCATTTTACAGAAGAGTAAAACAAATGACCATAAGATGGTGCTTCTAAAGAAGGTCTATCTTCTCACTAGGGCAGTATCTGACCTGCTAGTGACACTGCATGAAAACACACACAGTGAAGTGACTCACCCATGAACAAAGGCAATGACAGAATAAAGTTCTGATGCCCATTTCTAGCTTCAGGTTTTCTCTCCATGAAGATCTCAATCTCAAGGGTAGGTCCCATGCTCATACAGTTCAAATAGCATTTCAGATTTTTTTCACTAAGCTGGCCCTTATCTGCTGTCATGAGTATGGGTGAACTAGTAAATGGAAATTAAACAAGAGTTTAATTTCATAAAACCACCCGGAAATCACACACTGTAGCTATTGGATTCTTCAACCCATTCAGCTGAACCAAATTAGAAAACACATGACCAGAAACCATATGCTTTTAAGTGTCCAAGAGTCCAAAATGGCAAGAAGATGCTGGATGTAAAAACAAAACATATAAGAAAATCTGACCTTTGAATAAAAGCATCTGTCTGTAGTGGCAGTACAAGCTGGATGCAGTGCAGAGGGAAGGGTTGAGAGAGTCATATCATCTCATGGGCTGCAACAGCAGTTGCAGGAGTCCCCCGCACTGCATTACCTACCCTGGTTCTGAAGGTCATACTATGCTTTATCACAGTTTTTAGTGCTGTGCCTGAACATGTATTAAAACATTCCATACTAATGAAGCAAATAATTAATGCTTTGCAATTTAGAATTGGAGGGGGAAGGTTAAAGAAAGAAAAAAAAAAAAAAAAGTGAGGATTTTGTTTCCTAAGCAGGAAAGTCTACATTAATAATTTTCCCAGCAGGCCTTCAGTAGTTTTCCTGCAAACAACCCCAGCCTTTGTTTCTCAGATCCTCTTACATCTGACGTTCGATCAAAGTCCTCGCATCAGCTCACCAAGGGAAAAAAAAAAAAAAGAGCGTGAACTACTCCTGCAAATACAAAGTACAAAGCTGTCCTCAGAGCTGGGTTCAGTAGCATGGCGTGCTGACAACTCTTGTGGTCACCCAACTACCACACCTCCCCTAAATAACTCCTCTCATTCCATAAATGAGAGAGGAAACAGCTTATGTGAAAGTGTTTTCAATTAATGTATGGAACCACCAACCACTTAATCTGCATTATTTCATTCCCAGGCTTTAGCAAAATCCTGTGATTAATTTCACATTTTGAAAGGAGCACTGTGGACATGAAGGGAAATGGCCAGATCTGCACCTTTTTACCAGCATTAAGCTACAGCCTCCAGAGACCACAGGCTGTGCCACTGGCCGCAGCCCACCTTTCCGTTGACTCAGGACCTGATGAGAAGAGGTGACTCTGGAGAAGCAGCAGTGAGACATGAGAGCTTCCCTTTCCACCTACACAAAGAACAGTTGACACCAGTTAGGGAGAAAGTATCAGAGAACAGGGTGTCTTTTTCCAGCAGCAATATGGAACATTTTTCATTCAGCTATTCCAGGGGGACTTTGGCCTTTTCAACTTTTGTGCAAAAGCTTAAGACTATACTTAACTAAACCGTGAATCTTTATGAAGGAGGTGAGGGGGAAGGCAACCCCTCCCCATGCAAGTGCCGGAGGCTGCTAAGGATTTGTGTTGGGTACAGAAACTCTCCTAACAAACCAGCATTCTTTTCCACATGATCAGAGCTAACTAGCCCCCCTACAGGCAAAATGACCAATCAAATCAGCTTCAGATGAAAACCAACCCCCCTGACCCTATAAACATAGGAACGATACACACGGACCCTTTTTTTTTTAAACAGGGGAAAAAAAAAAACCAAAAAAAAAAACCCTCCACCAACCACTTGTGCTAGTGCTAGGACCAGAGCAGCAGTGTCCCTTTCCTGAAGCCCAGGTGCTGCCTTTCTCCCACACACAAACACTCCACAGGACAGGTAAGTACACAAAACAATCTTGATTTCTATTTTTTTTTCTCCCTGCTGTAAAATTCTAAACTTTTATGTAATCAAAGAAATTAAAAGTTATTTTCAGGGCACAGTTTTACTTCTAAAGCTTGCTGAATTAAGTACTGCCTTAAACAAACTGGTTTCTGATTCTCCCCTCCCAAAAGACAAAGCTCTCTCAGATGCCCATATTCCTAGCAGCATACAGAGCAAAATTAAAGCCTTAACTTCAGATAGGTTCTGCAAACATTGCTGGAAAGACTCTACGAGGCTCTGCAAAAAGGGAGCATTTGCAAAGTTAGAGCCCAGGCAACCAGGCATCACCCAGCCCAGCATTACCAAAGAGCCATCTTCACCTCTCTGCCTTTACCATAGTTCAGCACCAAATTTTAATTCCAGCCTAAATTGAAGAGATGGGCTTCATCTCCTCAAGCCTGCTTCTACCTTTTATCTCAGGTCTTCAATCACTTGGAATAGTGCTTACAAACAAGGTGTGACCTGCAAACATAGCCCAGGAAACCATGCACGGACATGGTGTGTTAACTACTACATCCTAAAAGCCTCCAATTCTAAGCCATTGGGAAGTTCCTATCACGCAGGCAGGAATGCCTTACACTGAATATCCTCTCCTCTTAACTTTAGATTTATTCCTCTTACAACAATAATGGATATTCAGGAAAATTTTTATATGGAAAGGATTATTAAGCACCGGAACATGCTGTCCAGGTAAGGGGTTGAGGCCACATCCCTGGAGATATTTAAGAGACAGGTAGACAGAGTGCTTAGAGATATGGTTTAGGGTCAGTTCATGTCAGAGTTGGGTTGATGGCTGGACTCTGTGATCTGAAAGGTCCCTTACAACCCATGCAATTCTATGATTTTAAAACTTAGGTTTGCATTCAAGTTTCTCTCTAAGTATTTAATATAGACTAGCATATTTTAAAGGACACTAACATTTAAGCAAAGTCTTGGTAAAGCTTTTCTGCTACTGTGAAGGCAGCCACACCAGCTGGTTGGCTCAGATGCTGTGTCATCATCAACAATGAGGGTTCCTAAGGATCCCTGCAGGATTTTCAGCAGTGTACTATGAGAAAATACATAATGAATGAAAAGGAGCATGCCCCCAAAATGCAGATTTGTTTTCTGTACTGTAAGAATAGACATGCTCTCCCACTTTACAAATATTGGGAGGGCTTGGTTGTTGTTTTTTAAAACATACTCTGCCTCAGAAGGTTGAAAGTACAAACTCTTGCATCCTGTACTTTGTGGCACTTGGCTTAGTAAGTATGACTTTGGCTCAACAAATCAAAGTCTCTGTTCTTACAAGACTGACATGAAAGTCCCAAAAACGTAATTACTCAGACTGCTTGGAAAAAAGCAATTTTATCACAAAACTATCCCATTCATCCCAATGAGACTGTAGCTCCAAAGTTTAAGGAA
The DNA here is from genome assembly GCA_013400935.1 of Turnix velox. NCBI lineage: Eukaryota > Metazoa > Chordata > Aves > Charadriiformes > Turnicidae > Turnix > Turnix velox. The sequence continues at coordinate 65,285 of VZTY01020316.1, forward strand.
TAAACCAGTTTGAAATTCTAACTGTTCCACTAATAACTGCATCATGAGCTTTCAGTCAAAGCAGTTATTCTGATTTAATTACTCACTCCATTTCTAAGACTGTCCCACCTAATGTATATGATCCAATCCTATCATCAACACTGGAAAACCCTACATTTCCTACTGTTAATGTCAGAGCATTTCACAAATTGCCATTCAGACTAAAAATAACAATACTAACATTTAAATAACAAGGAAGCTCCTTTAGAAAAAATTATAAACTTCATCCTTGTTGCAATGTGCAGAGGCAGCGGCATATCTCAATGGCCATAGCTCAGTCTACAGAGGCGGTGTTTAAATCTGAAACAGGTACAAGACGATGCAGACCCAAGTTCAGTAAACAGGAAATAAACACATTCCCAGAGGAGCAGGCCAGCACCATCAGTCTTCTAATACATCTTCAGACCGTGCTAGAGTTGCATAGTTTTTGCAGTTACTCCTAGCAAACAGCAGGTCCTCTCAACTGTTTTGCTGTCACTATGAAGCACAGCACCATAATCTGGGTCAAATCTCTTCCAAGGTCACTTAGAAAAGATTTTGTTCAGAGCAGCAACCAGGCAGGCAGAACAGTATGGTTGAGGTGTCCCCCAGACACAGCTCCACAGCAAGGCACTTGAGCTCCCCAGAGGGTTGTGGGCGTGCAAGTGTACCAAGCTGGACACAGACTGCAAGTGTTACTGCACAGGCCCTCAGCTGAGAAGGCAAAGAAGACACTGCTGCAAATGAGTCCTCCCGCAATTCTATCACTAGAAACACTAGAAGCTCCTGCTGTCGGGAGAAAGATTAACCAAGAAGAGGAAAGGGGCATGGTTCCACAAAGCAATGTAACAGAGATCAGTTCCAACACAAGGAAGATATCAATCAGAAAGGCAAAATGTGGGTGATAGGGTTCTGGGTCATGAGCTTCAGAAATGCAAGTGATATCCCAGTGCTGCAAAGCAAGTTTTACTGCACAGAAATTATTAGCAAGACAGGTCAGCCCAGAACCTGTTCAACTGCTAAGAAAAGGAAAACTGGAAACCAGACAGACACCATGCCAGAAAGGTCAAGAGATGCCACTAGACAAACCTGAATTAGAAACACAATATGCATTTAGTGCTCTCCAATGACTTGAAAAACAAAACTCCTCAAAGCTGAAAATAGGATTAATGTGGGGACATCAGGAATCGCGTCAGGCAATGAATCAGATGGTCTAAGTTGTACTTTGCAACTTCACTAATTTATCACTAACAAGGAAAGAAGATGTTCCTATTTCTTACAACAGTGGGCAAGGAAAGGGGTAGACAGAAAACAATAATACCTTTTAAATTCAAAGTGACATTTGCTCTTAAATGCTGTCAACAACACAGAGGACCAATCCTCCAGCCAAGTACAAGATTTCTCACGGGGTAGTTTTGTGACCTCTTAATCTGAACCAATTGCATTGAACTCTGATTGTCTGCAGGTTTTTTTAATTAGTTTTTTTTACCACAAGAAGACAAGATTCGTGGCTTTTGCCAAAACCAAAAAAACTATGAAACCCCCAAACCATTTCGGAACTCAAGCTTCCACACTTACAACACTATCACTGCCATCTAAACAGACACCTAGTATTATAAACAACCCCCAGCAGGGCCCAGCACAGCACCCCAGCACAGGAAACTCCCCTGCTGGGAGTCTCCAGGAGCACAGAGACTGATGGGAAATGGGTTGCAGGAGCTAAAGAAGTTTTCTTCACTTCTCATCTACTTTCCAAATCAGTTAGTAACTGATCCTCTCCCATATAAAAGCTCCCAAACAACCGGGTGGTGAATATCAACTGATCCAGACAGGCTTTTCCAAATCTTAGCAAAAGGGCTCTGATCTACATGCAACTCACTAACCATCTGATTCCTGAAACACTTCAGGCTGCATTCAGGTTATTATAAACCCCATAACAGTGCAGCAAAACTGAAACCTGCCATTTGAAGAGTTATACAGTGGACCAAAATGGAGTAAGGTGTAGTCATGTTATAAACCAAATGGACTATGATCTGAACCCCCTAGAAAAGTAATCTGGAACTACTGATCAAGAAAATCTCAAAGCCTACTGTATTCTTTGGCACAGGGTGTGGTTTTGAAATATTCCTGCTAAAAGATGTGACTTGATTACTAAAAATGAGGGGAAAACTACCAAATTCCACTCAGGCTACCATCTACTCTGCTTCCTTAGAGTACGGTATGGACAGGAGAAATAGATGCATGGTCCTGAGAACCTGCAAAAGGGGGGGAAAAAAATCTAGTAGAATGGACACTGTCAGTTCTCTTCATTACATGTTAAGCACAAATAAAAGAAGGGGAATGTTTCATAATTATTACTTGATACGAGATTTTAATAAGTCTTGAAAACTGCTCTTCTACAAGATCAAAAATCACAAGAGATTTTTAATTCTCAGAATCATTCTGAAGTTCAGGAACCTCAGATCTAATGTGTTTCAAGATAACACGAAAACAAGATTGTTGAGGAAAAATGTCCCATTGCTCCTGTCTGTTTGTTTGCTGAGATTATTCCCCCCCCAACAGTTGTAATTCAGAGAAAAGTCAAAATTGACAGGAAACTTATGAGACTGACTAAATGCACCATGTATAATTATGGCTTACAGAATCTAAATTTTTCATTAAAATACTCCATTTGTCAATAAACAAGATTTCTCACTAACCCCTTTAAGTAGGTTGCACACTTGCCAAAGTCAGTATCCTACCTGAACTCCTATTTGTTTTAATGTGTCTGAGGTGAACGTACAGAAACACTGATAAAACTTACACATTGGAGTGTCCTTGCAAAAGACAGTCCACATTTCCGATCAGTTTAAACAAGTCTGAAAGCAAACAGAGGAGCCCAATATCTCAAATACCTACAACGAACCATTCTGCCTCGTTTACAATAAAACCTGCCAAAAAGTTACAAAACCTGGTAAGATCAGATAAACCCAGATTCTTTACAGGTACCATTTGCCTAATTCCATCTCCCACTCACCCTCATGGAATTAAAGCACACAACCCACATATAAACTGAGGAACGTAAAGTATGAAAGTTATACTTCCACAACTAAAAAGGGAAAATTTGAGGAGTCAGATTTTTGAGCTTTTTGAATCTTTGTTAGCTAAGTATTACCACAAACAGTGGTAAATTCCTCTCCAGGCTCCTGACTTAATCTTCTCTGGACTGCAACGTATAAGCCTTTCTTTGTTGGCTGCAGCATTTCAACCCCCGCTGATGTGTCAAAAACTGTGAGCATTTGGCGAAACACAACTATGTTGAATTCAGTCCCATTTTGTTCCCTTTTCCTCTTTTCTAGATGACAACAGACATGATAGAGAGCAACAATACCAAATCCAGCACTCCCCTCCTGACCCAGAGATACCTGAGGATGGTGACCAAGGATGGCCACAGCACATTCCAGATGGAAGGAGGCCAAGGAAAAGGTCTAGCATACCTCCGAGATGCATGGGGAATACTAATGGACATGCGCTGGAGATGGATGATGCTGGTCTTCTCCGCTTCATTTGTCCTTCACTGGTTAGTCTTTGCAGTGCTCTGGTATCTGCTGGCTGAGATGAATGGGGACCTGGAGCTGGACCACGACGCTCCACCTGACAATCATACTATATGTGTCAAGTACATCACCAGTTTCACAGCAGCTTTCTCCTTCTCACTGGAGACCCAACTCACAATTGGTTACGGCACCATGTTCCCAAGCGGAGACTGTCCCAGTGCCATTGCACTGCTCGCAATACAGATGGTGCTAGGGCTCATGCTAGAAGCCTTCATCACAGGTAATGCTACATGTTTCATCATTAGATAAAAGTGTAAGATTTTTTTAAAAAATTAAGCTTGAACAGTGATTGTACTGATGTCAGAGAGAACAATCAAGTCAGTCACAGCCACCGCAAGGATGATGAGATTTGAGCTATGTAGCAGTAAAGTCGGGCATCTTTCATTAAGATGTAAATTAGGTAAACCGACAGAGGTTTGAGAGTTCCACTACTCACTGGACGACACATATGGCAGCTCCCCAATTATTTATCATTATCTAAGCTTTTCCAGTAGAATTGCAGCAAGATAAATTTGTTTTTTATGAACAGTTTTAAGGTTTACTTCTGTCTAGCAGAAATATTTTGGTGATCTTCAACTCGGTGTCTAAGTGTTTCTCAGCAACCAATATAATGAAGATTTCTAGAGTTTCACAACTATTTTGAGGTATTTTACATTATTTAAAGTTCAAAGTTTCTAGTATTTCAATAGACTTTAAGAACATGCAGGTTAGTTTACTGTGTAGTAAGAGTAAGCTTCTTGAGTGGCAGCACACCAAGACTGGGAACTGTCACCAATTACAGTGCACAGGAGCAAGCTCTCCCAGCTCTCCATACATCTACACTTCCCTTTCCAAATATCAGTAAGCAAACATATTTTAGAAGAAGCCTTTTAGTTAAGTTTTACTTTTTAAATCCACAGTGGGTTAGTGCGCTGCCAGCACAGCAGCTTTCAAGCATGTAAGGCTGAGACTAGGAAGGCCACATACACCCAAGCCTGCTTCTGTTCCTCTGGCCCATTCCACAGCACTGGAGACTGCAGGAACCCCCATCACAGTGCTCCTACTCAGCTTGCTCTTTTCCTGTGATGCAGGTGCTTTCGTGGCCAAGATTGCCCGACCAAAGAATCGGGCATTCTCCATCCGCTTCACCCGCTCTGCTGTAGTGACACACACTGAAGGGAAACCACATCTCATGTTCCAGGTGGCCAACACACGATCCAGCCCACTGACCAGCGTTCAGATCTCTGCCATACTTTACCAGGAACAAGAGAATGGGCAGCTGCGCCAAACAAGCATTGACTTCCACCTAGACAGTGTTACTTTGGATGAGTGTCCTTTTTTCATCTTTCCCCTCACCTACTGCCATTCAATCACTCCATCCAGCCCCCTCGCTGCTCTCCTCCAAAGAGAAGCCAGTCACCATTTCGAGCTGGTTGTCTTTCTCTCAGCTGTGCAGGAGGGCACAGGAGAAATGTGTCAAAGGAGAACATCCTACCTCCCCTCAGAGATAATGCTGTACCATCACTTTGCCACCGTGCTGGCCCGCAACGCCAAGGGGGAATATCAGATCAAGATGGAGAATTTTGACAAGACTATTCCTGATCTCCCAGCTGCGGCTGATTCAAAGAGTCCAAAAAGGACTGATAAGGAGATCCGCATCAATGGACAGCATGCTGACAGCTTCCAGCTCTCTGAGACTGGCCTCACAGAATAGAGAGAATGGACTTCAAACTTTGTGCTTTTATAATTATTATTATATCAAACTTTCAGGTTCCACTTACAACCTTCCCTCCTTGCCTGCCTTGCCATCTTCTACTGATCTTCCTCATGTACCCCCACCTTTTGATTACAACATGAAACACAGAGCAAGGAGAACCGGCACATCCAATGAAGTTGAGGAGAGGCTGGATTAACCGCCCAGTACAGAGTCAGGTACAAGAACCACAGTACTAATTCTTGGAAATTAAAAGAGCTACCTGCTGAATTCACCAGACTATGATTAAAACTGCACTGACCCTGAGAGGAGAGACCTTCAAAACTCACAAACCTGGCCCAAATCATAATTAACCAGTTGGTGACAAAACAGACAAACCAAAACCACAATCATGGAATCACTCGGTAAATGTATTAGTTCTGGGATAAGCACCTCCATTAATCTGAGATTCTTGTGTGTCTGCTCTCTTAACTCTTTGGGGATAGAGAGTTCTGTCAGTTTGCAGATGGCTGAGTTCACCCTTAGCAAGTGCTGCCAATCTCCCGTGGCAGCAAAAAGCACTCCTGCTGTTCTTATTAAGCAAAACTGTAAATACTAACTGTAGGTCTTCACTCTGCCAAATAAGAGAATATCTCATTTCAAGACACTATAAAAAAAATCTTGATGTAAATGACAAATGCTGCAGTGGGATTTATTTCATATTTGAAAACAGTGAATAAATTATTTAGCAGTGGAAAACAGACTGTTCAAAATGAATTAATGTACTTTTTTATTTATAAAAAAGACCACGCATTCCACATGTTCTCATGTTTGCGCGGCTTTTTGCAAGTAGATCTGACCCAGAAGGATGCACTATGTACACGAGTAGAACCGCATCCATTTATATTTCATGCTTTTTAACATCAATATTTGCCTGTACACACAGCACAAAAATATTTAGAGACCCTTGAATCAACTTTAAAATAAATAAATTGAAACAAAATACACATGAGACTTTTGTACTTAAGTGCCTCACAAACTTATTGCAGTTAAGACACCTTTCCGAAGCTCCTAAATAATTTAAGAAGCTAAAAGATAAAGAGGATGTTGGATAATTATTTCCAAGCCCTCAACAAAAGTACTGCCTATTATGCGTCCCATACTTGTACAGCAAAGTAATGAAGTAAAAGTTATCTTCCAAAGGTAAAAGGTTTTCCCCAGAAACCAAAACAGCATAAATAGCAACTTTCATTAACAAGAGCATAATAAACTACCAAATGTGCTTCCTTTTAATGTCACTGAAGTGACTAACAGCAGGGAAAATTATCTCAAGTGATCTGCTGAGATACTGTTTAATAACTCCGCTAAATGGAGTAGCTCACAGTTCAAGGGAGGTCAGTAAGAAGCCACTCTGCTTTAGGGGCTGGGGAACTGTGAAGAGCCTGGTAGGAGCATTTCACACTGGGAGGGATAGAGGCTGAAGGCCCATGTCTTCAGCACATTTCAGTTCTCCTTCCTAAACTGTTCACATATTCACACAGAATCACAGAGATCCTGTGTGAATACCTACTGCCTAAATGCAATCTTCAATTACTCCATTTTGGAATGTGAAACTGAAGAATGCTGCTGAAGCAAGCTAGTGAAGCAAGTAGTTAATCCAGAAGAGCTGCAGAACAAGAGGCAGAGAAGACACTCCTACGGCTTTTCCAGCTCCGGAGAAGTGGGAAACTAAGGGGATCTGATAAAGGACTGGAAATATGTGTATAAAAAGAAGCTTAGAAAATTGCTGCTGAGCTCTGCAGCCTAATATTTCAAGAGCAAGCTGGTAGTGAGGTAGGAAGGAAAGACAAGCCAGACAGGGTAATGGGAAGTACAGGGTAACAAATTTCCCATCCTTTTTGTAACCACTTGAACATTCTTTTCAAGTCGTCCTGACATAACCAAAAAAATATACACTAAACAGCACTCAATCAGATTCCACAACTGACTTTCTAAACGTCTTGTTTAATCTACGATTATTGACTAGCAGTGTGTAATTGCTGGTAACTAATCAAATCCCCTCAGCTACAAAGCTGGTACTAGCCAAGGGGCTGGACAGAAAATTAAGCAGCTTTTGTATGGTTCTACAAAACAGCCCTGATCAAGAAAACAAGCTTGTTTTCTTTGCCAATGGCCTCAGCTTTCCAGAAGCAATTCAAGTTCTCAATGCAGCCTGTCAGAACTGTGAGCGTTTAGGAGTTTCTGATGCTGACTGTGTTTGTGCCATCAGTGTGTGCCCTGACACCAGGAACAGCATTCGTCTCACCAGGTACTGCTGAGAACCAAGCACCTTGCAAACCGCTGTGAGCACTGGAAAAGCAATCATTAATCTTTTAAGTACAGTACACTGATCATATTTGAGAAGTAATGCTCCATTGAAATTCTATTATTTTTTAAACTTGTGATTTTTAATTGAAGGGTTCCTGCATTGTCATCCATTATTGAATGCCTGGAAGAGTTAAGTATTTGATTTCTGATGAATTCTGCAATGAGATCACTTCTAACAAAGAACAAGAAAAAAACTCACAACTCAGTAAATTATGTAATTTGAGGCTAATCCAAGGCCCATGAAAGAAAGATGAAAAACTGAAGCACGATAAAGCTGGAGAATAAAAAGCCAAATGAAGGAGTTTAATCAGGGTAACATGAAGCAATAGATGAGTCTGCTGAGGTCCGTTAGTCTGAATTAGAAACAGCATGTTAACCCACTCCTTGGTGTTTCTGCTTTCACTGCTGTATCTGTGGTATATTAGTGCTGGGGACCAAAACAGGGCTCCTTTTGGCATCCTTGTAGCCCCATCTCACCCTCAAAATACTTTATCACATGAAAGCCTTTCCATAAACGTTACTATTTGTTTATTAATCAATGTTCCAGTCAAAACAGATCAAAACCTCCTGTTAATATCTTTGTGGTCTCTGCCTTATTTCTCTTGCAGTAGATCATCCTGCTCAGAGCCTCATCAAGCCTGGCCTTGAATTTCTCCAGGGACAGGGGTCTCACTATCCTCAAGGTGACAATCTTAATGTCTCATCTAAATCTGCCCTGCTCCTGGGCACCATCTTAGGTTTGTGTTCTCTTTCAACATAAGAAGCAAGAAAATAAAAGCACTCTAAAACATATGACAATCAATTAATCCATGGAAAGAGGACTGGGAGGTCTTTGAAAACAAACTTGACAATAGAAGATTTCCAAGGTATGTGCCACCATGGGAATCCACAAGGTTGTTAACATAGTAACTTAGGCTACTCTCCCTAAAAATATAATGACAGCTAAGCAGCAGCAGAAATAGATTCTTGTCAGCTTTTAATTGCAACTGAATCTCCCTGGTCTTGCCTTGAAAACTGCAGTTGTAGATAAGGCACAGGTCAGAAGAGACATGTTCTTTACAGAGGATATTTGAAGACCAGAAGATACTCTGAATGCTGAAAGTGCAAGACTCACTGTTGGCAAGAAGGTTTTCGTAGTGCCACAGCTCTCCACAACTACACAGATGAGGTACTGGCTGGAGGAAACATGGCAGAGAAAGAACAAGGACATTGAGAGACTAATCAATCACTGCCTGATCCCATGAGGCAGGAATCATTACTCTTGCAATATAAGTTGAGAGAGGAGAGCTTGAATGTTCTTACTTCTAAGGATACAGAGTAGACAAGTTCCATTTCTAAGATGACAACCCACACTCAAGTTTAGCTTGCCAAACGACCATACTGAGGCAAAAATAAGGATTCACTATACTGGCTTGATGTGGCCATTACAAAGCATTTATGAAATTGAACAGGAGAGAAATATTCATGTAACCTGAATGAACAGAAGATTCATGCAATTACTCAAACTAATTTGTCCTCAGGGACCTCAAAACATTGCTGCTGGGATCTCCCTTAAGCAAGCATTCAAAAAATTAATAGTTCCCACGTTCCAGAAGGTCCAGGTACCAAACTACACACACCAGTGTATAAAAGCGCCCTGCAATGGAGTATTGCCACAGCACAGCTGGTAAGAGTGAAGATTCCTACCACAGAGGTACAAGGCCTTTAGTTCAGCATCCTAACTCAATATGTACAATCTATTTTCTGCTGATTTTTTTAAAATAAAACATTTGAATGTCTAATAATAAAAACAACACAAAACAAGAAAAACAACAGTTTAAGAATATGTTGGTAACTTGGCAATACTGGTAGTGTATTGGAGCAGCAAGAAAGACTGAGGTACAGAGATCCCTTCCCCCAATCACACCCTGCTCCACCCTCCCATTTCCTGTCCATACAATAACAAAACCATACCTGTATCTTTTCGCCCTGGTTTTTCAAAGCGTCTGTCTCCCCTAGAAAGGCAGAATACAAGTTTCAAATAAGGTTTTGGAACCACACCTCTTAGCTTAGGTATGTGCTCTGTGATTTTCTTCTTTTACTGTGCTTTTTGTTTTGTTGCTTGCTTTTTGGGTTTTTAATTTTACTTGGGATCAGGCTTTGTAAAAATCTGAACTTGATGAGCAGTGTTCTAAAGAACCAAGGGACAACTGAAATTTTCAGAAAAACTGATACTACACTCAGAGTTTGGCAATCAGGTTTTGAAATGTGGCTCTCAGTACTGTGAACAACATTGAGATTAAAATTAAAGCAATCCATATTTTCACACATCATTTCTACTCCAACTGTCAAAATTTATATACTTTTAAGTTAGTTTGTTCTTCCCAGGTACTCAGCAGAAAAACTATTTGTAAAAATACTCTTTATTTGCTCCCAAGTTTCTAAAAACGTTACTGTGGTTGGCTCCATCTTAGAAAATCAGACACTGCACTCATAGACATGTTTCATAACCTTTCCTGAAGTGTTCTTTATGAAGTCAAAAGGCTGAGCAGTTTTGTGTAAAAAACTTCAAAGTTCTAAGTTCTGTTACCTTTCCTCCCAACTCTGAGATCTGTGCATTTCCCTGCCCCCTCCTCGCCCAAATCCACCCTCCACTTCATCAAAACTTCTTTGGTAGAAACCGCTTTCTCCTCGGCCTCTGCCTGAAAAGACAAAAAACAAAAGTGTTTGTACAAATAATAATAGAAATTGAAAGAATCAGGTGGGTTTCCCTTTCCTGGGGTCCCCACAAACTAATCTCGGAGTCTTAAGCCCCAGTGAAATTATCTAGGGTAAAGGGAAAATGGAAAAAAGAGTGAAGAATGAGTCCTACGTAGAAATTCTTACCAAAAAACCACATCAGACAGAACAGGGAAACAATTCTGAAATACTATACAGAAAGATATAGAAAACAGATACTTACTCAGTTGAAATTCCCTAACAAGGATACATTGTTCAGACAACATCCACACAGTGCTTCATGTTCATAAAAATCACTGGTTTTAGCAGCTGAATCTAGTGTACTGGTATAGCACCACAGATAAGCTCATAATTACTACTGGCAAGGTCAGTAAGAGAGAAGGAAGTTTCACCACCATCCATTTCTAGCCATTTCTAGCCCAGCAGAAATATCCCCCTGGAGCAGTAGGAAGAAAGGTGCCTCATAGGACAAGTACAAGCAGGACCCTAGCTGCCTTAGGGTAACAATTATCCTCCTGGCTTTTTCGACATATAATTTTTCCAGAGGTGGCTACAGAGTACCAAGCCTCAAACCAAGCAGTTACAGATGTGTATCCTCAAGTAAAGTCTTTCCAAGCACATCCTTAGCATGTGGCTAAGTATGGGGCGTTTGGTTTAAGAAAAAAAGAAAGAAAAGTCATACCACCCACATACAGACCTTCAAGAGAGCTTTCAGCACAGGTCAGATTAATGGCTAGGTCAAAGTCTTTGGATCTACTGCTTCACAAAGTACTCCAGCAGAAGAAACTGAAGGTTTTAATTAGCTAACTTAGCCTTTTAAGTTGTCATGGAAAGATATCAAGTGAAACAAGCCAATAATGCCTTGATGCATCCAGTCTCTATAATCAGGTTCAAGAGCCTAAAAAGCATCTGAGAGAGGGAATTCCTGGCTGTGAAACTGTCTCAAACCTCAATCCTTTCAGATCTCTTTTTCCAGCTTGAAGAAAACAACCACCTCAAAGGATGAGGTAAAAACCAGGTCAGAGATCTGGCGGAGTAAGACAGAATAACCAAATGAAATGTGAAACAAGCATCTTGAGAATACACCAATCTCCACAGTTGCCTGAAGGAAGAAATGACAAGATGACTCCACATCTAAAAATCTAAAGACCAGCTTCATGAAACTGTACCATATTTCAGTGTTTCATGAAAAGATGCTCTTAACAAAATGGAAATAATTAAGGCACCTGCAACAGTTTCTCTACTGCTGTGCTCCAAACCTCTTGCCACACAGAGTAAATGAATGCCAAGGAAATCCTGTCAGGCTCCTCAAACATCCTGATTTCCTAGCCGGTACCACAGGTCCCAGACTCTGTGAGGAAGCCACATGCAGGTCATTGTGTACAATTTCTCCCTTTGCTTCAGAAAGAGGATTTAAACATCCTCTTTGGACAAAACTATGCTGTTCCTAGCACTAGCAAAGCAGTTTGGTGGCAAACATCATCACAGAGATGCAGACTTCCTTACCACAGAGCTTTGGGGACTGGACAAAGTCATCAAAAATAACTAGTACCAAATTCACTGAACCCAGACATCACATCTGGCTCAGGAAATGCAGGGAGCTGCAGATGCCTGGAAGCTAAGCACACACACGATTCTTCACCTGTTCTGTTTCTTCACACTGTCCTTATTATGTTGCCAAAGTATCTCCTTTTGCCTGTTCCAAGAGATACACGGAGTTAACAGACCCTAGAAAAAGCTTCCAAGCTGTTGTTCTCCACAAATAAAGCTCAGAAAAGTTTAGGCATCTCATGCAATAGCAACCTTTGTCGGGTTCATTCACTACAGGGAAAGCTCTCTTCCTCTCACAGCAGATAACACAAAAGCAGCTCACAAGAGAAAGCCATGGGCAGCAGAGACAAAACAAAAGGAAGGCAGTGACACATCTCATATCTCTGAGGCAGAGGAGGTGGAAAGCTGCATTTACTTTTCCAACAGAAACAAAACCCCTTAAATCCCTTTTGTCTGTTTTCGGTTTTTTTGCAGTGAGTTAACAGCAACATCTGCCAGAAGGCTGACAATGAGATTCTATCAGCAAATAAAGCAAATGTCCTCTATAAGGGGAAGAACAGAATCCGAGTTGCTTTAATAGCAGTGTGGCTTATGGTAGCCTTAAAAGAATATGAAAAAACAGCCTGAGAAACGTCTCTCCACTTTCTGAGGAATCATAATGTGGAAGAGGGTATTTCAGTTGTGCTCAGCAACTGAAATAGCCTGAATTAAAAGATAACTTTGCAAAAAATCCAAATAATCTCAGCAATTCAGCTTCAGGCTGCCTGCTGGGGTCATGGTACTGAACTCCCAGTCATACTGATACTACTGAGTACTAGCCAGAACCTCTCTAAGCCACCTTTGCTCTGGCTGTATTGCCACTCTCCTCCACTGCACTCCACAAGGCACGGCCATCAGTATGTGCTTTGCAGGAGGAACACCAGCCAAAACCAAGTACAGCCCTGTGTGAGAAGCAGACTGTGCTAAACCAGATCCTGCCCAGCTACAGAAGAGAAGGAGCCCATTGAATAAAACCATGGTGTAGAAAGATGGTCATTTTAGCAAGTAAGTCAGTCATAACTGGAAGTGCACCCTGGGACACAGCTAACATTAATAACACCACACAAGAAGTGCTCACAAGAGAAGATAAAATCATACATACAGGCACTGCTTACCATTCTGTTTCTGCATTTCCTGCTTTTTTTTTTTTGCAGGTAGCAAATTTAGAGCAACACATTTATTTCAAATAGAATACCACTTCAGAAAAAAATGCCTGGCACACGAGAAGCAGGCTTCAGAATTGTAGACGTTGCACAATTAATTGCTAAGTTGATAGATGGCAATAAACTAATTTTAGACGTGAATAGATTGGTTCTCTTATTTGCATTGTAGTAATTCCCTCAAAACATCAGAATGAGGATATGAATATTCTGGGTATTGTCATCCTGATACGTCTAATCAGAGAAACAGCCAAGTCTGAATGGAAGTAAGAAATACAAGACAAGCAAGAGGGTAAGAGGTAATGTGCAGTATCATTATAATTGTCATTTTGAAAAACATCCCAGCATAATGCAAAATGCAAATTCTTGCCATCACAGCATAACTGGAGATTAGGATCATGGCCATACTACTGCATGAGAAGAGCAGGATAATGGTCGTTTAGCCATTAGGTGAGAGAACCTTCCACTTCCACACTGTACAACAGCCAGCAGTGATAGAAAGGGAAAGAGCTATGACAGGAAGCAAAGTAACCTTCCTAAGGTTCTTAAAAGAAAAGCAGAACAGCTATGTAACAAGGTGTCTAAACCTTCCAGCCCATTCCAGGGACTACTTAAATCTCTCTTATTCATGAATGTTGACATTCCAGTCCTGCCAGCTCAAAGCACAGGGCTTAGCTCACACCACAGGGAGCTGCCGGGAAAACAAAACGATCAGAAAAAATGTCACGTGCAAGTAATTGGCTTCTTTGGAGAATATAACTTCAGAACTGAATCAAGTGGTTTAGATTTGTCTCCACACCAGACACATACAGCATTAGTAGAAGCAGTTGCACGTTGCAAATAATCTTTAACAGTAACAAAAATTTGTGTTTCAGCACAAAATAAAAAAAAAATTTAAACAAAAATCCAACTAACTTCCACTAAGTACCCGCTTTCACATCAGTCACGTGTAACTGTTTTAAGACTTGGGGTGACTATTGAGCAAATATTTACTGTTACGTTGTAGCTTAAATACTGATAAGGGAAGCCACACTCAGTTCTGACAACAACCTTCCCGTACCAGCAATTTTTCCCAGTCTGTCCCAGATTCTCTCTTGCACAGCCAAATGCTGGAACACAATTCTGTGACTTGTGCCTCAGTGAGGGAACTTAATTAACAAATCTAATCGCACAAGCAAATTCTTCCCCAGAGTTACTGTTGTGCAAGTCACTTCCAAGACCATAATCTTGTCTGAGGAAAGCTGAAATGGCATCTAAGCAGCAGCAGCAGCTTTGTCGAAGACAACGATGTAGTTTAAACACTAGCAATTTCACAAGGCAATAGACAAAATTTTCCAACTGTTAAGTGAAGCAGCTGACTTAGGAAACAAACTCCAAAGAAATTTGAAGTTCTTCACTTGAAAAAACATTTAAGTAGCAAGCTTTGAACTATATTTAAAGTATTACTTTTATGAAATTTCACCAGTCTTGTGCTAAACTCCATACTAATAACTATGTGACAGAGTCTTTAATTACATGTAATTATGAAAAATCTATAATTTTGTCCTGGCAGAAGCTCTAATTTGTTTCCCAAGACAGAGAAGCTTTTGGAAGATTCAGCACACCTAAAGCCCAAGAGTAATTATTTATGGGAAGAATCAAGCAACAGCCAGGATCAGGCAAAGAGTGAAATTTCAGAAATTTATAACTTCAAACTGTAACAAGAATGAAAAATGAATGGTGTAACGTTCACAGCTCAGCAGAAGCTAAGAATGAGAGAGAAGTCTAACAAGCACAGCATTTAACCACTCATATGAATGAGGAGAAAAAGATCACATGAGGATGAAAACAAAAATAAAGTGAAAAAGATTAATTTTGCAACCAACTTCTTGAACTATTCTTAACATATCTCAAAATTCAAGTTAAAAAACCAGGAATAAATTCACTAGAAGCTTTCAAACCACCTTAGTAGTATATAAATTAAAAGTTTTGCTCAGTAAATGTAATGAATCAAAGTCTGATTTATCATCAAACTAAGTTTCCCTGCACACAAATAGATTCAATGATCTAACTAGCAGCCATGTTCTGACACATTTAACCCTATCACTTCACTGAAGCTGGAGTGGGCAAATAAAAAGCAACCTACTGCTCCCTGCATGAAGATGGTATTGATAGTGTTGCAGTGCCAAAAAAGGAAAATTTGACAGAAGGTAGGAAAATAAATGCCCCAGTAAATTAGAAACGGTCGAGATATCTCAAGATTGATACTAGAGAGCACACTATTGGTCAAACCATCTTAAATCACCACATTTTAAGCAGCATTGATTTGATTTGCAGACCTGAGCCTTAATGCATCTATTAAAAAATAGTATTTGTATTCCAGGCACAAGTGAAACAAGGATGGCAGCAATGCAAACATACTCATTAAAGACAAATTCAAAGCAAGAAAGCAATGGCTTCCAAATCTATGACAAAAATGTAACAGTACAGATAAGTAACAGACTCATCCCACAAGTATATATGAGCAAGTACTTCTATATTTTTTAATTAAGCCCTCAGCATTTGGACAAAGACAAGGATGAAAAAAGGAGGGGAAGTTGCATGGAATTTCAGAGATGGCCTTGAAGAAGTTTAAATGTCTATGTCTTAGCCGAGGAGCAATTACATGAAGACACGCTTCACACTATTTCTAAAAACTTCTGATCTCATCATCGCATCCCTGCATGGTGGATCCTCTGGCTGTTTCACTGCAAACTTATTTCTTAGCATCTCCCCTTCATTCCTTCCTTTTCTTTGTACTTGCAAAATCTTTTGCAAAATTTGGATAGCCAACTCATTTCTTAATATCTCTTCTTCACACAAGAGAAGGCATGACAAACTCCAAAATACTTGAAAGATGTCAAGCCAAGAAGAGAGCAGCATTAAGGAATGAGAACAAAATAGAAGAGAACAAATTAAGTCAGAGCAAAATTCTGGTCAAGTGTTTAATTGTGAAAGGAAGCAACTTCTAAACGTGTTAACTGAAAATATCAGTAGTTAGGGACATTAAGAATTAAATTAGAAAGGACCCAAAGAGAAACATCATCAGAAAACCAGCAAAGACAAAGATTATGTGATGAATTACTCCTGATGACACTAAAATGATGCAACTCATTTGTATGCAAAAAACCCAAACAGCACTCCCAACAGTATGCACACTGAAAGAGAACTGCTAAGATAAATCCAGGATTTAACAATTTGTTTTGAATCCAGTGGTACATCTTGAGGACATTTTTTCAATTAATTTGCAAATGTTTGAATTGATCCAGGAAGAGACATTGACTAAAAATGGCGAGACTCAAATTTCTCTACAATCCAGTTATGTCTTTCCAGTAACATTCTCCTGTTTATTCTCTGAAAGTTAATAAATAAAAATGACATTTTAGTATACTGAAAAGTGTTAAGATAAATTGTAGTAATTAAGATTACTATAGTCTTAATGTTTTAAATACTTCAATGGATCCTTCTCCCCTTTTCTGTAACTGGTTTAAAGATTATTACTAGTGATTATGAAACAAACAACTTCATATTCCACCTCAAAACTACCTAACCATTTGTTTTCCCCAGACACTAAATTGATAAAGACAAATAACACAGACTAGATGCTAACTAAGGTGAGTGGGACAATTGCTAGATCCAATGCTCATTCTGTAACACCACCTAATAGGAAAGGTTTCAAAGCCAAAGGAAAAAAAGCTGGGCAGGAGAAAATCCAACTCGAACTAAGCTCCACTTAACCTGGATCTCCTTCAGCCATTGCAGCACAGCCCAACAGCTCACCTCGACCTCTGGAGGAACTTCGACCTCGAGGAGCCCCTACCACCGTTCCTCCTCCACGTCCCGTCAACCGCAGGACAGCAGCACTGTTTACAGACATCGAGAAATTTCTCTGCCAAGAAGAAGAGAGAGCCAAGATGAGATTTTTATTTTAAAAACTAAACAAGACATATCCTAAATTTAGCTTCATACCAGGTCTGCTTTCCTTACGTTCATTCTTTGCACTTGACTAACACTAACAAGGAAAAGGAATCCTTGGAGACAGGAGGATGTGAAGCACTCCATACAAGGTTCTTGGTCAACACCAGTGCTTTTAAATCACTTACCCAAAACTTCCATGCTTTAAATTCAGACCCTAGTCATTTTTTCAGATGATTTCAGCAGAGAACAGGTAGAACATCAGTGGTTTTATACATAGCCACTCATTTGCAAGAGAAGATTGGCACATGCCTATAGCTGACACTATCAATTAAAAATAATTCTAAATATACTTTTTGAGGAAAGTAAGAACATGTACAGAGCACAAGAACTTGGATAAATTATATTCACCAACCATCTTTGAAGAAAGCAACTTAATGGATTGATATGTTCTTCCTGTAAACCAGACTTTCAAGAAAGAACTGGTAAGTAAAGGCTTTGGAGTGCTAGGGGGGATCCAGCCATGCGTAGTGAAGGTCAGTCTCTGCAAATCTGATTTTATTTTATTAGTTAGCTCTTAAAATTTCAAGCAACCATTTCAACAGGTCAAAACAAACCACCTCTATTTGCCTCTAAGCAATTCACCACCTCTCCTGTTGTTCTGCTTTTTGGTGAAAGTGACACTATGTACTACACAAACAACTGTAAGCTATTGATCAAATTTACTGTCTTGCATAAGAGATCCCTTCATTTTTGATATCTTATTTTCCCAGGAAGAACAAGATGGTAATTTTATTTTTTTTTTTTAATACTTGACTTGTCTGCTTAAACAAATTCTTCCTGCCCTCTGCAGAGCTTGCTGTGGTGAAGATACAATACCCATAACAAGCACAATGATAATCCATAAAAATAACAAAAAGCAGCCTCAGTAAAGCAAACCCTACCCTGCTATTGATTAGTATATTACTTCAGTCTGTCCTTGTCAACACAATCCTAAGAGTAAAGCTGCCCCAAAACAGAAGCTCAATACTTAAGTAGCAAATAAACATCAACAATAAAAGAGGAAGCAAAACCCTCTTCCTTGTATTCAGCAAGAGTCTGACACTCATTTATTCTACAAGCTGTTAAAGTGACATGCAGTAAACTTTTTTCTTTTTCTTTGAAAGACAGTTTCCTGGAAACTGTTACAACACTGCTGTGTCAAAAATCTGAGTTTAATGCAAGGTGAATCCACTGAGCTCCAGGTGAGCTCAGCATCCTTACCACCAGCAAAGTGACATTCTATATGGAAAGGACAAAAAAAGGAACATCAATTCTCTTGAAAGTATATCCATGTCCCTGTAACAGGGACTGTAGCCAAAAGTATCCCCCTAGATAAATTTCCCAGGGCTAAACAAATTTAAACTTAAATTATCCACCTCTAGGTAACTCCCTTTAGATTACCAAGAGGATGAGACAAGGTCTTCCTGGATATATACAACAACGCTACCAAGTGCATAACTGAGGCACTGATGAATCCAAGGCAAACACGTGCCTGAGGCGTTCAGCCTCGATTGAACACCACCCTCAAATTCCAAGTGCTCCAGTCGGCCACTTCCAAGAGGGTAATAATACCTTCAGTATTAACTGAGGGAGCATAAAGGTGCTCTAAACTCTTATCAGCCTTGCGTGAAAGAGCTTTCCTGCATCACAGCTAGTAGCAAAGCCATTAACATTCACCTAAGGCATAATTCTTGATGATAAATAATGTTTATTAAGTCACAGGAAACAAACACCAGGAATTTCTGGTAGCATATATAAAGCCATGCCCATGATATCTCAAATCTGTCATGAATAGGGGAAAAGAACTTCAGACAATTAAAACAGGTTGTTCACATCCTCTGGGTCAAAGAAACATTAAAGGAAAGACTTCCTTAAAAGGGGAATATGAATTACTTCATTCAGATTAAGATTTTTTTTGGATACCATGGAGGTTCTCACAGATTACAAGTGAAAAGGAGTTAAAAAAAAAAAAAACAGTGACAGAATGTACACCAACTCTTGGGAAGCTCTGAAGACTGATGAAATACTAGACACTGCAGCAAAGGGCCACTCCTGATGTTCAGCAGTACTTACTTCCTCATCTGTAGCAAGAGGCTACTTCGGATGTTCTCAAGTCATAGCCTGGAAACCATCATGACCAGAAGCCAATATCCCCTTTAACTATATAAAGCTTGTAGCTTACTCTCTGAAGGACTCTATTATGCATCTGCAAAAAACTATGTCCAAGGATATTTAACACTGAGATGCAATATTCTGGTGTGCTACTATGTCTGACTGCACATTTCCTGGCCTTGCTGCTGGAACCCCTCTCATTTCCACTGGAGAAAAGCTGAAGTTTTCCACAAAAGCAAATTCTCAACCTTGGTTGCTTTTTAAGACTAACTGTGACATGAAGTGCCATAGATCAAACATGGAAACAATCAAGGAACTGCTTACATACAAAGTTATGAAGAGTACTGCATCTAAGAAATGCTAACAGTCAGAAAACTCCAACACTTCTCCAGAGACCACAAAACTGAAGAGACAGAACTCAGACACTTTTATTACAACAGAGAATGTAGTCCCTTAAGTGCAGAAAAAGTTTCACTAATCTGAAAATGTTGTGTACTGACTAAGTAGGTAATACCTCCAAGAAGATGATCTTGGATTTAGAACATTAATAATTAAGATAATAATTGAGCATGAATGGAATTTAAAATTTATGCTAACACACCGTGCCTTCATAATTTCTTTCCCTCATATCTATGAAGTCACATTTTATGTTTTCAGTGGGAGCACAGTCTTTATTTTGCTTTTTGGTTAATGCTATTTTTTTGAAAAACAAAGGATACAAACCTGTTCTTCTTCTGTAAAAGGTACAAGTGCCAGTGGTGGCAGGGGCTCCTCTTGTAAAATAGGCAGAAACTCCTTATCCAGAAGGTCTGAAGGTATCTACATGAAAAAAAAAAAAAAAAAAAGGCAAATAAATATTCCCAAGTATTTCCATTTCAGGGATGGCGATTTACAAAAAAAATTTTAAAAAAGCGCATTCTGTCAACGCTTGTCTCCATCTCCTTGGTACATCAGTACTTCCAATACCATTTACTGGGGCAGGCTGTAACTTTACTGCAAATTTACACCGCAAAGAAAAAAAATTCATACAGACAAAACATCCAAAGCATCCACTACTCACAGCTGCCATACAAAAAGGATCAGGATTGTAGACATCAGAATTCATACTTCCCCACCACTGCAGCTAACATCCAAATCAAGTAAAATTTTCCCCAGTAAATCTGAAAGTATTGCTTTAATTTCTGTGCATTTCTATAGACAGATTGTTATTTATATATTAAAAAAACCCCCAAATATAGCACAGAGGTTGTATTTGACCTTAAGTCAGAATTTCCAATTTATAGCCAAAGTTAGTAAAACAAAAAAGTAAAGTAAAACTACA
>VZTY01020349.1:7328-27184 GCA_013400935.1 Turnix velox
GGAGGTGTCCCTGTCTATGGCAGGGGTGTTGGAACTCGATGATCTTTAAGGTACCTTCCAACCTGAGCTATTCTATGATTTTAAGTTTAGCATAAGCACTAAAATCTTCATTAGAATATACTGATGTATCAATTTTAGTATATAGTTGAAATGTAATAAAACAAAAAACCTTTTGCTAGGCTTCAGAGGAAACAAAGAGCTATACAAAGTCTCTGTGATCTTGGTGCTAGCTCTCCTTGCTTGATAAAAAGCAGGGCTGTCTTGGCTCTCTAATGGCTGCTCTGTTGTTCATGAATTTTTCTATAACCAGGCTGCTCTTCATATCCCTTGAGCTGATCTTAATATCCAGTTTCCTGTGAGAAGGCCTTCAAGGCATTCCTTAGAATAGAGTTAGGTCCTCCTCATTTTGATCTCTTGACTTTTGATTTGTTGGAGCAGCTTCAACTGATTTATGTCCCAGTTTCTCCTCTTGGATGGAGGGGTTTGACCAGCATGCCTTGAGAAAGACTGAGTCTGTTGCATCTCCCTGTAATATCTTAATTATATTATCCTTAATATAGATATCTATAGAAATAATAGATATCTTAATATCTATTATCCTTTAAAACAATTATGAAAGCCAAATTCCATCATTATTTTCCTCATAGGTACTCCTTTCTAAACACATTCCCAGTCAAAAAAACAAGCATCTTCATATAGCTCCTCCTCAAGCATGATGACAATGACCATGGTGGGATCTATTAGGGGTTCCTCTCACACAGTGGGATTTAGAGTAAAAGTTCAGCTTCCTCTGCCATTTATGGCCCTTCCAAACAGATGGGCTCTGCTGGATCTGGTGAATACTTGCATGAAACATTTTCATACTACTCTGTTGCCAGAATCTCAGCTGAAGAGCAGTTTCCTAGAATAAAAACTAGGAGGGAAGGCAGGCAGAATAATGTCAGTGCTGTTATCCTAGCATGGGCCAAGCTAAAAATCTATTTGATTCAAAATAATTTAAGAAAATCTGAATTATAACAGTTACTTAAAACCAATTGTGGAGCCCAAATATCTAGAATCTTGGGGTGACAGCAAAGAAAATGTTGGTACCACCATCCTGAACCCAGGCTCTCTCAAAATTCATGTTCACAAAGTGCCTTTTGATTTCTCCTTTTCTGGCTGCAACCCAATGAGCATCCTACAGAATACAGCATTCTCTTCTGTAACCTATTCTGCATTGTCATTGCTCAGAACAAATTTTCCAGGTTATTTCTTCTGCAGCCTGAATTTGGGGAGAACACCTCCTAAAGAGGCATCTCTTATGGTCAGTGTGGAAGGGACCAGAGGAAGCACAGGCAGAGGAAGCCACAAAGGAGCATTTAAATCTTCTTGAGACATCTCCTGCAGTCTCTGCTCTGAGTCAGGTCCCTCCTGCACCATGCAGGCAGCCTGCCAGCACTCATTCCTGCCCACTGCTGTCAACACCTCCCTAGCCAGGTGGTAATGACATCTGCAGAAGGGTCCATTTAGCTTTAATAAAAAACAAAGCCTATTTTTACAAAGCTGCCTGCCTGGAGTGATATAGCAACAACTGCCAAAAAGCCTAAGCTTATTCCAATATTTCAAATCTGCTATACTTTCAAGGTTCACATGAGTGGTAGTGATATATTAGCAAGCCTTTCTTGTCCATTTTCAATGCCTTCAGAGCTCTGTTGTTATATTAGTGGAGATGAGATACAAAATTGCAAACTACTGATCTTCCTAAAGTGCTGCCTAGTGGGAATTACATAGGCTGCACAGTGTCTCCTCTCAGGAAATCTCATAACTAGAATCCAGACACAAAACAGAAGCCAATCTCATGACAGAGGGGAAACCACAATTATGCTGCTGCTCACATTCATGTATCTGCTCCTGCACCCACCAGCTGAGTGGTTGTTTATAGCACCAGCTATTTCTTTATTCTATTACCATAAATACACTGGACAGAAAAGACACGGGAGCTTGCTCCCATGCATGCATTTCCCAGCCCAGCACGAGAGAACTGATGAATTTTATTGATCAGGCTGTAGGCCATAAAAGGTTGCAGTTGCATTTCTTCAGCTCCTAGATTAAGAAATTTATGGATCTCTATCACAAAGCATGTTAATAAAATCAGCAGAGGATTTGTATCACTGCTTTACAGCATTGGTTTGAAGTGTGGAGCTGCCAGGGATAGGCCATCTGCCACACAGGAAGCATCAAACCAGAACAGTTGAACTGAGCAATTTCTGGACCATCAGGGAAGAATCATAGAAGATAGGAAGAGCTGGGAAGTAAGAGACTGGTTTACAAAAAGCAAAGAAACTGTCCATACCCTAGAACTCTGTTATTTGGTACTTTTTATTAGGTACTTCCAAAGGACTGACCTTGACTTTTGTGTCATGACATGCTACATCCTCTCCTTTAATGTTCTTCTTCATCTCCCGCCCAGGAGCCCGCAGAGAGCACTCTCACTGAGTTCCTCAGTGCCCAGCATCATAGGAGAGAGTACAGCCAAGGTAGATGGACCTACATCAGGGCACTTCTCCCACCTCACCCCAGAATCTGGCTGCCAAAAGTGACTCCTGAGCTTCCTGGTACCCAGCTTGAGAAGGATATTGAATCCATGCTTCCCTAAGCACAGTGTACAGATCTTTTCTTGAGAAGAGTCACCTGCACACAAGTGATTTGTCAACAAATCACATATAATAAGATACTGTAGGCAGGAGACCTAACACAGAGCACTGGTGGGGTCAACAAAGTGGAGAGAAATTGCCATGCTTGGGCACAGAGTTGGCCCCAGTTTTACATAGCACACAGACTATTAATGGGGAAGAAAAAAAACCTCTGCAATGGAGAGAAGGATTAACACACTCAGGGTTTATCCCAGCTGAAACTTCCCTTAGCTGGCCACAGAGACAGAACAGTGCAAGGCACAGTGCAGTCTGAATATTCTTCATGAATTTTCTGGACACCCTGCTTTTAGCAAAGAGGCTTTTTACATTCCTCCCCATGTTTTCCAGCAGCCTGTCTGTCCTGCTGGCTGCTGGCCAAGCTTCTCTCCAAAGAACATCTGGACAATTAAAATTATTTTCAAAATTCTTAGAAACAAAGGGGTTTCTGCTTTGATTCCAAGGGACCAGGACTTCCAATTGGTTGAGATTTATCACAGGCTCCTCTATTTATCCACTGCCTAGAGCAATGAAAACTGCCCCCTGAAGACTATAAAGCTCATTATTAATCAGAGCTCTGTGTGCACTAGCAAGGATTTTGCTGTTGGAATTTTCCCCTGTCCCCACCAGGTCAGAGACCATTTGAAACAAAGTCATGAAATGATGATCCTGCTGCAAATTCTTGGCACTACTGCTGCTTTGATTGTCTAAGAATGAGGGAGTAACTTTTCAGTTCAGTCATTAGCATAAAATAATTAGACTTTGGAGTATATTTTCTTCCCAGTGCACATCCATAATTTGCATTATTATTAAGAGGAACCTCTACTCACAGTCACTGAGATGAAGCTGTTCCCAAGGGTCTGAGAAAGACTAAACTCTAAATATGCTCTTGCTCATCACTTGAGATTTCCATATGCCCCTGTAAACCACCATCCTCATTACATACTTCTTGCTCTTCCTGGTTTATTTCCATTGAGACAAACGTTTAGCAAACCATGGAAAAAAATAATTTGCTCAGACTTCACACAGGAGGCAATCAAAAAAGATGCATGCAAATTCTATGGAAATCACTCTGTGTCCAGGCTTTGAGACCCAATCCCTGTTATGGTTTCTACAGAATACAAAAAATTAAGAGAGAAGCTTCCTTGATGAAATTACATTTCTTTGGTATGAAAAGTGATGATGCTCTGGTTAATGTTGACAGTGCCCACTGTGTGCACACTTAGGGGCTCTTCAAAGTTCTGAAACATCAGCATTAACCTACGTGACAGCAAGTGCTGAAGAAGTGGCTTGAGACCACCAGTACTTCACAGAGAAGCAAAAAGGAGATTTAGGGAAATAAATTACTACAGCAGAAGGACTGGCTTTATGGCAGTTTAAATAGATGCCTAGATTGAGATACAAAGTCCCACGTGTCTTGAGCCACTGCAGTCTGAAGAAGCTTAAAGCATACAGTGCCATCAAGCACTTGGCAAGCTGTTGACAATGCAGTGACATCAGAGATGACATCCATTCTCCTGGACTTTTAAAAGGAAGGTGAGCTGTACCTATGAATAACTATCATGAAAGGAACCTGATGAATCATAGAATGGTTTGGGTTGGAAGGGACCTTCAAGATCATCTAGTTTCAACAACCTTGTCAGGAACCCCCTGTCATGAACAATGAAGAGGTGCCAAAGATGGGAGCACAATCTTGTAAGAAATGACAAAATCTTGGCTCCAAATGTCATTATCCTCATAAGACAGACAGTAAGAATGGTATTTCACAAAATAGGAAAACCTGAACAATACAAAAAAAGCCCTGAGGACTGGAAACTGCTATTCTTTCTACTGGGTAGAGCCCCTCATCATTTCTCTTCCAGGAAGAGCCAGCCTATTTTATATTATTCCCTTTGATTTCATCTCACAACATGCCACTCTGGCCTGAACTGCAAAAGAGATCAGGGAAAAGCTCTAGCTTAGAAACTATTTCTTTTTAATTTAATAATTTTCCCTGTCCTAAAACCCACTTTTTCTGCAACAAGTAAAGTGGGAGTGGTGTCAGAGAAAAAAAAAACAAAAAAAAAATTGAGGACAGAGGATTCAATAATACCTAAACTCAGAAACACCACTGGGAAAAAACATCAGGTGAAAGCACTACAGGGGAACAACACACATTTGGTCCTTGCTTCTTGGCTGTCATTCAATTCTCCACCATTGCAAAGACCTAGATTCTACCTTCTCTTGCCCCAAAGGAGAAAACACCACTCCATTCATTTCTGTGAAATTACTTCAGATTTTCCCTGCTGCAAATTGGAGAAACATCTATCTCTTGTTTTTAACACCATCCCCGTGAAGTGAAAAACTGTTAAAAGTCTCCCTGTGGTCAAACTCAAGTTCAGACTTGCTGGCCTAAACTTGTGAGGACAAATTATTATTCTTCACTTCAGGGAAAAATGCATTGGGATGGAAGTAACCAAATGACAATATGCAAAGCACTGGGGTGGAAAAGACACTGAGATATTGACACTGGAAAGCTAGTCACAGGGGATTCGGAGAAGGCTGATGTACTCAATAACTTCTTTGCTTCAGTCTTCACTGGCAAGACCTCTGCTTGCACAACTCAAGTCTTAAAAACCAAGATCATAAACTTTGTCCAGTTCTGGAGTCTGGAGACATTGAGCTGTTGGAATGGGTCCAGAGGAGGGCCTTGAAGATGATCAAAGTGTTGGAGCAACTCCCTTCTGAAGACAGGCTGAAGGAGTTTGGATTGTTCAGCCTGGTGAAGAGAAGGCTCTGAGGGGACCTCATAGTGGCCCTGAAGGGGGCCTACAGAAAGGCAGGGGTAGGACTTTTTAATAGGATATGTGGTGGACAGACTAGAAATAATGGATAAATTGGAAGAGGGGAGATTCAGGCTAGATATAAGAAAGAAATTCTTTATAGCGGGGGTGGTGAAACACTGGAACAGGTTGCCCAGAGAAGTTGTGGATGCCCCCTCTCTGGAGGTGTTTAAGTCCAGGCCGTACAAGGCACTGAGCAGCCTGATCTAGTGGGAAGTGTCCCTGCCTGTGGCAGGGGGGTTGGAACTAGATGATCTTTAAGATCCCTTCCAACCCGAGCTATTATATGATTCTATATTGAGAGAGAGTGAGTAAGCAGAGGTACCCAGAGGAGGTGCAGACCATGAAGCTGGAGCAACTGCTGATGGATGTGTGCTGGAGACCTCCTAGTGTAGGTGCACCTCATAAGTGGTGGCTTACAAGTGGCTTCTCTCCAGCATTTCCATCTTTGACTTTAACATAAGTGGTTGTGTCAAGTTCCATGGAAAAACTGCAAAAATCCCAGTGTGATCCCCACCCAAGCCATGTGTTGTTGTTCCTTCACATGCTTCTCCTTCCTCCCATTTAATCCAGGTGCCCTCTTCCTCCATTTGTGCCTACAGGTGATGAAAACTGTCCAGGGGAATTTCTCTTCCCTTTATTGTAATTCACACAGCTCATACCTTACACACATGTGTAACTGAAGTCATGATTTGGTTTGGGATGAAGGAAGCAGAATTTGGTTGTTCTTCCTTAAGACCTTTTATAAAAACAGAGTTCTGGAAAGCTATTGTGGAGTCCTATAAAAACTTATCTGAGGTCTTTATGGCTGCAAAGAAAAAATAAGAATCCCTTTTCTGTTTTCTACAACAAAAAAGTACAGATAGAACAGAAAAAAAGTTCTCGGCTATTCCTCCCCCTCTCAATTTAACTCAGGACTTGAAAAAAAAGGAAATAATTCATCATGTCTTTCATCCAAATCACTAGTCCCTCTGGTTAAGTTGGGTAGCTGCTGTTTCAATCAAGCAAAACTTATTAAAAGAGGTCTCATATCACATCACAAAGGAACAAAAAGTATTTGTCATTTCATTTCACATTCCCTTCTGAGGGTAATGAGCTCAAAACACTTTGGTCCAGAGGCACTGCTGCAGTTTGGGATCAGAGCTATGTCCTTGTGTCCTACTGGTTCTCCTGGCAGCTGGAGCAGGAGAATTGAAAGGAGATAAATGTCAGCTTCTCACCTGCAGAGATCCAAGAGAGCTCAGATTCCCACAAGCAAATATTGTAATTAAAACTCTGACACCTACACAACACTAATTACTAAGATATTGCTGATACATCTCTCAGACAAACCATATCTTCCCAAGTTGATCCACACTCATTTGAGGTCAGTAGCATAGACTAAAGGAGCACAACAAAAACCACAGTTCCCTGATTTTCTGCTTCTTTTCATCAAAAAAGGCAAAGGTTGAGGGTGTTGGATTTTACCTTCTGGGAAAAGCTGCATGTATTTATTTTAAACATACAAACTGCAGCATATGTCAAATAACTAGTGAAAACTGTACAAAAAAATAGTTGCATGTTTGAGAGCAAAGTGTGAAACATTAAATAACNCAAACATACAAACTGCAGCATCTGTAGTCAAATAACTAGTGAAAACTGTAGAAAAAAATAGTTGCTTGTTTGAGAGCAAAGTGTGAAACATTAAATAACATTTAAAAACCCAATATTACTTCAAGTACAGTCTCCTGAGCACAAAGACCTCTCACTCAAATCTATCAATGCTACAGAGGTAAATGCATTTCTCCATCTGCTGCTGCTTCCCAGGAGGAGGAAGCACCCTCCTGGGCAAAGCTGGAACAAGTCGTGGGGAAAAGAAAGGACAGGAGCAGAGGCAGGATCACTAGTGCTGGATTATACCCAAGGACAAATGCTTCCATACAATTCTGTTATTATTTTATGCTGAGATAGCCTCAAGCACAGTAATTTCCCCTGAGCCTCCAGACCACGCATGTGGAAAAACTAAATGACAACAGTAATTACAGTTTAAGGTTACTGTCCTTTGCCTAAGTCTTTTGGGCTTCAGAGGATCTGTGCTAATCTCTTGGCTTTTATTCTTTCCCCCACTGTTCCCATCTCAGTTTTCTTATTGCCCAGGTGCTGTAAAGACCACAAATGGCTGTAATCCAACCTTTTTTTTTTTTTTTTTTTTCTCTCCCACAAAAGCTCATTGAGCATCTAGAATCTGCACTGACTTTTCTGCTGCCTCACTGCATGACCTTTGGGAAAATTTAAAGTCCCCTCTCTATTTTCAACATCAGTGAAATAGGTATAATCCATATGTGAACCACACTTTGAAACCTGTGGTTAAAGATTATTTCATTACATACTGTAAAAGCCCACAAATTATTTCAGACAGACAGACAGATCATTTCCGTGGGAGGTTTACAAGTATTAAATCACCAAAGCAGTCCCCTTTTTCACTGTCTTCTATTCTGGAGACAGATAGAAAGCACACAGAAAGATTTATTTGACTTTCTAGCTTACACTGAATTATTCACTGTTTGCAAGTCAGGTAGGTAATTCACCTTGGGCACACTTCTCAAGTCGAGTGCTAATAAGAAAACCACAGTGGGTAGATTTTTCTGACAAAAAACATTCTCAGGTAAACAGCTTGTCTTTGTGGAAATGCATCCTCCCCCCATCCACAGACATTGAGTATTCCAAAGTGAATGGCACAGCACCAGCAGATGTCAGTTTAATTCATGCTCCTTAAAAGCAATGTCCTTTTTCATACCTTCCAACCTCAATCTTGCATTTGCATTTCTTTCATAATGCTGAAACTTTCTTCCAGACCTCAATGACACAGAAAAGTGAAAACATTTCGTAATTAAACTCCAGATTCCACCGAGACTGCACTTGGCAACTCAAAAATGCAATAAAAACCTTTTTCTAGGTTGCTCACTGCAGAAGTTTTCCCCCTTAGAGATAAATATCTCAGCCAAGTAATTTATAATCCCTTTCTGAGGTTTTTCTCCAACTTAATCACTGGAAGTAAACCAAAAATTATTTACACCTCACCTTCTGAATATCTGAAATTAATCATTGGGTTTTTCTTTTTGGTTTTCAGTGTATTACAGACTAGGAGTGAAAAACACTTCCTCCTCTGGACAAACACCTTCCTCTGTTCATTTTACCTCCTCAGAAGAGGGTGTACAAAGCCACAGGGGGAGAGAAATCTCAGCTATTTGTATTTTTTTAGAACAGGAAGGGTGAGTTGAGCTCTCCCCAGTTAATTTGTGATACAATTTTGAGGCAGTTTTGGATAACAGTGGCCTTCCTAGATTAACATCCAAACAGGACTGAGAAAACCCTTTTAAAGCAGATGTGGAGCAAACTGTCACTGTTCCGTGACTGTTTAGTGATTGAAAGTGCTTGTGCCAAGCCCCTTTGCTTCAATTTTTCAAAATGGCCATGGACCAAAGACCCAGTGGAGACCACACCAGCTGGAATCAGAGCATGGGATGCCTGCACTGCAGTGAGAAGCTCTAGACATTACAGCAGAGCTGCTGCCTTTATGTTTGTTCTTAGCCATTTAAATTCAATTAGAAGCAGCACTGAAGTGAGCATGGAGTTATCCTTATCTGTGAGCTGTAGTCTTGGCCAATGATCAGCTGCTTGTTTCAGAGGTTGCCTCCCACAAGCTATTTTTCCTTGGACAAGATAGCACTTTCCACACTATTGAGACTGGAGTCAGAGCAATGGATGTCTGGAAATAGGATGTTCATTAGGAAAAAAAGTAATGAAACTGAAGAAAACAATTAAAAATGGTCATGAAACAAAATCTTACAATGGGCATACCAGAAGCATTCAAACGGAATTAAACTCTTTTATCTAAATATTTACTGCAATAAAATATTTTTGCCCCAATTAGGCATTTCAAATATAAAAGCACAGATTCTTTTGCTGAGACTTTGTGATTGCACTATAGGAAATAAAAGGAGTTAAAAGTCTTCAAAAGAATATTTTTTTTTCTTTAGAAAAATAATTTTTTTAGTTAGTTGATTGTTCTAGGGATAAGCTTTTCTTATAACATGCCCTGTAAAACCTGGGGAAGCATCCTTGAGATGAGCTATAAAAAAAGGATGATCTGGAAAAAAAGGAAACAAAAGTTTGGAGGTTTCCTTTCCTCTTTTCACAAAATAAATACTCCAAACAGAAATCCTCTTCCTACAGCAACCAAGGGAATTATTCCAAGAAAAGCTCGTGTTCTAGAACAAATAAAAAGGATTCCAATGAACATTTTCCCAGAAGAGCATCCCAGGTGAGAAAAGAAAGCAAGCACTGTTCAATTATACCTTTATCACCTGGCCTGAGAGAATGAGCCTTTTTTGCAGCTCATGCCAGAGATTGCTTCTTGCCCCATGGTATCAGATACGTAAAACGGTGAGGCAGGTTATTACAGTAAGAGTTCAGCATGTATCTAGCCAGAAAAACAGCAGTTATAATGGTATCTGTAAGGTTTATAAAAGGCATCTTGCATTTTTAGACTCTGAAGATATTGACTGGAACATGTTTTTTCCAAATTGCAGCAAGTCTGGGATAGTAGCAGCCAACTGGAGAAAAAAATATCTCGAAGTTTGAAAGTGCTGCCTCTGGTGGAACAGCACCTAGGACAAAAAGTGATGCAAAAGCTCTGCAAGGGAAGGCTGGCACAGAACTAGGGACATCAGTGTCTTAAAACAAAAGATGTGCAGAGCATTAATTTCATCTTATCTGCCAGATAACCAAGCCGAGTCCAATGGGAACAGATGTAATCAAATCTCTTGGCCTCAGACTCTAAGACAAAGCAGAGGGCATCTCTTGGCCCCACTGGGTGACTCTATTTTTCAGATTCCTGATAAGGATACAACCAATACATCTGTTCTTCCTCCAAAGAAGAGCAAAAGGAGAGAGCATGCAGAGATGGTGGGGAAGAAGAGAAGAGATTCATGCTCAGCACAGCACTGCAGCATTACATAAACTGGATTCCAGCAGTAATCAGCTTAGTGGTTCTGTAGTGAGATCACAATTAGATCTGTGAAGACTTCACTTTTGCAAGGCTCAAAGATTCCTTATTGTGTATTTCTCTGTATGAACAAATAATGCTTCGAATCAATAAGGTGAATATAGACCAGCTATTTGCACCTAGTAAATGTTAGATCTGTATGTATAATAAGAACATATATCTTTTCAACACTCAAACAGAATCACAGAATCATCTGGGATGGAAGGGACTGTCAAGATCATCTAGTTCCAACCCCCCTGATGATGCCATGGGCAGGGACACGTCCCACCAGACCAGGTTGTTCAGTACTTTGTTCCCATGAGAACAAAACTATAGGTCATTTATTATACTCCATAAATTGTGAACAGCCCTAAACCCTTTAAAATGCTCCTGTAGGGCAGTGGCTGCCATTTGGTAGGGACACTTGTTTAGGGTTCTCCACTTCTGTGCCTGAAAGTTGAGAGCTCCCTTGACACAACAGACTGTTGGTAAGTGACCAATAGGATGTTAAAAGCTTTGAAATCTGAGCTGAGTAATAAAAAGGATTGATTGCACATAAATACACATATAATCCTTTAGACACAAACCAAGTATCTAAAGGATTATAGACCAAGTCCAAGGGATCCTTTCTGAACGTCATGGCTCAACAGGAGAGTCTCTCTGAATCATGGAATCTCGGAATGGTTTGGGTTAGGAAGATGGCTATCAACACAAAAAATAAAGCAATATCTTCAGAGACATGTGGCCAGTCAGCTATTACTTTAAACAAATTTGTAATATTAAACATACTCCATTTATGATAGCATGGAGCTGATAATATATGACTAATTAAGAAAAATACATAAGGTGGAGATCTTACAGTATTTCTTATGGATGCAAATTGGAAGAGGGTCTAGTGGGAGGTGTCCCTGCCAATGGGTTGGAACTAGATGACTTTAAAGGTCCTTTCCAATCCAAACCATTCTATGATTCTATGATGACTCCTCATCTCTCATCTGCCCACAATGTTTTATTCTGCCCAGTCCTGTTCTCCCCCCTTAGTATGAAAGTATGTACGGTGAAGAAGCATTCTTCAACTTCCTCAACCCATGACATACATATTAGCATTTTCATTACTACTGGCTATTCTCAGCTGTTAGAGGTACCCATTTTGCTTGGAAAGCCATCAAATCATCACAGCAGAAAACTGTTCAGAAGCAATTTAAAGCTAAAATTTTAATTCATTCCCATTGTATCTCTAAATACCTCAATCAACTTTCTCTGACCTTTTTAAAACCCATTTTTGTATTCATGGAACACATCACGCATGCAAAGCAATGATTTCACAGATGTATTTATAACTCCTTTTTGGCTTCTAGGCTGTTCAAGTTGGTGCAAGAAAAAAATATTATTACTTAAGATATTTCATACACACTTTGAATATCTGGAAACACAGAACGCTTGTAGCAAGAGTGTTTTGAAACAGGTTGCAATAAACCTATAGAGTAAAATTCTGTTCACAGTGAAAACACTCATCATATTTTAAACAACAGTAAAGGATGTTAAATGGCATAAATGAATGCACTACATAAACACATGCATTGTGAGACACAGTAACCTATGCCATTATATCAAGTTTTTTAGATTAAATCCACAGAGGTAGGGATTATTTTTTAACATCACAACCCTGTGATGCAATCCCTGGCACAGCATGCTCAGATATCCCAGAAAACTACACCAAAAAGTTTTCCAGTATTATGTTGTTACTGATTTAACTGTACACCCTTTACTACATGGCCTTCTATTTAATGACAATGTCACATACAGTAAATGGCACTGGGTATTTAACTGTACATAAAAGAAACCTAGCCACACTTCTAATGGATTTTCTGAAGTCATAGAATCATAGAATGGTTTGGGTTGGAAGGGACCTTCATGATCATCTAGTTCCAGCCCCCCTGCCATGGGAGGGGACACCTCTCACCACACCAGGTTGCTCAGTGCCTCATCCAACCCGGCCTTAAACATCTCCAGGGATTGAGGGGGCATCCACAACTCCTCTGGGTATCATGGTCCAGTGTTTCCTCACCCTCATGGGGGAAGAACTTCTTCCTCATGTCTCATCTAACCCTGCCCTGCTCTAGTTTCAAACCACTGCAGTGAACAAACTATATTTTCTCATCCTTGCTTGTATTGTAACATTAAACAGATCTCATTGAAGATTTGAAGCTGGAAATTGCACAGACAGATAACTGTAAGGTCTGCTCTACAAAACAGAGACTCTCTTCATCAGACAGGAATCAAGTGGGAGCCAGGAGATGGCTGAGGGAGACTGGGGAGAAATGCTGCAGACAAGAGAACAGACAGCAACAATAAAGCAGAAATGTAATTAATGCCAGTTCAGCAATTCACAAGCAGCAGAGCAGAGGCTAAAGGTGGTCAGCTGTCTCAATGAGCTCTTGTAAAACTACCAGACTTCCATGTGGTTACCAGTATTTTTTGAGGGATACAGCTCATTTTCATAGAATTACCCAGACTGAAACAAACCTTCCAGATGATTGAGACCAGCCATCAACATACCTCTGTAAAGAGCCATCATTAAACCATAGATCTAAGCACTATGTCTGTGTGCCTCTTAAATGCCACTAGGGATGGTGCCTCAACTGCTTCCCTGAGCAGTCTCCTCCAATGATTGATGACCCTTTCAGTGTCAAAATTAATCCTAATATCCTAGCTAAACCTTCCTGGTGCAATTTGAAGCCATTTTCTCTCATCCTATCACTTGTTATTTGGGAGAAGAGACAAACATCCACCTCCCTAAAATCTCCTATCAGGCAGTTGTAGAGAATTATAAGGTCTTCCCTTTAGCCTCCTTTTCTCCAGGCTAAACAACACCAGTTACTTCAGCTGCTCCTTATAAGACTTGTTCTCCAGACCCCTCACTAGCTCTGCTTCCCTTCTCTGGACCTACTTCAGCACCTCAAAGCCTGTTTTTGCAGTGAGGGGTTGCAAACTGGACCCAGCACTTGAGATTGGGCTTCATCAGTGCATGATCACTTCCCTACTCTTACTCATCACACTGTTCCTGATACAGACCAGGATGCTCTCTGGCCTTCTTGGCCACCTGGGTACACTGCTGGCTCATATCCATCTGTCTGTCAACCAACACCCCCAGGTCCTTTTTTGCCAGGTAGATCCTCCTCAGCCACTCTGCTCCAAGCTTGTAACACTGGATGGGGTAGTTGTGGTCCAAGTGCAGGACACGACACTTGGCCTTGCTGAACCTCATTCTGTTGCCTTACCCAACTTTACTCCCCATTTCAGAAAACATCAGGGATGGGAAGGGAAATCAAGAGATCATCTAGTCCAATTCCCTTGCTGGAGCAGGAACACCTACACCAGGTCACTTTCCACCATATGAAAATGATGCAATAACTGATATAAAAAATATCAGGAGGTCACCTCAACTATCCCAGGGCCCTGGGAAGGAATCAGTCATACCTGAGTCAGTTATGATCACGGCCTAACCTTGTCTCAAAATCACTGACCATGAGGACTCCACAACCCCCAGTGGCCCCAGGGCTGTAGTGCGTCACCACTTTTATTTTTGGAAAATTCTACATGAATCTGCAGAGCCTTATCTATTGCCTTGCAGTACAATTTGGTGAGTTTCTTCTCATAGAAATAGTTTTAGATTACCCTGTAATTTCAGTTATATGTTATTTCCATAAAAGACCTGGGTATGTTTGGGCTTGATATCATTTTGATAGTCAATGATACTGTTATGTGCTCCTAATGGTGCTTTTTCATATATCACAGCTATACAAGATTTCCAATGTTCTTTAATGCTGATGCTGATAAATTGGTTTTTTTCTCCCAGAAGCTGTATTTCTAATCACAAATAGAAATAATAGGTCAATTCAGCTCAGGTTTTCCATAATCCTGGATATAACTACATTTGCTCCAGTAGCAAATTATTTGAATTATTTAATATTTGAAATTCAATACTGTTGTGATATTTTACATTGCACATCACAAATGCTACTCACACAGTCCAAATAAAAGCCATTAACGACACACTTGATAACAGGAATTCAAACTTGGAGACTGTGAAATTCTACAGCATGAGCTTAACCTACTCACTCCGCAGTGAAGGGGACTACTGTGTCAACCTGAGTGACAGCTTAAGTATCTGAATGACTCCAGGCCTCATTACTTTTTATGTGAGAGAGTTCTTTTTATTCTTATTATAGAAACTGACTCCTGGGTGATAATCTTGACATCTCAATTAAAGAGTAGCTAAGTGCTTTACACTTAAGAGTCACTGTTGGTCAACTATGCAAAAGTGAGCTGAACAAGACTTTCTGTGAGAGGTTCATTTCCATCAATCACTTTCTGGGTGGGTCGATAAAGGCTAGGGACAACAAGAAATAGGATTCTCTCAGCTTCTCTTTTTCCAGAAGAAATCACAAGGAACTTGACAATCACTATTTGCAGTGACAAAATCCATTCTATGAGTATAATAGAGTCACGAAATAAACTTGCTACTTCACCAAATTTTCACCCTTTTTCTTTTGACTTTGTCCTGTGGTCTAAAGATTAATTTATCCTCTACACTCAGAGGCACGCTGTACCTCCCTACCTCTGTCATTAGCCCCAAGAACAGTAAAAGATAGAAGCAAAATGCTTCATTTAAATACTGGATCCTCTCAGCACTAAAGCATACACCAGATCCATTATCAGTTGATCTAATGCATTTAGTTGACAAGTTTCCTTAAGAAAATTGTATATTTTTTCTTATAAGGCTTGCCAACTGGCTTCATTATGAATTAGAGACACAGACTCTTAGGACAAGTCCCAGAGCTATATGAGAAAACAAAATAAACATAGTTCAATATGATATCCACCTCAGAAACTCATTAACACAAGAAGCAGACCTCCCTTTGAACTGGAACAGACTCTTGGAAACCCTTCCTTGGATACACTGGATACAGTGAAGATAACTTACTCCAGAAACAGATAAACCAGAGATTCATTAGTGAAAGACAATGTCTGTTTTCTGCATGATAGGCTTCATTTTTTCAGGATGATTTACATCAAAAATGTCACCAGTTATTTGGTGAGCAACCAGGCAATGCAGCTCCAACAAACTGTGCAGGTTCGAGGATGGCTGGGCTTTTTTCAGCATTGGAAGGAAGACATTTTTTCTAATGAATTTTCCTTAGCTGTTCAATATTTATTGCAGATACTTAAGCAGAGCTTTTATTTCTTAATGTTCCATTTCATTCCAAAAAAGGATAACACTGATGCTTACGTATTGCTGCCCTACAGTCTCATAAAACTGGTGGCAGCTCAAAACTTTTCCTGGGCACAATCCTCCCAATGTGCCAGCCCCATGACAGCATATATTAGGGGAAAATGCTAATAGGATTCACTAGGAAGACTGTCACTTTTACCATCTGCAGCATGAATTTACATAAAAAAGCTGAAAATATGAAGGGCTTTTTATACTGCCATTTTTTTTCCTGTCTTTCTTACTGCACCCATCCACACCTCTCTGTATGGCAGAGCCTGAAGCATCCCACCTGAAGATCTGAGACTGGGTAATATATCTTGAGTAATACATTCACCAAACATGCATAATGTTTAGCCTCAGAGAAGGTGAAAACTTTGTATAGATCTGGGGTGGACTGCATGGAAGTTTGCAGATGACACCAAGCTGAGTAATATAGTCAAGATGCCTGAAGGATGGGATGTCATCCAGAGAAAGAAATTTGGAATGCCTTAAATGTGCCCATGTGAACCTCATGAAGTTCAACAAGGTCAAGTGCAGGGTCTCACACATTGATCAGAGCAACCTCTGGTATCAGTATAGGCTAGGGGATGATGGAATTGAGAGCAGCCCTGAGCAGATTTGGGGGTACTGATGCATGGAGATGTGAGGCAACAAAGTGTAATTGCAGCACAGAAAGCTAACTGTATCCTGGTCTGCATCAAAAGAAGCAAGGCCAGGAGACTGAGGGAAGTGGACTGCTCCTCTACTCTAATCTGGTGAAACCTCACCTGGAGTACTATGTCCATCTGGGGTCTTCAACAAAAGGACATAGACCTATTGTGGATCCAGAGGAGAGCTACAATGATGATCAGAGGGCTGAAGCACTTTTGCTATGAAGACAGACCAAGGGAGCTGTTGTTCAGCCTTGAGAAGAGACAGCACTGGGGAGACCTCACAGCCTCTTCCTGTTCTCAGAAGGCTAAGGAAAGATGGGGAGGGACTTTTATACCAGGTAGCACAGCAACAGGATGAGGTGTAACAGTTTTAAGCAGAAAGAGGAGAGACATATTAGGAAAAAATTTTTTGGTATAAGGGTACCAAAACACTGGCCCAGGTTGCCCATAGAGGAAGTGACACCCCATCCCTGCAAACATTCAGACTCAAATTGGATGGGGCTCTGAGTAACCTAATCTAGTTGAAGATGACTCTACTCCTCTCAAGGGGTTGAGCTAGATTACCCGTAAAGGCCACTTCCAAGCAAACTATTCTATAATTCTATGAAATTAATTTCTCTACCCCTCTCACACCTATCATTAACACCACTAGAAAGATCACTGCATGTTGGCTTACATGACACTGCTATTGCTAAGGGCTTCTACTTGTTAAGCAGTGAAGCCCTGCCCAGGTTGCTGGCCCTCTTCCCCTGTTGAATGTGACCACCATAAAATATCCAGCTCTGGCGACACCCAGCAGCTCCCTGCCTGGCATCACAGAGCACTTCTGTCTTCACAGGCTTCAACAGTCTGATCCCCAGCTAGACACATTAAGAGGGTAATGGGAATGATCTGAGATCATAGAATAGTTTTGGTTGGAAGAGACCTCAAATATCATCTAGTTCCAACCCCCCTGCCATAGGCAGAGACACCTCCCACGACACCAGGTTGCTCAGTGCCTCATCCAGCCTGGGCTTAAACACCTCCAGGCATTGAGAGGAAGCATATAGAATACATTTATTTAACTACAAGCTTATATCTCCTGCATTTGCAGCTGCCTTTTTACCATTGACACAAGCAGTATGGGGGTAGTGTTGACCCTGAGGATCTAGGAAGAAGGTATCTGCCTTCTCCAGACTCCTGTACCACCATGGGTATCAGCCAAATCTCCCTTTCTAATCTCTTCCTGCAACATAACAAGTGCCATCACTGGAATGTTTATTTCCAAAGGAGTCATCATCTAAGTGCCAAACTCCCTCACTTTCAGTGCAAGATTTTCATTTCACCTTCCCCCCTCCACACATATATATTTGTTCCCCAACCACAGATGCACTTGCATATAGATATCAGCAATGGGATTCAGCTTTTCTCAGTACTAAAGCCTCTTTCTTGAGTGGGATTAATCTTGGCAGCTGTCTGACAGGAGAGACTGCGTGGGAGGAAAATGGTTTTATCTAAAACTTGAAAGAAAGCAAAATAATCTTCGAGGAGAGAACAAACTGTGTTTCAACTCTTGCTCCTTCAGTGGAAGACTATTTACTAACACAAAATACCAAAGAAAAACATAAAAGTATTGGTCTGAAGGGTAATATAACCATGCATTTTTTCGTTCCTTTCACCTATGTGGCCACTTGTCAAAACACTTAATAATATAGGTAAACCTCTCTGTAGGAGGCCAGAATCTAATTCAGTTTTGAAAATCAAAATGAAGCAAATCTAGAATCATAGAATAGTTTGGGTTGGAAGGGATCTTAAAGATCACCTAGTTCCAACCCCCCTGCCATAGGCAGGGACACCTCCCTCTACATCAGGCTGCTCAGTGCCTTGTCCAGCCTGGCCTTAAACACCTCCAGAGAGGGGGCATCCACAGCCTCTCTGGACAACCTTTTCCAGTGTTTCACCACCCTCACCATAAAGAATTTCTATTTTTTCTTTTAACTACAGCAGAGCAGGAAAAGTCTGTTTCCTATTCAAGACTGTCTCTGTATTTCTAACTTATTTTTCCACAGCAATCATGTTGATAAAATGTACCATTGCTCCTCATAACTAAAAACAAGGTTTGTTCTTACAGAACTTACTTTGCTTGCAGGGAAGTCACTCAAGGAAGAGGTCACCTACCTCTAAGGTTGCATTGTGACCTGCACTCAGGAGGAAGCACACTTTGATGTTATCATAGACATCCCGATACCAGCCTCTCTAGTCTATCCTTGTGATTCTCCATGTCACCCTCAGCTCATTGTCTGTCCCATGCTCAACTCATTTAACCTTTTTTCTCACTCTGGGTGTTTGTTCCAGCCTGTCACACTTATTCTCTCCTCACCCTTTGGTCCCATCTTACACTGGCTCCTCAGTGGGGCTTTATGTTGCTCAGGGTCCTTCACTGTCACCCTTCTGTTTCCTCCTCCCAGCTGCCTGCACCCATGGGTCATGGCAAGGACTTCACCCCTGCCTGCAGCTCCAGGGCAAAGCACAGCAGCTACTTACATAAGGTTCCCCAAGGCAAGCCAAGGTTGACCTTTTGGTCTGAGAAATTTCTGATGAACCAAGTGACAGATAAAGGCAGATGAAAATGCCATTTGGTCCAGAGAATCCTGGATATCTTATTGCCATGTGTTATCTCATTAAAAATTCCAAATCTAATGTGTAAAAATGTTAAAGGGACTTCTTTTTTTCCGTGTCTAAAATCTATTTAGCACCAAAAATACATCAGTGAGCTTACAAAATACAAGTGCACTTTGAAATCATGGAAATTTGCAATTAACAGAAAAGCATTGTTTCTGAGCAAATGTCTCCTGGAACATTCTCTGTAGTTCAGAGAATATAATTTAAATGACTGAACAGTCTCCACTTGAAGTAGTAGTTCAACATGCTGTGGCTTTTGGCATCCTGACAGTGAGGGGTCCCCAAGAGGACTGTACTGACAGGAAAAGCCACAGCACTTCATGCACCTGCACTTTCTTCCTTGAAGAGTTCAACAGCACAACACACAACCCAACAACATTACATATGCCTTCACCTGCTGCCAGAATTGCTTCAGGCTTCAGCAACATTAACATATTCAGTAATGACAAATCCATCACACTCGGGGCTGCTCCTCACAACAAAGCTTCAGTTCTTGATGGATTTCAAAGACTCAAAGAATCACAGAATCATAGAATAGTTCGGGTTGGAAGGGACCTTAAAGATCATTTAGTTCCAACCACCCTGCCATAGGCAGGGACACCTCCCACTACATCAGGCTGCTCAGTGCCTTGTCCAGCCTAGCCTTAAACACCTCCAGGGAGGGGGCATCCACAGCCTCTCTGGGCAACCTCTTCCAGTGTTTCACTGTAAAGAATTTATTTTTTATATCTAGCCTGAATCTACCCTCTT
>VZTY01020349.1:27396-46403 GCA_013400935.1 Turnix velox
TCACGAGAGCCAGGTAGAGGGGCAAAATCACCTCTCTTGACCTGCTGGTCACATTCCTCTTGATGCAACTCAGGATTTGGTTGGTCTTCTTGGCTGCAAGTGCACACTGGTGGCTCATGTTGAGTTTGTCATCCACTGACATCCCTAAGTCCTTCTCTTCCGAGCTGCACTCAAGCCACTCTCCACCCAGCCTCTATGAGTACTTGGGATTGCTCTGAGCCAGGTGCAGAACCTTGCAATTGGTCTTGTTGAACTTCATGAGGTTTGCATGGGCCCACCTCTCAGATGGTCTCTAGGAAAGCATTTCATTAATGCTCCATTCCCACCCTCTTGGCAGTGATGATGCTTGTCACACAACCATCACGTATGTTTAGGGTAACTCCAAATGATTGTGGTAACAACATACAGTAAATTTTGCACAACAAAGCTTTTTTTTAGCATTTTAAAAGACAAGTAGAGCATGAAAACGATGCAGTAACCTGTTTGCGTAATTCCCTGCCATCTATCTCCCCAGACTCTTGAAAAACTGACATGGTTCCTCAAGAGGCTTTCTTGATTAAAGATCATTAATTAATTGAGAGAACATCTGTGCTGTTTTCCAACTAATAACTAAAATTAGCCAAGAATTGTAATCTCCTTAAAAGTGAAAAGTATACAGAGACACTGCAGCCCACTCTCTCATAACATTTAGGCAGGTCAAAGAAACTACAGCATTTCCCAGAATGGTTCCCAGGAGATTTGTAAGGCCCTCTGATGGAAGTTTGTTTCCTGGCTAGCCTGACAACAGGAACACTTTATTCTTGGCTTCATGCATGAACATATTAACCATGACAGTGCTGACATTTGTTGCTAAGTAAAATTGAATCTAAATGGTCCAGAAAGCTGCCATTAAATGCTGAAATTATTTTTTGGAGTTTGAAATTAGGCACTGTCAACACAACTCACGTTTCCACTTATATGCAGATATGACAGGAATTTTAATGACTTTGCCACACTCCATTTTAAAAATAAGGAGGGAAATAGGAGTCAAGATTTTAATTGCTCTGAAATTGTATCTCAAAAAACAACTGTCCTACATGGTATCACAAGAGTTCAAGGACCATGCAATAGGAGAGAGTGAGTAGGGGAGCTAGGTGAGAAAATATCAAGTGACATGTAGAAATAAAACCTTGCTTCCATCCTGCACTGCAACCCATGAGGTGAGGATATACGCAGGATCATCCTTTTCCTGATAGGGGAGACATCTTAGTTATTTAAACATGAGGCTGTACTTCCCAGAGATCAAAAGAAGCAGCCCAGGAGAGCCAGGCTGTTGGCATGCTGCACCAGGAAGAAGTGGAGATGAACAGCAAAAATGAGATTTCATTGTATGTGACAGAAGGCATCTAAGAGTTCAGAGACCACAAGTATCAGATGACTGCAAAGGAAACATCTCTGAATGAGAAGACAGCTTCATTTAAAGTGCTCTTAATAGCACTGCAGACAGCCTAGAGATAGTCCAGGAAAGCTCAGCCATGTAATACTGAGGCTGCAGTGAGAACTGATGGATTCATACAGAGATATCTGTAAAATTTTTCAGATGCTCACAGAATATTTATTTCCAGTACAGATTCACCTGCAAAACAACTGTACTCAGTCACTAGCTTACAGTGTACTTGCTTTTTCTGAAATGGCTTTTAATAAGATTGGGTGGCTCAGGGAAATGAAAGACATCTCAGAAAATCTGCTTATCCCCTAATTGCAGATGATTCTGAGCCATTTAGTTTCTGACCTCTGCTTGGCAAATAAAACAAGGGAAGGCTGAGA
The DNA here is from genome assembly GCA_013400935.1 of Turnix velox. Classification (NCBI taxonomy): domain Eukaryota; kingdom Metazoa; phylum Chordata; class Aves; order Charadriiformes; family Turnicidae; genus Turnix; species Turnix velox. Next base: position 29,203 of record VZTY01020349.1, read on the forward strand.
AATTTCATCCAAGGCAGGTTGAGTATGTTTCTTCCTCATAGTGCCCTACCTGTATCTTGTACAAACTTTAGAGAAGGGGCCAGGAAGAGGTAACTCAGAGCACTGGAAGACCAGCAGCAGACCCTGGCAGCCTGTCAACACTCAGCTTTCAGCATCTCAGGTGAAGTGACATAGACAGGCAGCACCTTGAACCTGTGTGGTTCACCCACATGGTTCCCAGATGTGCAACCCAGCTGGACCTGGATCCAAAATCACTTGAAATTTCTGCGCAAGTAGGAAAATTAAGCTGGGAATCCATCAGACCTTGCTTGTTTTGGTGTCACAACAACTACAAACTTAATTAACCTGTTTTTCTTGTCTTCCTAATCAGCTTTTTATTTTCATAGGTCTATCAATACCACGTAATACCTGTCAATAAAATTCAGTCTGGATTAAAATTTCCCCCCTCCTTTTTGTTCACTATGTAAAGCCTACCGAAGGATTTAAAAAATAATCTATTTGCTATTATGATACCATTCCTAAGGCTTGTCTACTTTTTTTTTGAGCAGTAAACATACTTTTTGTGTCACCTGGCCCCACTCCAGCCCAGTATTATTTGTCTCTTAGCATCTCCAGTGTACACCTTTCCCTGAGAAAAAGGCCCAATGTGACTGCAGAGAAAATGCTACTTCTTACACCATAAGGTATTCTGGAGTGGTTAAGCCATGAACTTGAAGAATACTAGTTTGGGGAACAACTGGAGAATGTACTCTGGATGGTCATTGACATGTCCTGGAGACATATAACATGCCAGTTACCCCAAACCAGGACACTATGGCATGAATCTTCTTGGAGAGAGGATAAATCTCACAGAATTGAAGACTATTTGTAGTAATGAAATAGTAGTTGTTTGGGAGGTGTGTGCATACAGCAGTCACCAAGGTTGAAGCAATCATCCAGTACAAAAAAAAATGTAGCCACTAGTACCAATTTCATTATTACCCTGATTTTTGGCCACAAAGAAAACATAATGAAGAAATGCTTACCCTGGAATCCTTCTCCAGATGAAGCTTGTGTTGAAGACTTCGTCTTCTCCTGGCCTTGGCAATGCCATTGTGATAAAAAAAGTACCCAGAGTCTAAAAAAGGGAGCTGAAAAAGAGAAAGACCCATCATTATGCCATTGACTACTAATAAGGAAACAAGGAAAACTTCTATTTGTGAAGTGACTCATGAATCTACAAGACTTGAAGAGACCAAATCATTCCTGAGAATGGCACTCCTCAATTTCTTTTGAAAAGTATGCCTAGCAGCATATAATAACTAACTTTCTACATGTTCACAACACTTCCCTTGTATATATTTGGAACTGTTTTCACCCTATGTTTAAGGTCAGGAGTGACAGTATTTCTGAATGGCTTCTCAAATCAAATTAGTATTATTTCCTACTTCGGTAAAAAGCCAGAATAAAGGAACGAAATGAACTACAAATGATTTGAAACTACCACAAACCATCCTTAAGCAATAAGGTGCCACACAAGTGCTTTTCTGAGCCAGCATAACACACCCTAACTGATGCCATAAGCATTAAAGCAAATGATTCCCACTCTCAGAAAAATACAGTATTTGGAACATATTCTGAAAACCAAGTGGAATAGTACAAGAACATTAAGAGAACAGACAGCTCCCAGTGGCCATGTGGAAGCAGGCTAGCACAGCTTTCTTGTTTAAGACATCGAGGCTGCAAACATATCCCAAGGGTTTCCAGCACCACCTAAGGAAGGTGGACAATATATGGCCATTACTAATGGCATCTCACTCCTCAAGACTGGCTGGAAAGCCAGTAGACACTTAAGCTTTAAGAAGGCTAAAAGACATGGTGTTAGGAAAACAGCATCTCACTTCCAGCCATCAACTTGAAAGCTCTCTTTACATCTCAAATTTTACAACTTTTTCCCCCCATTCCAACTTGAAAGGGAGTCTCCAGTTGCATGTTTAAATCTAAACAAGTATTTTTGAACTAAGCTTCACTTTGCAGAATTTTTTTTTTTTTAAAAAAGCTCATTTGAAAGTTGTATGTTAATGCAGTGAACATCTAAACTCCAAAGGTTAACCCTGCATGAAGAATAACTACTTAGAAGAGATGTTCCAGAACATCCATATCAGCCCTGTTTCGCTCATTTTTATTATTTATTTTTCATTATAAATTTCTTAGTGGGTGCTTTGAGTTCGTTACCAGAGACTGACATCTTAAACAGAGTATTCACTGTGAAAATCTGTCCTGAATGAGGGTGGAAGGATTTTGATGCCATGAAAGAGATTGTGTTGCTGTGTACTGGTGCTGATCACAAACCTAATTTTCCTTCTATGAAATTTTCTCCTGTTTCATTAAATCTATCATTAAGTCTGGGTCAGTTCTGCAAATATATTTTGGCACAAGTGAGAATGGTGTGGGAATGGAAGACTCAGTGAATTCTAAAAGTCTGGAATTTGGTCATAATAAAAAAATAATGTGAGTTTTGGTGGTTTATTCTTTTTCAAAACTTTCCTTTTTTATATTAATTGAAACATTTGATACCAATGAAATCAAAGCATTTCCTCTTCACTTTTAAAATTGCATGGTGCATAATACATTAATGCAAAATAACTTTAAAAAATAAATCAAAGCATCTTTTTCTGTTAAAAGACCTTGTTTTAAGCACATAGTAAAAAAGTTAAGGAGATTTCATAAAAGACATTATGGCCCTTTGGAGCCAATTCGTGGGGTTGGCTGGTGAGCATTTCTGGGCAAATGATCAGTAAATTTTGCATCGTCTCCACATAAGCTAAGCAGGAGAAATGAGGCTACAAATGGTAGTAACAACAGAAGTCTCCTACACTTCGAAGAGACCCTGAGCCACAGCATTTAAGACTCAAATGTTGTCTGGGTTTAGATTCTATTTTAAAAAGCAGATTTATTTCTCAAAAGTTGGTATTTATATTTTTAAGAACTGAGTAATTGGCTATTTCCATAGTCCAAAATTTGGTAAAGAATCTGATTGTCCAGAAAATAGCCCTACCCCTGTGTCAGACAGATTAGTAACAAAAACATGCAGGGGAAAAGAAAAAAAAAACCTCAGTCTAAATAGCCAGGACCAGATACAGCTTGAAATCCATCTCACTGTGCTAACCATTACCATCCATAGCAAGCTGTGGCTCAATTACCCCCCTAATTCTCTCAGTGCAACAAGGCTATTTCCCTTCTTTTTATCTTTGTATGAACCATTCAGGTCAATTCCAGTCCAATATTGAACTTGATGCTTTCCCATTAAGGGAGATTCTTGGCAATTCTGAGCAAATCCAGAAACATATCACATGCATTCACTGTGCATTTTCTGTGTAAGCTGAGCTTATAGTGACACTTCAAATGAACCAATATATTATGTAGTAAACTCCACACTAGTGTATTCAAGCCTAACCATAAGCAAAAGCCATTGCAGTAGCAAAAGCCATTACAATTACAACAATAACCAGATTTATGGGTAAAAGCATGAGTAAGTTTGACCAAAACTATTCCATTCTTTTTGCAGATATTGCACTAATTTCCAAAGATTCAATACATTACAGTTTATACAATCATAGAATGAGTTGAGTTGGAAGAGACCTTCAAAGGTCATCTAGTTCAACCCCCAACAGAGAGCAAGGGCATCCTGCACAAGATCAGGTTTCTCAGATCCTCATCAAGCTTGGCATTCAAGGTCTTCAGGGATGGGGCCTCCACCATCTTTCAAGCAACCTGTCCCAGTGCCTCAACATGCTCATAGTGAAAAACTTCCCAATGCCCCCTTCCCTGGAGGTGTTTAAGGCCAGGCTGGATGAGGCATTGAGCAACCTGGTCTAGTGGGAGGTGTTCCTGCCTATGGCAGGGGGGTTGGAACTAGATGATCTTGAAGGTCCCTTCCAACCCAAACCATTCTATCATAATGTCCCTGCTCTAGTTTGAAGCCACTGCCCTTCATCCTATTGCTACATGACCTGACAAACAGTCACATGATTTTCACATTCAATCAGTGAAACTGAGGTGAGACGAGACAGGAAGTGAGGCATGAGGCAACATCTAGAACATGACACTCTTAAACACCATGGATTGTGAATAATTAAAAGCAATTTGCATGAAGAAATTCAATTCTTGAGTAAATCCTTAAAATTAAGGAACGTGAACAAAGGAGAAGTTAGATGCCAGCAAAGGGCCTAGAACTTTGCATGCTTTGATAAGGATTTTGCATTGAAATCTCTGAATGCTAAAACCCCTGAAGTGCTCTAGCTTTAATGAGCTCCTGCTAATTGCTTAAAACATGGTTAGATATAGTGCTTAGAGATATGGTTTAGACTAGTGATGGCTTTTGTCACAGTTGGGTTGGGGGTTGGACTAGGAAATCTGAAAGGTCCCTTCCAACTGATGTCCTTCTACACCAGTAACAACTCCTCAGTGACCAAGCAGCAGGTCACAGGCAGCTCCCAGCAGGGATTACATTCCTGTTATTTGCTTCTCTGTGAGATCTACTCCAATTTGGAGCTTGAGCAAAAGAGCAGATAGCAAAATGAACAGCACAAGTAATGAAGGGAAATGAAAGGAGAAGGGCTCCTGTAGATAAAAAGTTCTAAAGTGCCACCAGCAGCAGCTCCTTCGTTATATTCCTGCTGTAAAGCTCCAATCTTATTTGAGTACAATTCCTATTTTGGCAGCAGCAGGCTGTGCCTGTAACACAGGGGAATAATGCACTCAGCGCAGTGGCTCAGGTTCTCGGTTTTTTTAAGACAGAAGGAGAGCTTCCTGCCTTCAGAGAAAAATTAGCAATTAAGATAACTAATTACTGGAAAGCACTTGAATGTTCAAGTGAGGAGGATTACTTTGAGTGAGAAAAGGGTCTACAATTGCCTTGATGCATAAATGCAGTTCAACACAAAGGAAGACTCTGAGAATCTCAGGAATTATGCACACATCACCACTTGCAGTATTTGTGTACAATTTGTATACATTACTTTGCAGTATTTGTGCACTTGGTGAAAAATACATCCAAACAAAACCAGAGTCACCAATACAGCACAGCAAGCAGAGCAAAACCTTGTATCTGTAGCTGCATCTTCCTTTCCTTCAAATCTATAACCTCTTCATGGTTATTAACAATGCTATAAAGATGAAAATTAGTTTAACCTTATTTCTGAAAAGGATGCAGAGCAGAAAACAACATTTGAAAATTCAGAGTTCAACTAAATGAAGGAAATGAAAAAACATCTAAATGAAAAATGCTTATCTAGAAAGCAATGGCTAGGGTGGACCAGTCAGTACAGAAGGAGAGCAGAAAAAGATGATACAGTCCACTTCTCATCTGCTCCAAGAAGGAAAAAACAGATGTAAGTCAGTCTCTGCCCTACAGGCACCTGGTCTAGGATGGGGCAGCACAGATAGTTCCCTCAGAGGTGATGATTCCCATCCCATTTTAGCTACTGGATAGAGAGAAAAAAAAAAATCTAACTGCATTACTTTTTTTGGTCTTGCTTGAACAACATACACAATGGTATCACCAAGGTGTAGTTTTGTGGGTCTGAAAGCAAAGGACCTCATTACCAGCTGTAAAGTGGTGAAGCGGTTTAAAGCAAAGAAGCCACAGCAAGACTACATTCAGACACTGCTCCTCAATCTAAAATACCCACACTGGACAGACCTAACACTGAAAATAATGATAAAAACATCAGCACCATCTGAACAGAAGATCCTACCTACAGCAAAGGTATTTACAAAGCTGAAAAATTGCTAAAAAAAAAAAAGTTGAATAAAGCTGCAGTAGTCTTGGTATTTTATTCTGCAAGATGTTCAGCATTAACAGTCTGTCACTAGTTTGAAGAGGGAACAAATATAACACAAAAATAATGAGGAACCTCAGTACCCAGGCTTATATCTAACATTAAATTTTACTGATCTGTTTCAGAGCTCTGTTTGTTCTACATTCAATTAACAAGCAAATTGAGGTGCACAGAGAATGCTCAAGAGCAGACTGGATGGCTCCCTCCTATTTTAAGGGGAGTGATCTCTACCTAGTCTTCCCATGCAGCCTTTTATGCCCTACCACTAACATAGCACTGCTAGCTTTTGTTCATAATTTTCAGTGATTTCTTCCCAAAACAGTAATATTCCAAAAGCAGCACACTTGAATATTGTTAAGGTTCCTCTTCCAAGTTAACAGTGGAAACAACAGCTCATTACAACTTTCTTTTGAGCAAAATAATTAAAATATAAGCAAATGATGATTTATCACGAGTTGCCCTGGGGTTGCCTTCTTCCATTGGCACCAAAATGGGCATAAACAAGATTAATACAAAATCCTCATTTAGCCAGGCTAATAAAGACCCTCCTTGGAGCTCTTTGCCTGCCTAAGGATGAGCACACAACCAGGCATGCAAGGGGTAGAACAAACACTCATGCTAAGGAAACCCTTTGATCACTCTAAGGGAACCAAAAATCCAATATCCATCCTATAAATTAAAATGCCATTTTAAGAAGATTGATGATTTGATGGGGTTTTTTTTCTGGTAAGTACACTTCAACACAAAACATCTCTCCCCCAAGGAGCCCAAGCACAACTCCTGACTTTAAAAGGGGCCATAAATCTGCACAGGTGAGCTCTCTTTCATCCCATTACTGCTCAGTAATTATACCAGCAGAAAATAAAACCTAAACCTGGCACAAGTAAATGTATTTGCAGCCTCCTCAGGCTCCACTTCTTCAGCTGCCATTATGGTTGAAGCACAGCGAAGTGCCTCCCGGCAGAAATTAGAAAACTTTTAGAAACCTTTTCATCCCAGCTTTGTGAAATGCACTGAGGATACTTATAAATATTCAATATGAATTTTTAAAATCTCTTTCTCTCATTTTCCCTCACCCCAATTAGCATTAGAAATCATTTTACTTTTAAACACACAGATGAGAGCCAAGTCTGAAGTCAAAGGCACTCACTCAGTATAGAGATGAGGGCCACATAAAAGTGGAGGCAGCTAGAAACACATGCAGCCCCAGGCACCAAGTAACACAGAACAAAGCACGAATGAGAAGGGATTGATTCAAGTGCTGGAGAAGAAACATGAAACAGTACAGAGGACTAAAAACATGCTAGAGCTTACCCTCTGTGTGTCCATGCAGCCCCAGGCGAGGATTTCACACTTTCTCATTAGTGTGCTATAATTACTAGGAAGGCTCAGCACAAGAACAAGTGCAAGCTGCAAACTGCCCTGAAGACTGGCACAATCAGGTGCAGGTCTCATTGTTAGGACTCACTCCTCCTGCCTTGTTTCTCATTGCACCTGTGTCTAATTTAGTGGCCTCCACCAAAGCCTAATCTGCTTGTCATGGCAAATATGGCAGGTGGAGGTGTTAGCCATAGTTCCCAAAATGTAAATCTCACCTTGAAATCTAGAATCATAGAATAGTTTGGGTTGGAAGGGACCTTAGAGATCATCTAGTTCCAACCCCCCTGCCTAGGCAGGGACACCTCTCACTAGATCAGGCTGCTCAGTGCCTTGTCCAGCCTGGCCTTAAACACCTCCAGGGAGGGGGCCTCTACAGCCTCTGTGGGCAACCTATTCCAGTGTTTCACTATCCTCACAGTGTTTCACCTCCTATCTTGTACCTAGCCTGAATCTACCCCCTTCCAATTTGCATCCATTATTTCTAGTCCTCCCATCACATATTTTGTTAAAAAGTCCTTCCCCTGCCTTTCTGTAGAACTCCCTCAGGTATTGATAAGCTACTATGAGGTTGCCCCTGAACCTTTTCTTCACCAGGCTGAACAATCCCAACTCCTTCAGCCTGTCCTCATAAGGCAGTTGCTCCAGCCCTTTGATCATCTTCATGTCCCTCCTATGGACCTGCTCTAAGACCTCAGTGTCCTTATTATGTTGAGGACTCCAGAACTGAACACAACACTCCAGTTGGGGCCTCACCAGAGCCAAGCAGAGGGGCAAAATCACCTCTCTTGACCTGCTGGTCACACGTCTCCTGATAAAACCCAGGATTTGGTTGGCCTTCTTGGCTGCAAGTGCACACTGGTGGTTCATGTTGAATTTGTCATCCACTGATACTCCCAAATCCTTCTCTTCAGAGCTGCACTCAAGCCACTCTCCACCCAGCTTCTATCTGTACTTGGGATTGCCTGACCCAGGAGCAGGACCTTGCATTTGGCCTTACTGAACTTGAACTGAACTTGAACTGAACTGCCTGTGCTGGGCAGACCAGGCATCCTGGGCTTTTCCAAGGTTGCATACAACAGCTCCAGGCTTTCAGAAGGGGCTGGATGGGAGAAATGTTAAGGCATTCAGCTAAAAATAGACAGCCATCCCCCTGAAACTTTGGAAATCCAAATGTTTCAGAAGATGATCTTTACAAAATCAACTGATGAGCACATAGTACATTTCTCCTACACAATAATTCAGATATGCCTGGTTTAGATACTACATATGTTTTCAGCTGTTTATTTGCACCTCCAATCACCTCTGAAGGGAATTAGGAACATGTGGTGGTAATAAGAAAGGACTGTGACTACTTGACTGTGAGATCACTGATCTGTTTGTTCTTCCTTTGTTCCAGAAGTCAATGAAATATTGTAGTATGCATGATCTGTATTAGTCATTTAGAATACTGGTTATCCTATAAGAAATTGTCAACCTTGCTTAAAAAAGTTTCATTAAGTCCTTTTCAAGCCAGTAGTAGTTCTCAATGGTTTCTGAAAGGCTCCCTTGCCTCCAGAGCAAAATCTCATTTCTTCTAGAAACAGTGTAGAGTCAAAGTGATATCCAAAGACTTTGCAGAATATATACCTTTGGATTTTATTTTATCCCAAAGGATCAAATAAAGCCTTTTGTCTAGTCCCTCTTAAGTGCAGCAACCACAAGGTTAAACAGTCTTCTCAACAGCCGGGCATGAGGAGTTCAGTAAATACAGGGAAATAAATAAATAGAAGAAGAGAAAGCAGTTGTGGACTGCTATGATGCTTACACATCCAGTCTGTCCATGTGGAATTCACCTGAGTGTCCCATACAATTCATGGCAAAAAAAAAAAAGACTTTTCATACTTTCAGAGCATGATTCACCCGACCTATTTTAGGTGGCCATGTTAAAACAAGCAGAGGTGAGCCCCCCAGAGGCACCTCTTTCACTCCAGAGACTAAAAGGAGCCCAACTGTCCACATTGAGGGAGATCAATTCTCATGTTAAATCTCTAGTTCTCATTTTCTCATCAGGTTTTTTTTTTCCTAACATCATCACACATAGTGCTTCCAAGCAGTGATACAACACTGCTCCATTGGTTTGGTTTCAAGTTTGCAATATTTGCAATTTGATTTGTAATTGAATGAATCATGCAGGTTTAATGTTTTATTGTATTTGTATTGCTGTTCAGTTTGCTACTGAAGAGCCTCTTCCTGCAAGTCATATAAGTCATCATTGACAAGATAGTGAATATGCTGGTAGTTTTATCAGGGAATTAGAGAAGTCATTTAAGGCTTTTAAAAGAGTTATTCTGGTTTATGTGAATGGATCTGTGCATTTTAGAGGGTTTTATCCGTTACTCCCCAGTAACCATAAAACTCATTATTGATTCTGCCACATGCACTGTTGAAAGCAGGATACTTTCCATATTTGGAGGAGAAATGTTCATGTTTATAGTACAACTGCACTTGCTTTGGACTGTCTGGGTTAATCCAGATCATCATTACCTGGAGTAGGTGGTTGTTAAATTTTGGCTGAGAGCCTGAAGTGAGGGCTTAGCAATCATCATTATCTCCCCTTACATAAATGTTGAGAATCCTACAAGAACCTCAGCCAAGCCCTGGGGCACCAGGAAGAATCCTGGAGCTCAGCACTCAGGAAAGTCACCGTGAGCACCTCACAGTTGTGCTGTCATTTTTAGCCACAGAGAAAATGAGACAGCCCCCTCCAATCATTCAGCTACGCAGCTCCATAACAACCACACAGACAACAGATAAACATCCCACATCATTTAGAATGATAAATATGATTCCAGCAGAATCTGAATCAATTTAAAAAAAAAAAAATCAGGAGGAGCACTTCCCAAANAATCAGGAAGCAGTAGCAGAAAATAATTTTTTCCCCACAATTTGGGAGAGCTTCACTTGCTCTGTTAAAAACAAAACAAAACAAAAACACCAAAAGCCCCACATTAATCCACCCTCCATAAAATCCAGAAAAAGACAAACAGAAATTAGACTTTAGACATTCTTTAGGAGCATTCCCTAATTTGTTCATTTCAGTAGTGACTTCAAGGAATTTCTCCTGAACTATGCAGTAAAAATGACATAAGCCTGAAATTTGGTCAGTATTTGATTAACTGTAGTTCATTTAGCCTGTGATGCTAATGCTTTAAGAATACAGGAGATAAAAAGATGGTACCCCAAAAGTGGTTTTGCCAATTCTACGTTTATTTTTGCCAAAATCAAAATAAACTTTTGCTCCAAGTGCCTGTCTCCTGCTTGGAACACAGGAGCTCTTTGGGACATTCTGTCACTCTTTCAAGGCTCCTCTCAATTTCCCAAGGGTCTCTCAAGGTGATAATGTTCTGTGAAAAGTTTTCACACCTCATTCTTTTCATTTGCTTTTCCCCCAGTCTGCTGTAAGTCAGAGCCAGGATTAAAACTGGCTCTGATTAAAGAATTTTAGCATTATTAGAACCCCAGTGCCTACTTAATGTTACAAGGATCTCAGGCAATTACAGCTAGAAAGTTCTTATTTGTGTTGCCTTGCATGTCAAATGGCAGAGTCTAATAAGTACTTATTTACTTATTTTATTGATAGGATTCATTTAATTAATGTTTGCAAAGCACTGTAGACTGTGCTATTAAACTATAAAATCCCAAGTGCTATAGTCAATATATATTAAGGGCTGTCTCTACACATATAATATATATGGATGTGATCAGGTACCTCATTAGCAACAGATACTAGGTAAATATTTTAATATGTTTAAATTATACATGATGGGAGTCTCTTCTTCATTTCAGTACATCTGCCTTGGGGAAAACTCGTATTATGAGGAACAGCTTGATTTGGTGACCATGGTGCATTTCTAACTAAGCTGGATCAATACTGTTGGCAGCAATTAGCCCTGCTAACAACAGCCTCTGCCTTGCTCCCAAACTCCATCCCAGCTCTCCTTTTAAGCACCTAACTGCACAGGTTGACTGCTATTGTCATAGTGTAGTGTCATGTAGTGTCACATCAGCTCTAAAATCACAGATAAAAGCCATGAGATAAAGTTTACTGTTGTCACAACAGCATTAAGATGTACTGTGCCCCAGCCAAAAATTACTGGTGCTTGTACTTTAAGAATGGACAAGGGGGACAAGACACAGCTGCCCTCTGACATTTCAGCAGAGCACTTCAGTATTATTTTTAAATTTATATCCATGCAGCAAAGTGTGTAGGACAGAAATGTGTGTGCAAATGATACAGAGCCTAAAAACTAATGAAATAAAGCTGTAACAGCAGCTCAGACCAAAACTAGTTGGTAACTGACAAGAGTCACCCGAGAAGGCACAGAGATGATCTGCATTAATGCAACAATATCAGCCCTTACAAACCTTTAAGGAGGATTTGCAGCTTTTCTTTATTCAAAACCTTCACACTTTTCTTTATTCTTAGTGTCTGTTTGATGCCAGGCTGCCAAGCTATAGCTGGTTGGCAGAAAGTGCATCCTGGGGAGGTTTCTGTTGTAAGATCCCACTGAACAAGGCTTCCAGTTCCCAGAGAAGCAGTCAAATCTTGCAGAAAAATCCTGCTTGTCCATGGGAGACAAGCTTATGGCTAACAATAAAAAACAAAACTAATTGACATTGAATATGAGGGGACAAGCTGTTGCTTCTAGTTGTTTTTCCTTCTAAACTCAAGATAGTAGGATTTAGAAGAAGGGGAAGGAAGCTTTAAGATCAACACTTTCAGAGAGATCAAGGAGAAGAGAAATTTCAAGACACTGCTGTTTTCCTTATTTTTGTGAATTTACCCAGCTCTGCTAACACAAAGTCATGGACACTACTCTCCACTATCACAAGACCAGGTCAGAGGAAAATTCTTCCACTGTTTATGTCATCATGAATTAGACAGATATGCTCTAAGAGCATCATTTTCAGAGAGATCAAGGAAAAGAGAAATGTTGGGACTCTGCTGTTTTCCTTATTTTTGTGAAGTTACTCAACAGTGCTAAGAGAAAGTCATGGACACTATTCTCCACTATCACAAGACCAGGTCAGAGGAAAATTCTTCCACTGTTTATGTCATCATGAATTGGAGAGACAAGCTCTAAGAGCAACAAGGAAAAGAAAAATTTTGGGACACTGCTGTTTTCTTTATTTTTGTGAAGTTACCCAAGTCTGCTATGAGAAAGTCATGGACACTACTCTCCACTATCACAAGACCAGGTCAGAGGAAAATTCTTCCACTGTTTATGTCATCATGAACTAGAGAGATCCTTCCATCTCCAGTATACAGCAATGAGTTCAAGAGCTCTGTATCAGGCTTCAGTAAAAGGATGATCCAAATCTGCTCAGTGCTAGCAGTAACAACAAGAAGGGAAAGAAAACAGCATCTCCACCTCCTCCCCTTTCTTCCAGGACATCTCTCATTGACCTTTCAGGCAGCTGTGAATTAAGTCTTTATACTTTATACTGCTTGTTACTACCAATTAATAAATGACAGGAGTTTACTGGCAGCATAAATTGTGGTCAGTGCAGCATGTGCTAATATGTTATCTGGCACATACATCAGTCAAGCAAGGCATAGGTAGGTTTTTAATTAATCACTCAGCATGTTTCATCCTTTAGAGCTTGGAACACTGGTTTCCCTACAAAGGTACAACATATTTCATTTGAATAAAATATGTTTAGTTTGAAGGGGGGAGAAAAAGATTTTACAGAATGAAATTGAGACTATTCATCCCTGTCAGAAGAGGGAGGAAAAAAATAATCCACTTGCTGTTCTGCCTGGGTTTTATTCTAAGCTAGATCTAAATTGTAGGAGAAATTGAACAGTTTTAAAATTAAGAGAAGAAAATCACATTTCACTGTGAAGTTTTGAGGTTTAAATCATAATGTAAGAAATAATCAATGGAAATACTGTGAAGACCAAAATTCAGATGATGTCCTGACCCCACACCATCATTTTTCCACCACCTCTTTTTCCAAACCTGCAAATGTGTTCCAGTTCTGAGTTTTGATACTTCTTCTTTAAAACACAGAATTGCCAGTTTCACTCTATATTTGGCTCACAGTAACTTCTAAATTGCTAAATTCAGTTCAGACAGAGTTCTAACACTAATTGACATAGGAAAGCAAAAGGTCTCTATGGGACCAATGAGAATCCACCAACCATGGTTATGGCTAATTCAACATATCTCAACTGGAGCTAAAAGCCTTAAATTTAGTGCTGCACAGTAGCCAATAAAGACAGTATTCACCCATAGATGATTTCAGAATCATTCCTTCATTTTGCTTATGTTTAATAAAGAATGAGTAGGCAGAAAGAAGGTTACCCTGTCATCAGGAGAGGGGAGGTGACATCCCACCTCTTTTACTACCCAATCAAGTAAGCAACTCACCAGTTTGGCTCTAGATTTGATACCCAGCACCCATCTAATAACAGTACCAGTTTCTATGCTATATAATAATGACTAAATATATATTTTGGGGGTTTAGGTTTCCTCAGTTTGGTTTTGTACTTGAGGAGAGAGCAGCTCTCCACTCCTCAGGTAAGCAAATAACCTAGCTCACTTCTGAGTAGCTGGAACACACTGGCCAACTGGTTTGATGTAAACACTGAGGTCACTCTTTCCATTTGCTCTCTGTGGACAAAGAAGTTAAGAACACAACATTTACACAGAAGTTGTGTTTGAGAAGGTAGGTAATACATGACAAAGAACATTATGGCCCAGTTCAGTAGTCCAGTAAGTAAACTAGAGCTGTCACTACCCAATTTAGCTGTTTATCAACCCAGTGCTTGGGCCAGCTCGCAATTACCTTTTTTAAGGTTCAAGCTCCCTGGATTTGCTTGAACACAGTGTTCAGCTGCATTAGACTTTCAAGCTACTGTCATAAATCCACAAGCAAACTGGATTTCATGCCAGCTGATAAACTACTTGTGGTGGCTGTGAGGAATTTCACATGGCATCACACCAAATTCAGCTCTCCCTGTACCAAAAGAGCAGCCTGGGACCACTGAGCTTAAATTAAATCCCCTTTTCAGTAGGATAGGGTTAGCATTTTCAGTGAACAGGGGAGAGTTACATGTAGAGCTCTCCTTGATTTACAGCAAGAGCCAGACACCAGACTGCTTCAGGTTACTTAGAAAAATCCTGTCTTTGACAAATCGTCAAGCAGTTCGGCTTCCTCCCACCAGAGGCCAGTGATGGATGGAAGCTCTGGGCTGCTCACTGCAATATTTATAGCCACCATGCAGCCCAGCATCCTGGAGAGACCTGACCCATTTAATTATTTGAAAAAGTTGAAAGAGAAAGAAAAAAAAGAACAAGGATTCCTGTGACTAGGGCAGCATTACAGGGTGAAGGTAAATTTGAGATCTATTAACTACACCACTGTTTGTTACTACAGCTCTCCCAGGCTACAGACTGGAACTTCACAGGAGGGTTTCCCAGGTATGATATTTTAATAAGAGCTAGCAGAATTTATCATTCATTTTAGCGTTCTGGCTTGATTTACAGCTCACAGAATCTTCCATGAGCATGGACATTTCTCAGGACTTTCTAATTGAAACTGTCTACCAAATAAATCCTGCATGTTTCAGCAACTGCTTTGTTACAAGTGTTACAAGTGCTTAATTTGTTTCAAGTTCTTTATTACAAGCATTTAAAATTTAAGTTGCATTGATTAATTTCAACTGCAATAGTTCCATAGATGGATACAAACTTAGCTACATTGTGAAGTACTGGAAGTACAACTATTCTGGGAAATTTAATGCTTTTTTCCTCCCTTTTTGTTGCTGGTTTGTTGGTTTGGGTTTTTTTATTTTTCGTTGGTTGGTTGGTTGGCTTCTTGTTACTGTTGTTTTTTGCTTGGCTGGTTGGGTTTTTTTATTATTTTTAAGTCAGTGTGATTTTACAGGTTTAATGCCCTACTTTAAATTGTTCTGATGAGGAATGAGTTAAAGATTTTAGTACTCCTACACAAATAGTGACAGCACTGCAACTGGGTTTTTCTTCCCATTTTAACCACATCACTACAGATAGAGCTGTAAAAGTTTTCTAAGAGTGGGCAGGGTGTTAAATCTTGTCACCTGTCATATTTTGTGTGAAGGATAGAAGACTATCTTCCACCTTCACATAAAGGTTGGTTCTGCAAGATAACACATCCTCATATCCCACAACACACCTTAGTGCTTTCCTGCAGAAGTGAAGTGTAGCAGCACAGTTAAAATCTGGGACTGTTTTCCTGCTAACAGACACATAGTAAGGATGTCACAGGAGCTCAAATGGAAGAACTTCAAGCCAGGAGGGAATTAACAATTTTTTTGGTCTAGAGTTTCAATCTGGATTTGAACTCCCAAGCCAGAAACAAAATGCTCTCCCTCATCTCACAGTAACCTAAACCATCTGGCTGCAGGCACAGCAATAGGATCTGCCTTTCTGATCTGATGCCAAAACCCAAGTCTTTAAGACAGGGTACTCTTACAAACATGGTTGTCCTTTTGCTACACAGCTCTGCAACCCCAGGCCTGGGGACAAAGGCAGCTTTGGTGTGTGCAACAGCAACATACTGGCTCTTAGGAGACTTTCACACTGGTCTTAACACATGGAAAACTGACCAAGCGGAATGAGAGCTTCAAGTAGGGCCCCAGATAGCAGGGTCTCATAGCATATGGGACCCCAGGGTTCAAACATATATAGGCAATTAATGTATCTGTATGTTGTGGAGTCCAGAAATAGCCTGAAAATCATGTGCAAGAAATCTCTCTGGGCAGGAGATCCCAGGCTGACAGCAGGATGGTGATTCCACACTAATGATCTTTGTTTATCTAAGTGCTGATATTAAAATGACATCTTTGACTTTAAATTTCACAGCATGGGTCCAAAATAGAACAAGGACTGGTGGAGGTGAAATGAAAGAAACAAATCAAGAGAACTGTTTCCCCAATAATAGTCTTGTCTCACAGTGCAACCCCTGAACCTCTTTTTTGCAGTGCAAAAATCTCTACACACCACCATGATTATTTCACACAGAAAGGTAAAGGAGGGAGGTCAAATCATTCTATGCAATACTTTGTAGGGACGTCACAAAAAGTTCACCACCAGGGTTAGGAGACATAGTATAGGGCAATAAGTGGTTTCCTGACACAAAAGAATACATGGCTGCTCCACCAGTGAGTGGTTCCCCATCTCACAATTACTCTCCAGATCAGGGGCAGATCGTGACCCACTAGGAGCCTCTGGTTTTCTTGGTGGCACATAGTCCTGAAACTGCTGGCCTGAGAGGGTGCTCTGGTCTGGTGGTGTGCAGGCAGCCTCTGGAAGAGGAGCCCTGGTGAGCTGTTCCTGCTCCACCAGCTTTGGCAAGGTGGAAAAGGTGACAGTCCCCAGCTTTCACACTTTGAACACCGCGAAAGCCCCTCAGACATGGAGCTACCTCTTAGAGTGGAAAGCTCTCCCTAATGCCCTTAACACCACAGCACAGTAAGATTTCATCAGGCAGGAGGAGCTTGGGGCATGACTGGAGGAGATACACAGCACACTCACTTCTGGTATGCTGGCATCACAGCCTTCTAGAAATGCTGTTCACTTCTTCATATGTTTTTTTTTTTCTGTTTTTCTCTCCTTGACATTGGAAAAACTAAATATAATTTAGATGTTGGAGCGGATCCAGAGGAGGAACACAAAGAGGATCAAAGGGCTGGAGCAACGCCCTTATGAGGACAGGCTGAAGGAGTTGGGGTTTTTCAGCCTGGAGAAGAAAAGGCTCAGGGGGTGACCTCATCATAACCTATCAATACTACAGAAAGGCTGGAGTAGGACTTTTTAATAGGATATGTGATGGAAAGACTATGAATAAAGGATTCTGACTTTCCTAGGTGTATGCAGTTTAGTTATGGCCTCCATGTCATTCTCACTTATTCTCCTTTCAGAACAACACACACTAGGAGCAGAACTTCAGAAAAGTCCAGAGGAGGGCCACGAA
>VZTY01020351.1:3819-16579 GCA_013400935.1 Turnix velox
ACAGGAACATCCCTGGAGGGAGACACCACAAAAGCAGCTCTCAGTAAATGCTCAGCCTACTTCATCTAAACAACAGTACGACTCAGGTGTCCACCCCATCAGCACACACCTAAACCCAACACTTTGCTCCCACACCATGTTACTGAGGAGAAGGCAAGACAAGCTGAGGGCTCTGGAGCATCACCAAAGGCTCTCTGGCAGTGGGACAGGGACTGATCCTCACCCTGCCCTCAGGCTGGGGGTGCAAAGGCTTCACCCCTCCCAAACTGTGGCTGTGACAGTGTGAGAGCAGCTGCAGGCTCTGCCAGCCCTCTCCAAAAGCACCTGGAACTCCAATCTTCACAAGAATGGACTAAACCAGACACTGTCTGTGGTGGAGCTTGTTCTGATGTTCACAAGAAGGAACCCTTTGGTGCTGCAGAGGCAGCAGCTGATGCAGCAGGAGGAGCTGCAGCCCAGACCCTGCTCCTGCTCCTCTGTTCCAGCCTCTGAGCACCATCTGGAGAGACTTCTCCAGGACCTGGTGCCTCTGAGCTTGAACCTGTCCTTCTCACCCTCTCCCTGCCACAGACACAGCTCAGCACTGCCAGAGGGGAGCACAGACAGGGACTGCACAGACAGCAAACACATCTGTCAGCTCACTCCTGCCACTGACAGACCCTCATGGGAACAGGCACAGTCAGGACACATGGATATTACAGCTTGAGGGAAAAAAATTTCTAAAAACTTCCACTTTTTCAGAACAGGTCTCAAATAATCTTTTGCCCAATCTCCTTGGCAAGTAAAACATTAGTAGAATGTAAAAATCAGAGTTGCTGCTGCACATGGTGTCTCCTCTACATCCCTCCCCTCCTGCTCCTCAGAACTTTGAGGTGGAACAAAAGAAAAGCCCCAAAGGGTCCAGAGAACAGTTAAAATAACATCAGCCATTTCCTTGCAAGTAAAAGGCAACTGGAAATGAGTGAGGAGGTCAGTTTGTCCAGGTAAGGGAAAAAAAAAAACAAACAAAAAAAAACATCTCAAAAGGCCCTGAAGAAAACCAGCACGTGTTTGCAGCTGGAGTGAAACATCACTCCCAGCAAACTCACACTGACAACCACTTCATGGCTCAGGTTTAGCTCCTGCTCTCTCCATCCCCTGCCTTCACACACACAAAGCCCTGCAGAGCTGCTGCACAGATGCTTTTCCCACTAAACTCAACCACCTTTCTCCTCTCCCCCCCTCTTTTTCTTTCCTTGTCCCCCTTCTTACACACCTAAGATTTCACAAACAAAGTCAAGCATCACTTTGTAAAGGAAAGAAAGCAAAGAGAGGCCTTTCCCACAGCTCAGTGATTCAAACATTCCCCACATCAAGAAATCCTCTTTCCTCCCTCACTGCAGCCCCTCCATATTCAGGGACCACCAGGAGAGTTCCCTCAGCCTGAAGGGCCTGATCCCAGCACCTCCTGCTCTGGCTCAAGCCCCTTCTCTTCCTGGGCAACCCCACCCTGTCATTCTCCCCAATATTCCCTGCTCCCCATTTACCTTTTCAGAGTAATGCTCAGCTGGAAGTGGTGGGTAGTCACATTGCTCTATTTTTTGGCAGAGAGAAAACAGGTTCATTTTATCTCCATAGAAAGGGCTCTGAAGAGCTGCCATCTGGGAAGAAAAAAAAATACAAAATATTTTAGATACACAAAGGATTTGCTCATCTGCAAAAGCAACTTTCATTCCTTGACAGTGGGAAGTGATGATGTTGCCCTCACACTGTCCCCACCCAAAGGTGCTCCAAGACACACACACCCTCAGTGGCACCAGTGGTGAGGAATAAAGCACTTATTTTGGGACATTTGGCTGTCAGGAACACAGAGAATCCTTTAAGTGTGAGCAACACACTTCAGCTCTTAAAAAAAAAAATAAATCCCCAAAAAACCTCAAAACAAACATCCCCTCCCACTGGAAATTCACTGTTCAGGCAAGAGAAGCCCAGTACTGGGAAGTTTCTGAAGGCAAGAGCTGGAGTTTTACCACTGTAACTTCATTCCTATCAGGAGAGTGGGGAAAAAACCCTACAGGCTCCAATGAGAGAAGCCAAGCAGCAATTAGAGATTGATAGAAACTGCTCACAATCAGTTAAACCAGAAGTGGAGAGCCCAGTGTGCAGTGGGGCCAAGCAGAACACAAATGGGTGCATGAGGGAGGCAGAGGAGGAATCAAAGGTCAAACAAGGTCTCCCAGACTTCAACACAAACATCAATAAAGGCAGGAAGGTTGAAAAGGATTTTTCAATTCCCATTAACTTTTCTCTCCAAGTCTGGTTAAATGGTCATGTGTGAAAGAGGGGAATGGAAAGGAAACATTGCAGGGTTTGGGGCAGGAAATAAGTGCAGGGAATTCTGATGGCAAGAGATGGCAGAGTCAGCCAGAGTGACCAAACATCTCCTGTCACTGGTTGGTGATGCCACCTTGGGGCTTGCTGTGAGGGTTTGATTAGAGCAATTACCACAGGACAGCCAGATCTCCAGCTAAAGTGACCACCATGCAGGATGGCTGGTTAAAAACTACACACACAGGGAGGGCTGTTAGTGCCTCAATTGGTGGTTGGCAGCACTGCTGAAGTCATTGCTCGTAGCTATATTCTGGGAATTAACAACTTCTTTCTGTTCCCTCCGAGGTATCTCCCTGACAGGCAGCTACAGGAAGCGAGGGACAAAGACAGTTACTACTATATATTGGTAAGATTTAATAAAAATCACTGTAGGATTATCCATGTCAAAGTAAAGTGGTGCTATGAGGCATCACATCCCAAGCCCCTCAATGCTCCCTAAGTGGATTCCAGTGGACACGTGTGTCTCTGAAGGCAATTTGTACATCAAAGCTCTTTGCAGCCCATCCTGGCTGGAGGGATATCCAAAGTGACTCACAAGCAAACCAACATCATTCCCTCCCCTTTCAGCCATTCTCGTTACAAGAAATTAGTGAAGATAAACTCCACTCCCTCCACTGACAAGAGAATATCCTTTTTTTTTTTTTTATCTCCCAAGTTGTAGCAAGTTTTACAAGTCAAGAAGCCATTTATCTGCTCAGGACAAGGCTGGTAACTTGCACTATCCCACAGCTCCCCTTCACAAAGATTTACCTACGTGGGAAGAACACTGAAAAGTGCTTCACATGCCAAACCTCTCACATGTCACCATGGTACTGCTACTCCTACCAGAGACTGGTGTTTAGTGTGTAATGAAGTCAGCTCCTTGAAATACAAGGAGTACCAAGACTCCTGTGCCATAAGGGGACCATATTGCCTGCAACAACAACAAATCTCAGCATCACACTTAAATATTTCTCTCTGCATAAATCTGGAATCCCATCTCCAGCAGAGCTCAGCCCCAGGAATGACTGGGAGCCTGGCACAGAAGCTCCCACTGCAGCAGAATCTCCAACCTGGGTCACCAGGAGTGTTACCAAGAAGGGCTCAGCAAAGCCTGGGACTGAGAATCCTTCCTCAGACCCAACACATGGACATACCTGCAACTGTTCACCCAACTGAGTCACCAGGAGTTTGGGTTTCCTGCTCCCTGTTTGCACAGAAAAGCCTCCAAATTCCTTTCCAACCACCAGCAGGGCCTGGCTCCCACAGCCCCACTCCATTATTCCACTTGAACAACAACTGAGCTAAAATATGTGAGACCTCCTCAGTCCTGTACCCTCTTTTCAAGGTTAAGACAAACCTGGGGGAAAAAGGAAAAGTTAGAAGATACTTGCCTCATACAACAAACAGCCCAACGACCAGATATCAGACTTGAAGTTATAGCCATTTTCATGTATTCTCTCTGGGGACATGTAGTATGGAGTTCCCACTGCAAAGCACAAACAAACCAGGAGTTAGCACCTTAGAAAGGAACCTGCAACCTGTGTCAGACAGCAGCTTGGCTTCATTAAAGGCTCAGGCTTAGCACAAATCAGAAAAGACTGGCAGAAAAACTTGGAAGCAACTCATGGCATGAAGGTGTAGAACCATCACAGGCAGAGCTAGAGGATGGTGAATGTTAATCTGAAAGTATTTTTTGAAGTTTGAGGAACACTTTCTTCCTCTTCCAGTCTTCCAAGTATCTTCAGAGTGTCTTGGAGCAATGAGAAACCATCTCACACAACATTCCTTTCTCTGGAGACTACTGAGTGCAGCAGTGAGACAGGAGTGACAATCCCAGCCCCACTCAGGTGCTCAAGAACTTTCCCAAAGACCCCAAATAATCACTCAAAACTTCAACTCCCAGCTCCAACTCCCAGCCCCCTCAGAAGTGGTGGGATTTCTCTGCACATCCCCAAGTCTGTATTTCATCAAAAGAAATTTACTCCAACGTTTTGGACAGAAGCTACAGAAAATTATTAATAAATTCCTTACCTCAAAAAGGTTCTTTTTTAAATCCTAAATAAGTTTCAGTTGTGGTAGTGAAAATACAAGACATCCTGGCAGTCTCAACTACATCAAATAATCCTCAGATACATCATTTATTAAAACATCCAAGGACTTTAGATGCTCTCTTTTCTCTTGCTGCCCGTCCCCTGTCAGGTTTTTTTTTTTTTAGGCTTTTTTTTTTTTCCCTTTTGGCATTCCAGTAGATCCTGCTCCTAATTAAAGACCTTTCCTCACAAGCTGGCAAATGTTTAATTTGCCTGTATCATCCAGTTTACAGTTTCTCCATCTGAAATGCTGACTGCAGGCAGCTGGAAGACAAGTTAAGTGGCTTAGAGTGGAGTGGTTAGAGATGGAGAAAAAGTCACCACCTTCCCCTGGGCTTCCTAAGGAGGGGGTCACACACTGCACATGAGTTCTGGGGACAGAAAGCAACACCTTCTGGAAAGGCAAAAATCACCTGTCAACACCAGCAAGCTATTAGTTGTCTTGGAGCTACTCAGAAATGCAGCAAATAGTGTGAAATTAATCTGTGTGAAAAACAAGTTGTTACAGGAATAGATACATAAAACTCTGCTCAGCAGAGAAGTAGCCAAGAAAAGGGGACACTGCCATGACTGGCTCATTCCTCAATCCCCCAGGACTCTTGGTGATCACTTGCCCTGTGTGATCCTCTCAGCTTGCAGGGCAGTCTAACCAGAAATCACTTGCAATGTGAAAAGATCCCAAATTTCATACAAGCTACAACACAAGAAAAATAACTCCTGGAGCTGATGGCATTTCCATGCCCAACACTGTCCTACCCAGCCCAGGAGCCAGACTGACACCATCCCAATGGGCAGAGACAAGCTTCTGTGCAGGGATGAGATCAGAGTTACTGTAATAGTTAATGATTTTGAACAGACTGCACAGAGTAACTCCAGAGAACACCAGGAGCAGGACAGGACTCCTGCAGAGCCCGACAAGCTCTCCGTGGATCTCCCCCATGTGCAGGCAAGATGTGCCCGAGGCACAGAACAGCTCTCCAAGAAATTCCCACCCGTGTGCCAGACTCTGCACAGGCACAGGCTTGGCTGGAACAGCACTGACTCATTTTCCTGCTTACAGATATGCAGCTGCAGGAGGAACGGTGACTCATGACACAAAGATCTCCTGAAGCTGGTTGGGAAGTCCCCACTTCCCTGCCTTCAGCTTCTCAGAGCTGCTGGGTGTCTGGGCTGTGCCCAGGGAGCCTGACACAGCTCAGGGCAAAGCCAAGGCTGAACTGAGCCAGCCCTTCATGGCCAGGGCAGCCCAAGCCACACCAGCTCTGTGTGGCCAGCACGAGCAGGAGGGGACACACTGCTCACTCCTGCTCCCCAATGCCTTGGTGCTAGGGACAAGCTGTGGCCATGGCTCTTCTTGCCATCAGTTATTTGGGGTCAGTGTGTGCCAAACTCAGAGCAAACAATATCATGGGGGTTCTGAAGTTGTGTCCTCACCTTCCATGTGAGCAGAGCCCTGCTTTGGGAAGTTCAAATTGTTCCTTTCAGATCATGCCTCAAAGCCACCTTTGAGCAGAGCAGAGTGACAGGGGCTACAGCACGGCTCACTGAGTTCTGGCCCAGATTTCATCTCCTGAGCATTAATCTCTCCCATTACACTCAGGGGTCTGTGCAGTGCCCATTCCTCAGCTGACTTTCTGGAGTCCACCTTGCTCATCTCCCTCCCACCAGTGCAGGAACGAGCCTCTCTCTGGCTTTCAAAACCCATGGCATTAATTTTTAAATAACCATCATGATAAAAGACTGCCAAGCCCAATTCTCTTTATTCCACCATGAAGTGGGGATCTCCAGTAATGAGCATCTTCTAGAGGATGGCACAAGGCCTCCAGCGTGCCCTCCCAGAGCTCAGCCCTGCATTGCCTCACTCACTTTGACAAGAAACTTTCTGGGGCATTTGCCCTGCTGAAAATACAAAATATTGCTCAGACTCAATATCAATCACCTGCTGGTGGAGTAAAACCTTTAAAGTCACAAAAGGGCAGGGAAGATGATGACTGATAGAACGTCCTCCTGCTCTAGTCCTGCAGGTTGAGGCTCTTTGCTGGAGCCCCAGCCTCCTCCAGCCACCCCAGAAGGAGATCTCTTCCTGCTCTGCATGTGCAAAGTGGGCAAAATCCAGCTCAGACTTTGAGGAGGCTCCATCAAGAACCTCATTCACTGAATTTGTGATGGCACAGGGGTCTCCCTGCAAGCAGCACCCTCCCAAAGCTNGTCAGACTTTCAGGAGGCTCCATCAAGAGCCTCATTCACTGAATTTGTGATGCAAGCAGCACCCTCCCAAAGCTTGAGGTGCATCATCATTGTATTGCAGTGCAGGATGCTTCCAAATTTTTTAATAGGTCTGTACACTGGGGGCTTTAAAATGTTCTAAAAAATAAAAATAAGCACCTCCTGATGTTAATCAAACTGCAGAGCTGAAGAAGTGAAAAGGAAAGTGTTGACTGTTCCCTTTGCTGGCACCTTCCAGCTAATCTTTAATACTGAGCTGAACGGCGTCTCTGAATCCAAGAAATCTCTTCCTCACAGCAGGGAACAGAGTTCTGAATATGAAAGAACCTACAAATTCTGACCTTTATTGTATCTTTACAGAGTATTCCCAGTTTCAAACCAAGAGATATCAGAGCACAGCGTGGGCCTCAAAGGGGTAATGCTGATTAAAGCATCCCTCCCTTCCCCACATCTTCCGCTCCTGTCAAAACAAACTTTGCCATGTTTTGAAATACTTGTGATTTCTCATTACAAATGAAAAAGGCAAAGAACTACACTCAAAAAAACCTGAGATGCCATCCACGAGTAACAAAAATAAACCACCAAGTTTTTAAACTAATAATTATTTACAGAAATATTAGGCTTGCTTTAGCATATGAAACACACTGTTACGTGCTCCATGAAATACATACAATTGAGAAAAACAATTTAGTGGGATTTAATACTATCTGCTGGTGGAAATGCAGCAAGGAAACAATTCTACTTGAGAACTAGAGTCCAAAGCTCTCACCTCCCTTGTCTCTCCAGAGCTACCTGGAGGTCATCACAAGAAATGTAGAGTGATTGAAAAGGAGAGTTCCCAAGTTTCTGGAGTTTGTTTCCAACAAAAAGACTGAGGTCTTTTCCCAAAAGGAGAATTTGGGAATGAGCTCATATTCAGGGAATTAGCTGGAGTGAAACAGTGGTCAAAGACATCAAGACATACTTTAAATGGCTTCAAATGAGTGTGAGCTAATTGGTCAAGGGGGGGGAAGAAAAATAGAAATTAAATGCAGAATCATAGAATGGTTTGGGTTGGAAGGGATCTTCAAGATCATCTAGTTCCAGNCTTCTCTCCAGCCTAAATCTCCCCTCTTCCAATTTGCATCCATTCCTCCTAGTCCTGACATCCAAGATTCTACTAAAAAGTCCTACCCCAGCCTTTCTGTACCCCCCTTCAGGTACTGAGAAGCTCCTCTGAGGTGCCCCCTGAGCCTTCTCTTCTCCAGGCTGAACAACCCCAACTCCTTCAGCCTGTCCCCACAACACTGCCCTTCCCTGGCAAGACAGGAGGTGCCCAGGTTGTCCTTCTCAGGAGGTTTCCATGGCAGCCCCCTCTGCAGTGGGTCAGTCTCAGCCAGCCCACCCCACTCCCTGCCTGCCTCCATCCCACTCCCTGTGTACAGACAGATCTTTCATTTTCCTTTCATTACCCTGGCATGTACTGTCACTTAATTTTCCTGTATGCAATCCTTCCTGACAAATATGATCTGCTGCCCAGTAATTCCTCTGACGTTCATTCTGTTCCTTGCTCTAATTACAGCTCCCATCCCTCTGCTGGTGCAGAGCAGCCCAGTGCTACCTGTCACTTGGGTCGTGGTACTGCTTAATGCCCTTTAATGCCAGTCTGATGCTGGCAAATACAAAGAAAGAAAAGAAAAAAAAGCCCCAAACAACACTATATGAATATATTTGCATAAACTGTGCATCCCATTCATGGGTCAGCAGCCAGAGAGATGAGGGTTGGGGGCGGTTGCCAGGGCAACGGGAAGTGCCTGGCATCACAGCCTGGGTACCACACTCTGGGTATGTGGGGGATCATCATTTATGGATACTTAAACAAATGTCTTAATTAAACCAAACCCAAGATCAGTAGAATTCCCACTGCTGTAAAACACCAAAGAGGAGGGGAAAAAAAAAAAAGCAATAAGAAGCTCCTGAGTCAGAGTATATTTTTGATTGGCAAAATGTCCTTTGTCCTTGGCTCCGAGAAGCATCAGAAATGGTGTGCCCAGCTCTCCCACACCACAACTGTGTCCCTCACTGCTGCTCTGGCAGCATTTGGAGCCACATTCACCTGTTTCCAGGCTGCTGCTGACTGCAGGAAGAGCAGGGCTCAGGCAGAAGAGCCCAACTCTTGCCACATGAACATTCTCAATTAAGAGAGAGCGACCCTGGTGGAGGTCAGAAGCTGGGCTTACATGTGCAGCCAGCTCCTGAGCCCCAATTTATTCTTATTAATATAATAAGTGCAGCAGTCAAAGCAGATAAGATCATATAATTAGACATGATCATATTTTTGCCTGTTCAGAGGATGTGACTGTAACTTTCTGTGAAGAGGATTTATTTTAATCAATTAAGTGTAGCGTGTGCATAACCAAGGACAGCTTTTGAGGTGAAGGCAAACTCCTAATGTTTTATGAAAGTTAACTGCAAAATGCATCATTTTTTGTTACAAAACACACACAAAATAAGGTGTACTTCTTATCTTCCTGTGCAGTGAGAAGCCCTAGTTTGGTGGTGAGAACTTTCAATTAAGTTTGTATGTAAAAATTCCACGGTAAGAGCCACACTCAGCAGAGAGTGAAACAAACACTGAATGTACCCAAATCAGCTGTGGGAGCAAAATGTAAAAGACCTTAAAAACTGCTCTAAAAGGTAAAATCCCTTCAGTGCTGTAACACAGAAAACTCAAAAAACTGAGACTCATTAATAAGAGGAGAAAAACAGGCACCTCTCAGAACATTACAGATACAGTAACCAAATACTTTACCCTGTCAGACTTTAACTGCACAAACTGGATCAATTTCTGAAGCATTATAATTAATATTTAAGGTAAAAATGAAGGAGAGGGAGCATTTAGAAGACATATCATGGAAAATACTGTATGCACAGGGTCCAGGTGTTGTCACAGCACGAGGACACCACAGACCCATCTTACCTAAGGAATGTGCTGCAGTGGTTTTAGAACTAAAGAAGCGTCCTAAGCCCAGATCTCCCAGCTTCACCACCCCCGTGGCCGTTATAAACACGTTGGCTGGTTTTATGTCTGCAAGAAGAAGAAGAAAGGTCCAAGGTCAAAGGCACAAAAGGTGATTTTGCTTCTAATGCTGCAACAGAAGCAACCGCCTGCAGCGCTCTCCTACAAAAGGAGGCAGGAGCAGCCTCCTGTTTCTTCTCAGCTTTGATAGGCTGAGGCTTCCAAGACTTCAAGCCCTGCACATAGACAAAAAATCAGAGTCTATTTTCCCAGTGCATGAGAAATATCAATGAGGGAAAAATGTAGGAAACATCACAACAGAATAGAGGCAGCCCCTTCAACGGGTGCAAATCAAAGGAATGAGTCTGCTCCTCTGTGGAAATGATGGTTTGCTGCAGCAAACTGCTCTCTCTGCCACCAAGGGTAAATTATTGTCCCACACACCCATCAATTCTGGGCTCTGTACAGCTCAGTTTGTTTATGGAGAGCAAAAACTACTAGAACCCCTGTTTTCAAGCAGTGATGGAGTGAACACATGAGGCTCCAAACATCAGCCACCCATTACAGACCTGATCCAGGCCTAACTGATGTATAAAGGGGCAAAAATTATATAAATAGAGAAGAATTCACTCCTTCAAAGGGCTTAGGGAATAACAAGGAGCAGAGACAGGTACTGGTGCCTTTTGGATTTGGGGCATTTCCTGAGCCAGGTCCTTCACTAAGAATTTCATTACCCTGAAAGCAGCAGCAGGAGCATTTTTGGATAGAGCCCACAGTTCAGAAAACTTCCAAGGCAGGAGATTCAAAAATAATTAATGAAAACCAAGAAGAGGTTATGAGAGTGTGAGACATTTGCATTAATATTTCAGCAAAGCTGGCAAGGACAGAAAAACTCTTTCAAACTCTCTAAGGTCACAGCTAATGCAGCGAAAGAGTGTTTCTGAGAGCTCACTGGACCCTCAGCTCAGCTTTTTACTTCTGACACCTCTCCAACAGCAAGTTTGACACTTCTACTTAATCTTGGTGTCTGGAATACAAAGCAGCTCATCTTCCTAATCCCGTGCTCACTTCTGAAGCCTCTAATGATGAGGCAGAGGCAGAGGGAGGGATCCATCCTGCAGCCCCAGCGAAAGCACACTGCCCCAGCATCAGCCTAATTGTTTTTGAATGCAGGCACTTCCTAATTGGAACATTATATTATTATTCAGTGAAAAGAGAGTGAATTAATGTTACCTCTGTGCATCACCCTGCGGGAGTGCATGTGTTCCACGGCACTGCACAACTGCACAAAATATTTCCACACCGTCCTTTCCGGGATTAACCGCTTCTGCTTCTTAAAATACTGTGGTGGTGGGAGAAAATAAATAAAAGATCAGTGGAAAAGCAACGTATTCCACTCATCCCCGGGCTCATGTGACTCAGCTGCTGACATCCCCCACATCTGCAGCAGCATGGCTTTCCCTCTGATTAGCTTTTAGCCCCTTCTCCCTGTATGCAAACTTGGGCGCAGTTCGCTAATTAACAACTATTATGAAAAATAGGCTTAAATAGGTTTGACATTTTTCAATGGACACCCATTATAATTAGCATTAATCTCCTTAATCACCTCGCAAAACATATTTAATGCCTCAAAACAACAAATGTCTCGGAGATTTTGCCTCAAGTAACAAAAGATCATTAAAAAAGGAAAAGAACCTTGTAAACATCCATTATTGTGCTGTTTATTAACAATGACAAGATAACCTGCTTCCCCCTTCCTAAAAGCTGGCCAGAGCCTCCAGAAAATACTCAGTTTCTTCTGTGATCATGGAGAAAATGTTGTGTTTCATGTGGAACAGGAAGGCTGAAATAAATGAAGTCTCTCAGTGAGACAGAAAGACACCACAGACGTACAGACACTGATCTGGAAAGGGATTTGCACAGCACCAAATGGAGCTGAGCCTGGAGTCCCTCAATTCTCACCCAAAATAACTGAAGCAAAGAACAAGGAGCACAGT
Source organism: Turnix velox (assembly GCA_013400935.1). Taxonomy (NCBI): domain Eukaryota; kingdom Metazoa; phylum Chordata; class Aves; order Charadriiformes; family Turnicidae; genus Turnix; species Turnix velox. The sequence goes on from VZTY01020351.1 coordinate 15,483, forward strand.
ATCTGCAATACTCAGCTCCTCTTTCTCAGGAATTCACTACAGGAGTGATACAAACTTCAGTGAAGGCTGGACACTGTACATCTAACATCTACAGCCAATCTTTTCCTCCTTTCAGAAATGCACTTGTGTTACTGTGTCCTCAGCATCTCAAAATTGCTCTGCTTCCCTTTGGTGCCCCCCAACTTCTCATTGCTGCTCAGCATTAACCAAGAACACTCAATCTGCTTCCAGAGGTTTAAGATTTGTCCTTGTCCTCTGATACACAAGGTGTCAGTGGGTAGGAGTGCCCCACACTCCTCCAGCACACCACAACTGCCTGTCTCCTGCATCCCCCCCAGAGAGATCCCATCAGCAGGAGCTCCTGAAGGAGAGGAATCACTCCTTTCCCCCCTTTCTGCATCTTGTGCCTTTCCCCTCTCAGCAGAGACGTCTGATGTCCGCTGTCAGGTTTTGTATTTGATGTGAAATGCTGTTACTGCTCCCTCTTTGACTCCAGCAATGGCAAATTCTCCTCTGCAGATCAGCTGCGAAGGGGCAGGACCGTGCGATTCCCCAGGCGGCCAAACCTGACAGATTGCAACAGTCTCAGCCCAAAACTTGCCAGAGAGAGAGAGAGAGAGAGCACGGAGCAACTGCAGAGGGTGAGGCACAAAGTGTTATACACACCATAAAATTATTTAATTCTCGTTAAAGTATTTAAGGGTGGATAATGCAAGACCACAAGTGATAATTTTCTAAATGTCATGTCCAATAAGACTCGCCTGACATTTACAAGAGAGTCCCAACTCTCTGGCGGGTTCTCCCTCAGCTCTCCCCTACAGCAGCTCCACAATCCCTCATAAATAATGCAGGCTCTGGGGGTGTGACAGACACAGGCTCTGGTTTTTATCACTCTGGCACCTTCTGACTGCTGTCACTGCAGCCCCAGCACCAACACTGAAACCCAAAATCCTCACACAAACTCCAGTCCTCAAGGGACAGGTGGGGCCTGGGGGGAGAGGGAAGAATAGAGGCAAGATCTGCTTCAATGCTGTATTTAGGAAGAGAATACTGTTCCCTTTTAGGTTTGTTTTTTTTTTTTTTTCTCTCCATTAAAA